>OZ026528.1:15308803-15808803 GCA_964019695.1 Loripinus fragilis
TCATCTTTTAATATGTGTGGATTTGATTCAGATTTTTTCCCGGAATGTAAATCAAAAAGTATTTCAGGTGGTTTCATACACCAAGCTGGAATATTTGGTGTAAAATGTTTTTCAATATTTTGTGGTTTGATATTGGCAGATTCTAAGAGTGGTGAAATTCTGATGCCAAATGATTTAATAGCTTTAGGTTTTTGTTCATATAAATTAACATAATTTGGTGGGAATGTAACTTCATGAGCAGGATTTGATGGGTTAGCAGCAAGTCTTATAGCATATTGCAAAGAGAGTTTCTCTCTTCGTGAGTATAGTGATGGTTCATCTGCTTCCACATAGAGACTAGCAACAGGAGAAGTTCTAAAAGCCCCTAAAGCTAATCTAAGTCCTTGGTTATGTATAGGATCAAGCATTTGAAGATATGATTTTCGTGCAGAGCCATATATAATACAGCCATAGTCTAATTTTGATCGGACTAGAGACCGATACAGCTTGAGAAGTGTAGTTCGGTCTGCACCCCAAGAAGTATGGGAAAGCACTTTCAAAAGATTCAATGCTTTTAAACATTTAGCTTTGAGATATTTAATATGGGGTATAAAACTGAGTTTTCTATCAAATAAAATGCCAAGGAATTTAGATTCCTCAACAACTGGAATAGGTGATCCATATAAATGTAAAACCGGATCATCATGTTGCTTGCGCAACTGACAGAAATGTACACACTGTGTTTTTGATTTGGAAAACTTAAAACCATTGCTTGTTGCCCAATTTTCAATCTTATTTAAATTTTGTTGCAGTTGGCGTTCAATCGTCGCCATGCTTTTTGAGCGATAACAGATACAGAAGTCGTCAACATATAATGAGCAATCAGTAAGATTACCTAAACATTTCACAATATCATTAATTTTAATACTAAAAAGTGTTGTAGATAGCACGCCCCCTTGAGGTACACCTTGCTCCTGGTCATAATAGTCAGACAGAGAGGAGCCAACTCGGACTTGCATGGTGCGGTCTGCAAGGAAGTTTTCAATGAATGTAGGAAGTCTACCTCTTAATCCTAGTTTGTGGATATCTTTTAAAATGCCATATCTCCACGTGGTATCATAAGCTTTTTCCAAATCAAAAAACACAGCAACTACATGTTCCTTTTTAATAAAGGCATCACGTATGAAGGTTTCCAATCTAACTAAATTATCAGTTGTACTGCGGTCAGATCTGAAACCAGACTGGAACCGCGATATATGATTATTGGATTCTAAAAACCAAGTAAGTCTTTTATTTATCATTCTTTCAAGTGTTTTACATAGACAACTTGTTAAAGCTATAGGTCTATAATTATTAGGTTCCGCAGGATCTTTCCCAGGTTTGGGAATTGGGATTATGGTTGCTAAGGTCCAATCTTCTGGAAATTTACCAGTAGTCCAAATGTAATTAAATATATTCAAAAGAGTTTCAAGAGAAGTATTTGGGAGATGTTTAAGCATTTGATAGTGGATCTCATCAGGACCCGTGGCTGAGTCATGTGATAGTTGAATAGCTTCAACTAATTCATCTAAATTAAAATCTTTGTTATAAATTTCATTATTTTGTGATTTAAAATTCAATTTAACTTTCTCTTGTTCGGTTTTAATCTTTCTGAAGGATTCGGAGTATTTGAATGATGATGAATTGTGACAAAAAGTTTCTCCTAAAGTGTCAGCAATGTCTGTTTTTGAAGTTGCTTTGCTGTCAGTACCCACCATGTTTAAATGTGTGTAACTGGGGGATTTGTTTTTTCCAGAGATTTTTCTTATCATATCCCAAACCTTTTTAATAGGTGTTTTATGATTGATTTTCGAAACGAAAGATCTCCATGACTTACGCTTCGAAAGTTTAATTGTTCTACGGGCTTTAGCTCTAAATACTTTAATGTCATAGAAATTGTTGGTATTTGGAGATCTTTTGAATTTAGATAGAGCTTGTTTGCGTTGTTTAATTGCTTCTTTACAGTCGTCATTGTACCATGGATTACTTTTAGTTGGATTTGTCGAAGTTTGAGGGATACATTCTTTAGATATTTCGATAAGAGAAGAGGTAAAATCAGCTATAGGATCAGAAGATTCTTTGAAGTTTTCTGGCACCAATTTACCAGTGCACAGAGTATTAAATAGATCCCAGTTGGCTCTATTTAATTTCCACTTTGGATTGTGATCCTCAGTGGAATAAGTGTTCTGTTCAATGATGATAGGGAAGTGATCACTATTGTGTTGGTCTTCACATACAGACCAATTATAATCAAGAAACAGTGATGGATGACAGAAGGAAAGATCAATAGATGTAAAAGACTTTGTACTTGGAGAATGATAAGTATAAGACTTATCATTCATAATACAAATGTCATTCTTTGTAATAAAATTTTCGATAAGTTCACCTCTGGAATCATTGTTTTGACCACCCCAGAGGATATTGTGACCATTGAAGTCACCTAATAAAATATAAGGAAAAGGAAGTTGTTGCAGTAAATTGTCCAAGTGTTGGGAGTTAAGAGAAAACGATGGAGGAATATATACAGAACATATGGTTATTTCTCTGTCTAGAGTGACAGAAACAGCAGTTGCTTGTAGTTCTGTTTTTAAATCAATCTTTCTTTGTGGGAAAGATGATTTTACAAATATTGAGGCACCACCAGAGGGCCTCAGACAATCAGTATGAACATAGTTATATATATTAAAACCTCGTAATGAGATGTTATCATCTGGCTTAAGAAATGTCTCTTGAAAACAAAATACGGATGGATTATATTCGGAAATCATTAGAGATACTTCATTATAATTAGGTTTCAAACCTCGACAATTCCATTGAATAATTTTATGTTTAAAATCCATACTTGAAAATAATATTAAAAGAAGTACTAAAATAATGGTTAGATTGAAACCCTCCATTATTTGGTTACTGGTAATCTTGGCAGTGTGCCTTTAGGGAGATGGTCACTGGAAGAAGAGTCTGTAAATACCACAGACTCCTCTTCCATACGCACCTCCTCATCATCCTTTTCTGCAAACACAGAATATGGATTCTTTTCAGCTTGTTTTGCTTTTTCTGTTTGTTCTTTTTCTTTCTGTGCTTGTTCTTTTTGCCATTGCTGTTTTCTTTCTTCTTTTTGTTGTTTTTTAAGTTTGTCTTTCTCTTCTTTTTTCTTCTTCTCCTCATCTTTCTTTATCATTTCTAAGGTCGCCCCCTTAAGGGCTGGCCCAGAATGAGAGGAGTTACTTTTTCCTGGTTTAGGAGATGTGTTACGTTTTTCCTTTGTACCTTGTGTTTTCTCTGTTGTCTGTTTTAAGTATTCGTCAAAGCTGTCGTCTGTCTGTGTGGTTTTGTTTTCAGTTTGTGTAGATTTGTTGCAAGTGCCTGGTTTAACAGCACTTGCATAAGTTTGACCTGTGTAAAATTGCTCGTATTGTTTACGAGCATCAGGAAATGATAAGTTGTTTTCACATTTGATTTTGAGAATTTTCTTCTCTTTCTCCCATTGTGGGCATTGCTTCGAGTTTGCAGGGTGATCACCTGAGCAGTTGACACATTTGGATGGTTTGTTACACACGCCAGATGGTCCACAATGTTCAGGCTCACCGCAGTTGCAGCATACAGGGTGTCTACCACATTTATTTTCGTGGTGACCAAACACTTGACAACTGTAACATCTAAGTGGGTTTGGTATATAGACATCTACTTTCACTTGCATAAAGCCTATTTTAACAACTGTAGGTAAGGTAGGTGAATTAAATGTAAGAACATATGTGTTGGTTAATTTTGTTTCACCATCACGACGCACAGTGATTCTACGTACATCCGTAACTCCCTGTTCAACCATGCCTTCCTTGATATCATCGCTTGTCACTCTGTTCAAGGCTGGACAGCGAATAATACCCTTGGATGTGTTCAAGGATGAATGGGGTGTTACGGAGCACTTAAGACCACAAAATGTCTTCATCTATAGTAGATTATTTTCGTGTGCTTCTTTAGCACATTGTATTAAAAGATCACCAGACCTTAGGTTCTTTATGCTCTTTGGTTCTCCTGCAATGCTCATTATGGTTTTATGTACAACAAACGGAGAAAGAGAAGAAATAGTCTCTCCTTCTTTTTCTGAATGGATTATTAAAAATCTGGGTACATAAGGTTTTTTGGTTGAGGTTGACGAACTTGACGAACTTGATTTAGTTGGTTGAGAAGCTGTGACGTTTTTTTGCTTTTTGTTTAGCCATGTAGTTTTGTTGTTTGATTCATCCTCCATGCTCCCCACCCACCGTGGAGCCCAACAAGGGAGCACTTTAATGGAGTGGATTTCCGATCTCCAGTGCTAGAGATACATAGAAGGTATACTTGCACAAATAAAATCTGCACAATTGACCCGTTAAGCCACTGCCTTCCAGGATTATTTTATAAAAGAAAGAAAGTTTAAGATAATGGACACATGGTTGGCATCAGAACGATACTATAGAACGAAGATATAAGAAATATTTTTTTTTACATTTTCAGAATCCTGGGGCTCAGCATGACAAAGCCGATTAGAAACACCGGGCCGTGTTTCCACCTCAGTCTACCCCGTCAAAGAGGCCAAAGAGACGTGTTGAGTCATACAGAATTTATAAACGTCCATATGCTGCATGCTCTCAGTCTTCCAGGCCATCCCCTTCGAGTTACGAGAAAGCCACCCACGGCAGACTGGTGGGTCCTACTCTTAGCACTCCCAGAGGAGACAAGTATTACAATCAATATCGTCCCCTGTGTGAAGTGTGCCCCAGAGACCGCGGCAAGGTGGTAGGGACTCTCCGGGGACTTGCCTGTATGAACCCTGTGTTCACAAAACACTAAAATGTTGAAAATAAAAGGATTTTCTTGCTTTATAAAATAAGAAAGACAGCAAGAACCAGGAATCGATACAATAAAGTACCACACATGTCCAGGATGCCAAATATACTCTCAGATACACCCAGGATACTCTCAAATGTTGCATCTATCCTGTTGTTTAATGTTAAAATTCCAACAGTTGTTGGTATTAGCAGCATAAAGTCCATGCTCAGGTCATTTGGGCATGACGAAAGGTTAATGACCGACATTAGTCCATGTGTACTCAAAGGAGCTCTAGCGATAAGGCGTATATTTTCCCTAGTTGACATGATAACAAAACCTTAATTTTCAAATTGCCCTAATGTTTTTAAAATTGGTGTGTTCCGGTAGTAAAATTTACATAGAAAGCATCAAAATATGTTTTAAAGCGATTCATCATTTACAAAACCGTTAAAACTTGCGCCTTCTACTCCCACCCCTCATTTTACGTCTTTAGACTGGGTGCCGCTTCGACGAGAGTTTTAGTAAACCCTTTGCAGGTTTTCAAAAGTAAAAGTGCTAAAATTATTAAGGATATAAGTGCACTTCATTTTCGAAACTTTGCGGTATTCCTTCTGTGCATGCGTACGAAATATACTTAAAATTGTGACGTTTGTCATTGAAAAGATGAAACTGGCGTCTCTCAGTTTGTTTTAGATGCTTTCCCCTCCTAGACCCAAGATGCCCTTTTGACAATTAAATGTCGCTATACAAATATATAACATATGTAAAGGGCGTCTTGGGTCTAGGGGAGGGGGGGGGGGGAAGGGGTTGTATAAGCGAAAGAAGACATCAAATATCTGACAAAAAATAGACCACTTTGCAAGATGGTCGTTTTTATTGTACATCAACTGTATAAATAGTTTTACTGTACATAGCGTGATAGGATGATTGGTACCCTTGTTTAGCGGTCTAGTTCCCATATATGTTACTGAATAACAAGTACAGTTGACGATCGAAATAAATTCTCATTCAATAAGAAGTAGATTTATTACATGCATTAAGGAACTCCCGTTTTAAATATACAAATTCGGGGGCAATGGTGCATCGACGGCCCGTCTATATATATTTGTTGAATGTGCCTAGTTTTTCCAGTCGTTATTTCAACAAAATTAAACGAACGTCTCGTTTAGGGAGATTGCTCGCCTCTTTAGCAAAACTGAAAACAAGTGGCCCATATTATCTGCCGCACCGTGACGCCAGAAAATTTCTTCGAAGTTTGCGAACAACAAAGGCGCAGACCAGCCTGTGCATCCGCACAGTCTAAACAGCCCATTTGTAATTCGCTATTTGGAAAGAATCATAACTAAATTTGCTTCAAGCGAAATTTCAATTTTCTAGCTAGTCCCTGTAGCTGAGGAGACTGGTTTAGCTTTGTCGGAAACACCAAAGACAGGTTTCGTCACGCCAGAGTATTAACCCTTAAAGCGCCAGTCACGACTGCAGCAGACAACAAATTTAGCTACATCCTACCTAATTTTCGAAAAAAAAGGTATGATATTTCATGAGAATTGTCTGCTGGCAGACAGTTTACATGAAATATCATGCCTTATTTGTTATTTTTGAAAGAAACAGCAAAATTTGAAATTGTCATCTGTTGCAAATTGTTGCGCTTTATGAACCAGTCATTTGTATACACGCCCCCACCTACGGGGATAGCGATGGAATAGCCGGGCTATGTTGCAGGGCAAGTACTTTTTGATTGTCCCTGCATTGCCGGGGAAGTGCGGGGGTTATAATATTGGGACACCGGCCCCGGTGAGATATTTTTAGTGTAGGGTGGACTAAGAGTAGGGCTGTTACCATCAGCTTGTCCCCACAGGACGAAGCTTATATCAGGGCTCTGAAAAGTGAAGGGGTCACTATCCCCGCCCATCCCCGTAGGTGGGGAAGCAGTGGACACAAATGACTGGTGCATTAAGGGTTAACCGTTTTCTTGGTTTTCTTTACCTCGGCGGGATATGGAGTAACACTCAAACACGCATTCAAAGAAAATGCTTTCCTGTTCTTTTTCTTCAACATGGTGTAATACGTAGGATCAGCTTCAATCAACACACCTCCCCAGCTTCTGTCTTTCTCAAAATGAAGACTGTTAGAAGAGGTTTCACCATCATAGCCGCCACACTCCACGAAAAAACCGCCCACCTACAAAATATGTTACCAGCATGGGTTAAAACTAAATTCAGAATTTTGGAGGGGGTCCATCACTACATGACTTAGCAACTGTCCAGGTAGGCGGCAATCGAACTGAAAAACAAACTTGTTTACAGTTATTGCCAAAAACAATGTTCCAACCGTGGAATGTATAACTTTATGCCGATGGCCAGAAAGGTTTGTCAGAGCGGGTCCAACTTGAACAACGTTTGTTTTTTTTGTTTTATTTTTTTAGTTGATGAGAGGATCCAAATGCCACTATAAGCGGGCCATCATCGGTCCACCAGCGAAATGACGGTTCGCTGGCGTGCCTATGATGGCCCAACATTGAATGCTGGCTTGGTAGCTTTGTGGTTTTTCAGCGGATCCGGACCAGTATTGCCAAGTAACTATATTTTGTGGTTTTACCCCCTGCCCCCTCTCTGGATCCGCGCATGAGGTGAGCGCTTCAGGACCTCGTGGTCCTCAGGCCCCGAGTTTATAAAACTTGAGTACAGTCTCAAATTCAAAATAAAGCGCTATGATTGGCTGCTTGCGGACACGTGTCCGCAAGCATCCAATCATTGCGCTTTATTTTGTGTTTGGGAATGAACTCAAGTTTTATAACCTCGAGGCCTGGTTTTGTGCTGTGCTTCCTGGTGTCCTTTCTAGTTGTGCAATTATCTTGCTGAGAAAGAGTTGTTTTACTTTGTGTTCTGTGCCTCTTCATCACGGTGCAAGGGGGTGGTCTGTGATTGAGGCATTCCCTGGTCATACTGTAAACCACTAAATATTTGCGACATCAAAATTTAGCGCTTTTAGAAGACTGATATATTGGTGCAGTTTAATTTTGGCGGTATCTTTGAACTTATTATCTGTTCTCAAAGGGCTACTTTTAAAGGAAAGAATATGCTCCCATCCTAAACGCTGAAGGTTGATTTGTGACCATACGGAAGGAGTGTGTCTATTTATTGCTCAGTGTATAGCTGAATTCGCTACTGTATTTCGCGGTCTCATATTTTGTTTTACCGCCAAATAAAAATACCCATCAAATATAAGTGTTACACAGTACTTGTTTTTAGTCTCGGGGGGGGGGGGGGGGGGGGGGGGGGTAACTACCTATATATGACTATATATATATGACATAGTACGGATGTGCGGCCCGAATAGCTCCCCTTTTCAGCGCTGCCAGGTATAAGATAAGCTCCCTTTTTCTAAGAAAAAGTATATGACTGTCCCAGTTTTTCAACATTGTTATATAAATGGTCCCATTTCTGACATCCCTGTTTGAAAATATTCATATTTTTGCTCAGATATTCAGCTCAGAAACCAAAATTGAAATATTTATTTGTAAACTTTGCTTACAGACAGCAAAGAGGGTATTTAAAATCAAAGAACACTATATAAATATGTAAACTTTTTGTTGAATCAAGTATATGAATAGGTAATTTTTTGACGACCAGGTATATGATTCGGGGGTAGGTTTAAAAAAAACTGGGCCGCACACCCGTACCAAAATTACTCTCAAGTTACCCCCCCCCCCCCCCCCCCGAGTCTTTAGTTAACATAGTAACATCTCATTCTGCGACATTAAAGTGACTAAGTCTGCAATTGTGAACATTTTCCGAAACACTTTTCTTCTTTTTAAATCATTTGTAAATATAGAATTAAGTTATGCTTTCACTATAAAAGTAAGTAAGGGTGCAAAGATCAGGAATCGATACAATCAAGTACCACACCTGACCCAGATTACCAATGGGAAAGTGAAAATTTACAGTTAGACACCACAAACGAGAGCCAAGAGGTCAGCCCTTTCCCAGCAGGTGACCACAAAGCACATAAAAACAGACGAGCACAAAGACATAGCAAACACAAGAAAGAAGAAAACATAAAAGATCCACAAAAGAAGTACCGCCTTGGAACGGTCAGTAAAATATTTTACTGGAGGGCTTAAACCGGTTTAACGGCACCAACCTCACCCTTAATTCAGATGTGGATCAAGACACATAGATATTTGGTTTGCATGAAAGACCCCTAACTTATCAATGCATCATCTCCTACACATATTAATCAAGATATAACAAGGAGATAAAGCAAAGATAAGGACTCAACAGTAAAATAAAACTGAATACCACCCCGATGGGCCCGACAAAGACCCCTACCATCTCGTCAATAGATAAGTCTTTAAGTCGGAACCATCATAGAGTCTGAAGTCCGACCCATCTGCGTGCAATTAAAGAGGAAAGCAAAGTTGCCAACCGTGATTGGGTTGACCACCAAGCATGCAGTCTGTTGCAATACATTAATGTTATAGCCAATCTTTTTATAATGGGAAATTATTTTAATCAACTGCGCTGAAAAATTATTAGAGCCAACAATCTTCTTTAATTTATACACCAAGTCACCATAGAAATCAGGTTCCGAAAGTCCCTGGCGCAAGCGAGATCTAAGTCCAACTTGGAATTTAGAAATCAAATCATAGTATCGTCTACAAAATTTAGAAAAGGTTTTGCGAAGTTTATGATACCGATAGCCTTGTTTAAGAAGTTTCTGAGTTAACAATTTATTGCGAGTGTTCAAGTCAGCAACATAGCTAGATGCTCTAGCAAAACGAATGAGTTGAGAGATATAGACTCCATAGGATGTAGAACGAGGAACATCACCATCTAAAATGAGAAATTGACAATTCCAAAATCAAAGTCGTCACGTTTATCATAGATTTTGGTAGAAACAATATCATTAGAAATAGACAAATGCAAGTCTAAAAATGCGGCTTCGGTATCAGAGGTATTGGCTTTATTAAGTTTGAGCTCTGAAGGGTTTATTTGACTTACCATATTATCAAAATAAACATTATCAATGTTTAAATATCGTCCAAATATCTGGATGTAGTGTTAAACGCATCAATATCATCAGCCTGATTATCATCAGAAAGACACATCATAAAGTCCCTCTCATAAAAAAAAAAAAACAGGAATAAATCTGTAACCAGGGGAGCACAATTAGTGCCAATAGGAATCCTAACTACTTGTCTATACAGCTTGGTGCCAAATCGAATAAAAATGTCCAACAAAAAGGTCAGCGCATCACATACATTTTGACATGACCATGCATGATATTTTTTAGATTTTTCTGAAGTAAAAAACGCATTTCTGTCATTACATGCAAGGTAAGGAGAGCCTTCTCTCTGGAAGGTTCTATCAATAAGATCAATAAGTTTATCTTTAATTAAATTAGGAGGTAAAGTAGTGTAAAGAGTAGAAAAATCATAAGTAGACAAACTGGTCGCATTGAAATATATAGCTTTAAGTTTATCTTAAAATTTCACCTGAATTTTTAATAGACCGTATTAGGCTTTTACCGGATCTCTCATATACCTTTTCACAATACTTGATAACATGTTTTTAACAGCAGTAAGACACGAGGTTAACAATTTAGAAAGTTCTGTTGTCGTACAAGAACTAGAATTAGCAATAAGTCTTGCTTTATAGGGTTTTTATGGAAATTAGGTAACCAGTACAACGTAGGAACTTTGTCTTTATTTTCTTTAGCATTGACACCGAAATGTAGGGCTGTATGACAACCATGCCCATCGACAATCGCCCTCTCACTTAAAGAAGGCTGCAGTTTATAGACATGAGTGTCAACAAGATCACGCTTAAGAGTATTGATATAATACAATCGTCATATAACTACAACATTGTTAGCAGCTTTATCTGCTGGAACCAAAACATAGTTCATATGAAAATCCTGCATACCTCGTTTAAGATGACGAAAAGAAGATTTAGGTAAGAGATGTGTATTACAAGAGTAAAATGAAATACGAGTATCAATAATTTTAAAAATGTTAATCTCCCATTCCTTCAAGGCATCAGGTTCAACATTTTCCCCGTTTGCACCAACGATTACTAAAGTCATTTAAAGAAGCAGTGATCTCTCTACGACAGTTATGGAAATCAGTTTTAGAGGGAAATCTATATCAAGGGCCTTTAGAAATAAAATTGCGAACTCTAGCGTCAGGAATGTCTGTTCACTACATCTAAAAATTGCATGGAAATGTGAATTGTTTTATAAAACAGGTGTTTTTCTCTTGTTGGTAATTATTGGCATCCCTGCAAAAAATCTAGACAAGTATATTTTTACCATAAATGCTGTTGTTTTGATAGTGATAATTTGTTAAGGTTTACGAAGCTGCAAAATGTATACCCGAATTTTAGCTATATTCCCGAATTCTTGAAAATTAGGAACATTATTTCTAAAAATAGAAGATCAAAGCTACAGACTTGCAGCTTTAAGGACATACCATGTTTTTCAAATGTTTTTCAATAACTCTGGTCTGTCCGAATTCCGAGTAATCATGCTTCGTTGGATAACGCAGCTGGTACGGTAGCGTCGATGGTAGCTCAAGAAAGTGGTTACGAATCAGTTCGATCAACCGTGGGTCGTCTTGCTCTGGTTTTACTCTGTTTAAGAGGGCCGTCATATAAGTTTTGTTGTAGACTTCTTTGTGTGGCTGTGAAGTTGTGGGTCGACTTATTTGACCTGCATCTGTTAAAGACAAAACAAACTCTGTAAACGTCGTCGTTTGTGAATAGAATAGACCAATTTATTCGGCATACCAACTACATAGCAAGTGTTCACCGTACAAAAACCAACAATAATATCACATATTATGGCGTTAAATTTAACCTGAAAATGACAACTTGAGAGAAAAGACCGGACGACAGGGACTCACGTAACCTTTAGCTTATGGTCTCAAATTGTGCTGCTTTTAAAGAACCATATTTATGCGAGTCCCTAAGCTGTCAACCCCAAACTGCCATATAGCAGTAACAAACATTCAAACTAACAGACTTTATCATATGACGTCGCGTCTGGGCGTGAAATAACGCCATGCAATAAAATCTGTAAACCACTAGTGGTTTATCGATTTACGGGAAACGTTATGACGTCCATAACAACGTTGCGTACATAATGACAAAATTATAACGTTTTTACGCCAGAAATGAGATTTCAAAGTATTTGTCATATGATAAATAGAATCTAACATTCGTGCTCTTGTATTATTGAATTTATTAAACTCGTTGCGAAAAAGAGATAAAATGCTCGGCAAGCCTCGCATTTTATCTCTTTTCCCCAACTCGTTTAATAAATTCAATAAAACATGAGCACTCATGTAAGATCCTCTATATCTGACCTTCATTGCATCAAAAATATAGTTGCAGATATCTTTTGTCTCTTTTTTCATTTGTTGGATTAAGTAGCTTTGAAAATACTTAGCACGCCTCTATCGTATTTGGCCGTAGTTGTGAATGTATAAAGATTAAGGCCTGTCCGAAATGAGCATCGAGACAAAATCCTATTGATCAAGTACCACCTCTACTTTCCTTTGTGTTTTCTTTCTTTCTCACTATTAATATTGTTTTCAAGAGATTGGAAGACAGAGAATAATGCCAAAGAACATCGAAGGTTACTAAAGCACGCCTACCAAACGATCCAATGCTCAACATTTGGTTGAATATGAAAACCAACTGCTCTATAAAGAAAATCAAAAAATGGGAATGTCATGCACTAGCCTATGGATTCCTACCAGAAAGTATTCTTATTAGGTCATATTTATACGTTCCTGTCGAATTCTGGTACACCTGTTTCACGCGAAAAGTAAATCTGACAAGACAGAGAACTTTCTGACCTCAAATTTATTCCATGTATGCCGTTGCATGACATTCCCCGATTCTTTATTCTCTTCCTGGAGCATTTGTTTTTAATATTCAACCAGATGTTGAGCATTGGATCCTTTGGAAGGCGTGTAAAGATTCGGGCCCAGTATTGAGTCCGAGCTAATGATTGCCAAGGAGAACTTTGCAGCCTGGGTTCCAATCTGATCATTTTCCCTTTTAATTATTTTTTCCGTTTCTTGGTCAAAATGTCAATATCTACCTAAATTACTAACACACTATCGATACCTTTGATGTGTTATCTTTTTATTGCCATCTTTAGGTTCAGGATGACAATTATAATTGGCTCAGTTTGCAGCCTGTTTGGTAACGCCGTCTAAGTGGTATAGGGGACCAGGAACTAATTATATCAACACATCCCATGAGTCAAAACACCGAGAGGAGCTCCGAGGCTATTATTTGGCAATGGATGCTTCTGATTGGATGATATTGCTGAAGTAAAAACATTCTCTCTAGCAGATGCAAAATTTAATTTTCTTTAAATTGGTGAGTAGTTTAATACCAGATGCATTTATATTGTGTTTTTCTGCACCAAAAAGTAATAATAGTAATTTCTAATTTGAACTAGGGCGGGGTTTTCCCAAAATATGACAGCCATTACACAACATGCAATAGTTGTAAAAAGAGCGGGTGATGGTTTGTTTTTTCTTTCTTTTTTCCATCTTATTCATGGTTTGGCTTGAACTTAAGGCATGTTGTGATGCCCACATGTGTTGTGAGATGCAGAATAAACTGTCAAAAACTAAAGTTTCACCATTGAGGACTATGGGATAAATAATTAGTTCACGGTGCCCTGTAGCATGAAATAGCCCTTTCTGTGAGTATTACTTAATGGTGTCACAAAGCTCAAATGACATTTACTTTACATATACAACATATGTAAAGGGCGTCTTTGGTCTAGAGGGGAAAGGGGTTGTATGAGCCAAAGAAGATATCAACCATCTGACAAAAATATACTACTTTGCAGGACGGTCGTTTTTATTGTACATCAACTGTATAAATATATACTCAACTACAAAAGAAACCCGTCAGTCACTTTGAGACAATGATGGAAAAATAATTAAGAAATGAAAATAGATCTTATACCATATCCTTTAACAATCAATCATGCATCAACTTATTGAATAATCAAACAGTTTTACTTACACCTGTTCATACTGTACGCCAGTGTATAGACAAGGGGTCATTTCTAAAAAAAATGACAAGTTTCAGACATTTGGTTTTCACTCGTTCTCGTCTAATAAATCAGTTAACTTCGTCTCCCTCTCTGACGAGGCCATCGAGTGTGTGCAGAAGCCAACATAAACCGCGTTATACCACCCTTACCAACTTAAGCATGAAATATCTCGTGATGTGCAAGGTCTACACTGATGTATGTGGTATAAAACAGTTGTACCATGTTTGTCCACATGTACGTAAGATAATCCACTCGCTAAAGCTCGTGAATTATCTCCACTTATCAGTCACGCCTAATATTAACTGCATTGTTATAACATGACCTAATAAACGTTACCTATCTCACGACATGTTACCTTTATCAGGTCATGATGACGTTGCACTTTTTGAATGACGTCGCCAATGACGCTAAATAAACACAAACATCAAAAATTACGCCATAATCGCTAGTTTGAAGAGCGTTCAGCAATGGGTAAACTGATAAATAGAATACCAGGTTCGCGTCTTTTGATATCAAGTTTACCAGGCTCGGCTTTGAGAACACATGTTTAATCGCTCGGCAAGCCTCGCGATGTCAACAAGCGCTCTCAAAGCCTTGCCTGGTAAACTTGATATCAAACAACACTCACCTAGCATTCTCTATTTATCAAGCCCGGATCTCAATCCGATTGAGCAGCTGAGGAATGAGCTCTGGCGACGCATCGGGGATCGTTCAGTGCAATCTCGGAATCTTGGACAGCTTCAGGTAGCTCTCCATAAAGAATGGGCGCGGATACCATAGAACGTTGTGCGACGTTACATGCTTTCGGCTCGACCTCGTTAAATGTATGATGCAGTTATTGCTGCAGGAGATGGTCATGCCCGTTTTTTGACGAATTTAACTCAAGTGAACTGATTTAGACGAGAACGAGCCTGTGGAAAACTTGTCATTTTTGAAAATGACCCCTTGTCAACAGCGTGAACGGATTTAAGTGAAACTGTTACAGTATTTAATGAATTGGTGCAGAACTGTTTGTTAAGGAATATGATATTAATATATTTTCAGTTCCATAATTGCCCCAAGAAGTGACTGATGGGTTTCTTTTGTAGTTTAGTGTATATAGATGATTATTTACCTTAGCTCAAGGGTGAGCACAGGTGATGATCAAAATAAATTCTCATTCAAGACGAAGTAAAGTTATTACATGCATTAATGAAAAAAGTTTTAAATGCAAGAACTATGGTGCAAGGATGCACAGACGTCTGGTCTATATGTATTTGTTGAATGTGCCTAGTTAGTCGGGGAACCAAAGTCGCGTATCGTGCAAAAACACACATTTTTTTGCACCCGAAAGGTATACGGCTGGAATTTCGTATACTGACAGTCTAAATAGTGCTTGGTATGAAACCACTGTATAGCAATGCAACCAGAATTGCATTTCGCGGAAAAATGCATTTTTGTATGCCACATAGGTCATGTTAAGCAATCTTTCATAGCATAGAAATTGTGATGATTCCCTTATCAACAAGTTAAAGAGAGTGCTTTTGGTCTTCGAAGGAACCGTCTCATTTAATAGGTTCATTTAAGTACCCACAACATATGTTTTGGTTGAGAAATAATAAACTAATTTTCCATTACGCACTCTTATCTGGAGGATGGGTATGAGAAGCCGTTTGACTGTTCGATAATACAATAATACACTATCATGTGCATTTAAAAGTATGGACAGCCATTTGTGCACCAAAATAATCTTCTTATGGACATTTTTTCTTTACAAATCCTATGCAGTTACGTTTCTGCATCTCAGACGGGGACAAACAGAATTTTCATGGTGATATGATAATAGCTAAACGAGATTTTTCATATTATTTTACCACTGTTAAATGAAATTATTGTTTTCAGTAGATAAAAATCTCCATAATCCCTACAATAACCTTCTGTTTCAAAGCTGTTGTAAATATGGAAGATAAACATCCTTTAAATCTTGATGCAGTTCATTTATGTGTTAAACTGATCTTTAGTTGTCCATTGTATTTAACTACGCACCAGCTTGCATGGGCTAAATTACTAAGTATCAAACTATCGTGGCTTCATATTTTATTTTTCAGCTTCCTTTTCTAGTTTTCCACAGAGAATAAAATAAATTGTCTTTAATTATGTCCCAAACGTCTGTCTAACTGTATGCAGTGTTTAAACGCGTTCAATTTAAAATCTTTTTATTTATGTAAAAAATATGCAATTCAAACCACTTCAGCGGGAGAACAAAACTGAATAAGTAAGCACACAACTTTTTACGAGATATGCTTTCAAGCGATGTATAAATATTTATCAAATACATTTTTGGGCATTAAATGCAGTTTTAATGAGATTTGAAGCAAAGAAATCTATATATTTAAAATGGGGGTGCCCTAATCTACATGCTTTAAAATCAATAATCAGTATTCTTAGATGACCACCACTGCTTCTGAGGCCTACGCCGATGTTGTTTTATTATATAAACTCAATACTTTTTAATCCTGAACTTTTTTGGTGAAAATGTATAGCATTATGAAAAATAATATTTTGACATTTTCTTGCTGGGCTTCCCTAGAAAGTTGACTGCTCTGGCGTTATGCAAGTCTATCGAGTCTGCTATACAGTGGTTTCAGATACACCATTCACCATATCTACATTAATTGCTGGTTCTCTGTCTACAGGTGGTCAGTAATGTAAATACAGGTAACCAGAACCCCCCCCCCCCCCCCATTTCCAGGTATTGGGGGGGGGGGGGGTACTGGTTACCTATTTTTCCATCACTGACCACCTTTAAAGCGGGAACCAGCAATTAATGTAGATATGGTGAATAGAATTACCTTTGCAATCATACAAAATCCAGCTGTATACCTTTCGGGTGCAAGGGTTAGCATTTTTTCTACCTTGGTTCCCCGACTAAGTGTCTCCAGACGTTATTTCATCAAAATTAAAATAACGTCTCATTTAGGGAAATGGCCCACCTTATCGCTAGAAACCCTTTCATAAAAGTTTAACAGTTGAAACATCTGGGACAGGAGATAGAATATTCAAATGCAAATCAATTATATGAGCCGCGTCGCGAGAAAACGTTTTTTGGAGTAAATGGTCCAGATTCGCCAGATTGCGTCCCTGCAGATCAGATACAGAAACAAAATTTAGTCTTTTAGTTTTGGATTGGAAATCTTTGGAGATTTTTCAATCAGTGCAGGAATATTTTCAATCAATGTAGCAAAGAAACATAGGCTCTGATACACCTGTGTATCTGCGCCTTTTTGCATTGCAAAAATAAAATTTTCTCATATAGCTAAAGGAGAGCTAGATTCAGCTTTCCTCAATTTCAAATATCTTTGGATGGTGGATCCCTTTATTTAGCTTACATTGTGGTCATAGGATGCCGGTCGTACGTTAGTCCGTCCTGGAAGCCACCCATCCTTCCTTCCTCCTTAACCATTTGGCGGATTTTCACCAATCTTCTCAGGTTTGATCGGTCCCATTTCAGAGTTGTTCAAAAATGTCCACTTTATCAAGAAATCTGGTTGTCGTGGCAACCAAAAGGAAACACTCTAAAATCTTGTCAAAAACTTCTGGTCAGATTTCAAATAATTTGGTAAAAATGGTCCTTGGGAAACCCTCTACCAAAATCGGTTTAAATTATTTTGATTGGTTTAAAATCACGACCTCCAGGTGGCATGGCCCATAGACGGATGGCTGAGAATGGGTTTGCTCCCCCCCCCCCTAGGGAATTTTGCAGACATATCCTATCTTGTAGAGAATCGAAAGCCAAGTCTTTTAAGAGATGTTTGCACTCTGTGCGCCGGGGCGTTAGCCTGTAACATACGTTACTTAATCAAACTAAGAAAAAGTAAATTGAAAGTTTGGGCTACAAATTTAAGACATTAAAATATTTATTTTCAAAAATCATTCATATAGTCTGCATACTGGATATCTAAACTACGTATGAACAAAATTGCGGCTTCCTAAGGTGTCATATGCGTTACATAAATCAGATAACCCATTAAAATTTGCAAGTGTGGCTAACATCATTTACATTCACAATCTCTCTGTGTGTTTTGCAAAATGTTTTTAACCATGTCTGACTAGCTAATGCAATTGGCTAACAGAAAAATTAAAGTTTGTTTCCCTAGCTTAAATATTTTTTTCTGAAATAAGCAATTAAACAACCCTACCCCTACCCAGTTTTAAGGTGAAATGTTGGTATTAAAACTAAAGTAAAAATAGTTAAAAAATATTTGCATTTGATGAATGTGTTTCATTGTTTGGGATTTATTTGCTTATATAAAAGACTCATAAATCTGCAAGTTTGTTGCAAAATTTTTAATATTAGAGGCTGTAACATATGTTACCTGATGTAATAAATGGGCAAGCTCATTGTCTTTACGTAAGGTATGCCTAAAAATGTTTTAATCTCCTCGAGGGAATTTTGCAGACATATTCCTTCTTATAGTACAACTCAAGCTGCATCGAATAAAGGATGTTTGCACTCTCTATGTTGGGGCGTTAGTCTGAAACAGTGTGTTACATGCGTTACTATATCAAATAAAGGAAATGTAGTTTGAAAGTTTGGGCTAAAATTGTGAAAAAAACTCGCAGCTGTTGGATATCTTACATTGTTTAGGGATTTTAAACTGGCTCCTATGATAAAGACTTATAGATCTGCTAGTTGTCATCAAGTTTAAAAGATCAGAGAGCGTTACATATGTTAGCGTGATAAGTAAAGTCATCAAACAGTATTTTGACATCAAGCTGAGTAAGGGCCTGCTCCATCGTCGTCTCCTTTGGAATTCTGCAGACAAATTACATCTTATGTAACCACTCAAGGTGCATTTAATAAGAAATGTTTGCACTCTGTAAGTTGGGGCGTTAGCCTGTAACAGCTTGTTACATATGCTACTATATCAATTTGAGAATAAGAAATTTGAATGTTTGAGCTACCAAAAGAAGACCTTAAAATTATCTAATAAATTGACATTCTTATAGTCTTTATGCTGGATGTCTTTACTACATATGGAAGCTGTTTAACATGAATACGGCTAACTGTGGTGTTATGTGCGTTACATGAACCTAATTATAATTTAAAAGCTATAATTGTGGCTATCGTCATGTAGTTAAACAACTACTATGACTTGGTTTCAAACTGTTTTATTAGATTTTACAAACATATACTCAATTGATGAATAGGAAAAGCCAAGTTTGTTTTTCTATCTTAAATATATTGTCTTATAGGAGCTAATACACAGCCCTAATCCCAGTTTTACAGAGAAGCAAATTTTGTTATTACCGTTTAAATACACATGAAAGCGATTACAGCGTGTGGATATTTTTCATTTTCTTAGTCTGTCTTGCTCATATATCTACAAGATGTTATTAAGTTAAAGATCAGGACACTTAATGTGTACTTATAAGTCTTTGGTGCCAAAACACAAGAAATTATATTCATTTCTGATTATCAAGCCCATGGACTGGTGTTACAGATGTTATCAATGACCTTTTGGACACATTTTCTAATACCACATGCATATAATGCTAAATATAGAGACACAAATAGAAAAGATAGTTTTACATTTTTACAAGAAAATACAATAAATGAAATGGTCCAAACTATTTCTCATCGATTTAACACTCATGTTAAACGTTTGTCGTTGTCTGCTTCTGTGATAATCATTATTATCACATGTCTCCATGCAACTAGTAGAATCATCACACAATATTTCAATCATTTACTGTTATTCAATTTTACCACCAGTCAACTCAAAATTGATGAGCCATTATCAACTTTCCAAATTTGCCATTTATGGCTTGGAACATTCGGAAACTGATATGAATTCCTAATAGTTGGCTCTTTGAGTATGTGTTTCAAGTGATACTCTGCAAGTAAATGAAAGACTAAAGCTTTACAAGGAGGAAAACTATGCCATTAAGAGCAATGAATACATGGACTGATGTACCTTGATATTTCTGTGATAAAGAATCATATCTTAGTTGGTTAACTTTTATAAATGTAGTCTTTCCATACATGCAACCCACATATTTTCATCTAATAATGTCTCTGCACTTATTATCTTTCCCCAAGCATTCAAAAACTTATTTGAAGTCTTAGTACTTCTGAAGTGCTGAAACCGAGGTAACTCTTTCCCTTCAGATAAACGAACTAGAGGTATCACAGCAGGTAAAGCAATGAAACGCAGGATGAACAGAGCGCAAATTAGACCCCTTCAATTCAATGATTCACTAAGTTTCTAAGATAAGAGCGCTTGTTAAAGGATGTAACATATATAACTTTTCATAATAAATGAGCAAGGGCATTGTTGTGACATCCTTTTTGATTACAGTCAGAGGCAAGTGTTTTCAATTTCAGTGTTTTCAATGGATCATGAAATGAGGCACCTTATCAACTCGTTTACTCTGTATAAATTTTCCATAGAGCATAATATAGAACTTCTACCTATAGTCCACTTTCCTTCTTTTGAATGCAACAGCTAATGATATGGCTGCAAAAACTGAGAAATCATAGGTTTTACATTATTTTAAGACATGCTTCAATGTACTGACATCAAAAAACAACCAACTGCAAACATAACTGCAACTATAATTGATGGCAATGTCCAACTTCATATTCTTTCTCATATACCAGATGACTTTCAAGGTGTAACAGAAATAGTTTCAGACGGTCTGCCAAAACCATCAAGAGTCAACATTGTAACTAAAGAAAACTTATAAAGTTCTTTGGGCGCAGCAAAATACTATTGATCTAAGACCTGAGGACTTAAGCACCAAAAGACTGGATAGGTTCCATGGCAAATGATGCAAAAAAGCAGCCTATCAAATTTCTGTTTGACCAATGTCAGAAATCTTAAAGCATTCTTAAAGGTACACCGTAGAGACATAGATTTTGCAAAATCAGAGCAAAGTTATCATTTGACTAGCACGGATGCAAAGACAGCTGCAGTTAGATTGCTCTTGCCACTTCACAGGAAGAGATATATACCAGAGTCATACTTCATTGTATGCATATATGTGAAATGGCATTAAACCCACATTTAATCAGGTGTTTGATCCCATGACACTGACATGCTGTTTCTGCTTTTGAAGAATGCTAAGGATTCAAGTTTGGCTGAGACAAGTTGTTTGATGCTGGCACTGGCCACACATACAAAGAAAATTAAGTCTTTTAATGGCTAAAGAGGAGGATCACAGGAAATGCTTATAAGTGATGTTTGTCACAATTACCAATTTTAGAAAGTAATCTTAAGTAATGTAACACATATAACACCATAGGAAGATGTATATTTGTTAAAAAATCTTTCTTATGTATCAAAGGTATTCAGCATGCAAACTACGTGAAAAATTCCAATAAATAGATAGTTTTATGTCTTCTTTCTGTTTCTCAGACTTTCAATTCATTTATTCTTAAATTGATATGGTAACATACGTATCATACCATTACAGGCTAACCCCCAAGTTCATAGAGAGCAAACATCTCTTATTTGATGAAACTTGAATTGTTCTTTAAGGTAGGATATGTCTGCACAATTCCCAAAGAGGTGGAGAGGAACAGGATTGTACTCAGTTTGCAGTCCTTATATAATGCCATTATTCTACTGGTTGTGATGAAATGGGTGATTATTTTGCAATAGAAGCAAACACAATGATAGACATTGTGAGGGTGACTTGAATAAAGATTGTTTTTGAATAATTTTATTTAATAGGAATATTTATTAAATTGTATCCTTTAAATGAGAACTATTATTTTCTATCTATATGTCTATATATTTTAATATTGTAGGCATTAGGAAATATGTGATTAAAAAGGTTATATATAACATAGGTAACACAATTCCATGGGATTGTTATCAGCAATGACTGTAATTACTAAGACTAAGGCACCAGAGGCTAGAGATTAATAGGAAAACATGTGAAAAACAGTATTTTTCTGAAATATCATCTCTTACTTCCAAGAAAATTTCCTAGCTCATTCATTATGCAATGTAACATACGTTACAAACTTAAATAAGTGTTCTGATCCTGATGTCAAACTTGCAAATGTATGATTCTTTATTGCATTAGCAAGACAGTGCCAAAAATGTAAGATCAAATATTTTCATATATTTTTCTTCAATAATAGATACCAAAATTGGATACTTAAAATTGGGGGTAAGGGTTGTTTAATAGCTCATATAAAACAATGTATTTGAGATAGAAAAGCAAACTTTGTTTTTTCTATCAGTCAAATGAGTATTTTAGTCAACTAAGATTAAAAACACTTGTAAAAATGTACAGATCGTCTGTAAAATGAATGATGTTAATCACGATTTCAACTTTCAAAGGGAAATTTAATCTATGTAACGCATATAACACCATTGAAGGCTGTAATTTTGTTTAAAATGCTGCTTCTATGTAGCTTAGGCATCCAGCTTGCAAACTACATAAGAAACTTGAATAATTAGATGGTTTAATGTCTTCTTTCTGTAGCTCAAACTTTCATTTTGATTTTTTCCTTAGTTTGTTACAGTAACATATGTAACAGGCTGTCAGAGACTAACGCCCCGGAGCACAGAGTGCAAACATCTCTTAAAAGATGCGGCTTGAAATTTTCTTCAAGATAGGATATGTCTGCAAAATTCCCTAGGGGGGGGGGGAGCAGGACCTTTTTTAGCTCGAAGTCTACCAGTTTTCCTATGCCAATATTGGGAAAACTTTTCTATAATCTAAAATCGCATGGCCTAGTAAGGGAGACAACACTTCTTGGCTGAAATCACTTGATCTAGAGCCTTAATATTTGGTATGTAGCATTAGCTAGTGGACTTCTACCATATTTGTTCACAACATTACCATGGAGCCATGAACGGTCCCGCACAGAGTGTCAACATCCTGTAAATTTTGTCAACATAATAAATGGGCACTTTTCCATGAAAAGCTTTGTAATGAAACTGCTGATCAATAAAACTGGGAATTTGGAGGAGCTATGATTTGCTATTATCATTATAAACAGTCATTCTCAGGCGAGCGACCCCTAGCCTCTTGTTTTTATATAATGAATCATGTTGGAGACATATTGATTTTGCTTGTGTCGCCGATTTAAAAATCATGTCCACTCTGTCATTCAAAATTAAGAAGGAAAACACTCAAAAGCTATGTAGAATATTTCACAAATTAGTTTTGTGGTGCTTAGGGACCTTTCGGCATCCAGTTATTCTTTAAAAAATCAAAAGCATTCTAATATTTTTTGAAAAAGTTCTAACGTAGTATTTCTAATGCTTGATTAGAACATTGTTTTATATCCTTAGACCATCAGATTGTGTTTCAGCGCACATATTTTGCTTTATTGTTGATAAAATGACTCAAATTCATTATTTCAAGCCTCTTTGCAAATTGCTACTTATTTGAGATGGCATACAGACAGCAAGAACTCAAGGTACATACATGAAATTTCATACAAATATTAATCAACATTTGCAGAAATGCAGAACGCAACAGCCATAACTATAGTATTTACGCTCTTGAGTTATGTCCCTTTGATCTACGTAAGAAGCTGTCTTTAAGACGAATTTACATCGGCTATAAAAATGTTTCAAAACTCCCTCTCTCTCTCAGTGTGCACGCGCGCATGCCTGAATAGTTAAAAAAGATAACAAATAAAAAAAGTTAAAAGTGGGATTCGAAGCCCCCTTCCATTCACACTGGGTAAATTAACTATTGTGCCAACCGTCGTACTGTCACGGCTGCAGTCCTGATCGTGAATATTTGTGGTAACTTAACTAGTATTAGAAACTTACTGAAAGCGCGGAAATAGCCGACAACCCTCCGGATTGCTATTTATAGCATGTAAACCTTATTCGGTGTTTGTGATGTAATGCGCGACATTTTGACTCGACAGTGAACACTGTTGTTATTATAAAACACTAACGTGTACACTTCACTTAAGCTAACGCGAATCGATAGATCACTTGTTTATTAATCCTATCCTCTCATGTCGCGGCTCATTTGTCGAAAACATAACATTGACTTTAAGTACACTGAAAAGATTGACTATCAAACTGACAATCAGAACAGCTCATAGTATAGAGATCTAAATGGCGACAAACAGACTGATATGGTTTATCACTTGTGCACTGGCTATCTGTGTCTGCCAGGATAGGAAAACTGACAAACGCCTGGAGACAAAACTCAACAAATTATCAAGAATGCACGATGCTTTGCAGAAAGAAGTCGATGATATCTGGGAAACATTAATAACGACAGGCAAAGACCCGTAGGACAACGAAAACACGACAAGGACTGACGTCATTGGCACTGATACTCAATTAACAGCTGTCCAGGAACTGAAAACTGAAGTAGAACATCTGATTTTGAGTTAACGACTAGGATTTAAAAATGAGAAGAGTTTGCAACGAGAAGCGATAAGGAACATTACAATACTTCAGGATGTTTTTCAAACTGACGTGACAGAGAGATTGGATACAAAGGTTGCAAGAATAGATCAATCATGTAATGATTTCCAGGCCAAAATGGAAACTGAAACCAGTGAATTAAATAAGAGAAAAGGGGATGCTGGAGACGAGCAAGGTGTTTTCAATGAACACGGATGCGCAGGCTGATCTGAGTCTTCGATGGGCGCACGTGCCAACCTGTATATTTTTGCTCGACACCGGCTCATATGAGCCTTTTTGTGGAAACAACATGTCTCTTGGTAATACCGATTCCATTGGTTACCGACCCCTTCCAGCATAAAACAATCGGCTCAACCGGTCATTAAATTACGGCTACGGAGTTTATATGTACATGTATCATATTGTCTTGGCGGCAAAAGTGCTGATTATCCTGCGCATTTGCAAAGTCTGATTTACGTGTTTGTTGTTAGTCTGTGAATAAGTACGTTCTCCACGACGAGTGTCGTATTATAATTATTATTCTGTTTCGTGTAGACACTTAAAAGTTAATCGGCAACTTCCAAAACACTTGTGCCATTTATTGCTCCGGCCTTGAGAGGGATAGGTTTCGGTTTTCCCTAGTGCATGGTTCGTTGTGGAGGATCCATAGTGCTACATATCAGGTCGACAGGCCTTTTGTTTCTATATAGAGGATCTTACATGAGTGCTCATGTTTTATTGAATTTATTAAACGAGTTGGGGAAAAGTGATAAAATGCGAGGCTTGCCGAGCATATTATCACTTTTTCGCAACGAGTTTAATAAATTTAATAAACAGGAGCACGAATGTTAGATTCTATTTATCACATGACATTAAAGCTACTTTTAAACTCGCATTTTGGACGTGAAAATGGAAGATTTTGCCGTCTTTTACGCAATGTTAAAATGGACGTCATACCGTAACGTTGTTATGGACGTCATAACGTTTCCCGTAAATCTATAAACCACTAGTGGGTTATCGATTTTATTGCATGGTGTTATTTCACTCTCAGACGCGACGTCATATGATAAAAACCATTCTGGCGTTGCGACCATCTTGGTTATGTGACTAGGGCCATTTGAACCATCTTTTGCTTCGCACCTAGGGTCTCCATATAAAACTGAAACATGGTTCACGCGCGCGTGCGAGAGAGAGATGTAGTCATCCAGTCGCTTGCGGAATCTTTCACATGTGACTAGATATTACAAATTCTGTCATTGACATATGTGAAGGTTAAGTACCAATTCTTCACATTTGTGTAATTTGGTACCAATTTTTTTACATGGGTGAGCATTTGGTACCAATTTTTCACATGTGTCAGGATTTAGTACCGATTCTTCTGATTTGTGAAAATTGAGTACCATTTCTTCACATCTGTGAGGAGTTGGTAGCTATACTTCACATTTGTGAGAATTGGGCACCAATTCTTCACATCTGAGAAAAATCGATACAGTTATTCACAGAAAAGACGAATACGTACCGATTCTTCACAAGTTAAAAATATAAAAATGTGACTGAATTTGAGTACAGATTTTAGACCCCCAAAATTATCGAAATTGACCATACGCAAATTTCACATTTGCTAAAAGTGACGTTTTGGTACCAATTCTTCACACGGTGTGAAATTTGCGAAGAGTGAAATTTGCGGTTAAACAGTGTTATATACAGTCAGACATAAGTTAAGCATCTCCCCAATAGTTTCCTTATAAAACGAAGAAAGCTTTCCCGTCATGAATATTTTCAAGTTTTATTTATTAGAATAGATCAATTGGTGACAATTTACAGCTAATTTTGATTAGATTATCATTGAAGTAAACAACCAGGCATGGTAAATTCACACTTACCCCTATAACTGTCCCTATTCTCTTTCACATTATGTTGTTTTCAAAACGCGTAAACATGTAAAGTGTTATTGTCATATTGTTATACAATATTAAAGACAAGTTTTGTCTGTAAATTTCAGGTTCATGTCTCTAAAAGAATAAAAGTTATGGATGTGTAAAGAGTGGCATGTTATATAGTGATTATGCAAAAATTAAAAACACGCAAATAACTTTGTCTATGATCCTCTATAACTGACATGTAACCTAGAGTTCGACAGCATCAGTTTGGCACTATTTTGGAAAAAAGGTCTAGATTATTTTTGCGTTTATTTGAAATCAAAGTAAGCACTTTGGGTGTAGCTGTGACATTTTTAAGGGTATACCCCCATAATAGGGGTTGGTGTATACAGGACACCGTAGAAAATTAGCAAAATGACCAAATGACATTCTGATATGTCCAGCAGACCAAGAAAAGATAAAGGCAACACAATTTTACAAACTGGTTGTTCTTCTGAAGAAACTTGCACACGAAAAACGTCTCTGAAATAATGTTTGGGTGATGCTTAACTTATGTCTGGCTGTATATATTCGTAACTTACTTGAGCTTTGGTTCATAAAAGTAGACGAAATGAATAGTCTGGTATTAGACACGGTCCGAAAATTGATCCCAATCATAAAACCCACACACGTGTACACAACTGGAAGAAGATAGGACACCAGTCTTCTCACGCTGATCAAACATTTTGGTCTCATTATCTGAAAAGTTAAATACAGTAAAATCTGTCTTAAGCGGCCACTCAAATAAAGACCAAAAATTGGTTTTCAAGACCAATTTTCGCTTAATGCAGGTCAACACTATTGCAGAATGCTCCAAGGGGAGCATTCTGCAATATTTTGGACCTTCATTAAGCTACCATGTGTCATTAAAATCTTTGTTTTGTCTTTTTTGAGTGGCCGCTTAAGACAGGTTTGACTGTAGAGTACATGTATGCAGAGGTGTGGGGATTGGGGTCCGAACACAGGCTGATATGCGTGCTTAAATGTTACATAAAATAAATTATTGTTTTTGTTCTCAACGACGTCTTTAGAAAAAAATAGCAATTGGCATATACAGTAAAGCCTGTCTTAAGCGGCCACTCAAAAATAGACAAAGCAAAGATGTTATTGACAAATGGTAACTTAATGAAGGTCGAAAGTATTGCAGAATGCTCCCAATGGAGCAATCTGCAATACTTTTGACCTGCATTAAGCGATAATTAGTCTTGAACATGGAACCAAAAGTCACCTTTGACAAAACAAATTTATTTATTTGATCTATTACTTATTTAGTGATTTAGTTTATTAATTTAAAAGAAATGTTGGAAAGCCTAGTTTTAATGTCAGTTTTAATGTTTTAGTGGTCAATTTAAAAAAGATAATAAACATTACAAAATAGTGAGATGCATCATGGATATCATGCGACAGTCTGCATGCTTGGTTGTAAACCCACATGTCTTAGACTCAATCCGTTGGTTGGTGCCCGATGCTTGTCCTTGACTAGGTCCACCGTATAGACCGTGAGCTGCTAATAGACCCCCCTCCCCCCAGGGGGAATTTCGTACACTATGATTTTCTAAAACTACGTTATATAAGAAACAAAATGACACATGTTGGCCATTTGGCAGTGGGGGCGTTACCGTGTAACAGCCATGTTAACTACGTTGCCCTAAAATATCTCCAAATCCTATTGTTCAAATACAAAGCTATACATATTTTTTATTTATCCACATGCTGATTGTCTTAAAAGCACTTAATTAAATGCAGGAAATAGCCAGTATAACCACTAGACCATGTGCTACCAAAATATCTCCTAGGAGTTTTGTACACTATGATTTTCTAAATTCATATTATATAAGCCACAAAATAATGCATGTTAGCTCTTTATGGGTTAGGATGTTACCCGACAATAGCATAGTTTACTATGTTACCCTAAAATAATAGAAAATCCTTTAGTGTAAATAACAAAATTATTCCTTATTCTTACAAATCAATATTATCTAGTAATTGAATGCAAATGACTAGCAGTATAATTTTAACTCATTTAAGTACATTATATTACTGTTACATATGTTACTTTCTTTTGAATACATTATTTTAAAGCAAAAATAGCATTATATGAGTTTAAACTCCTAATGGGCGTAATTTACTGCCATTTTAGGGTTCAATAACAAGAGAAATAATGAAACGTGTCTTTTTTTTACATAAAATATTAGTGAAATTAAACTCTGACAAAAGTACAGGAGATGAAAAGGAAGAAATTTCAACTCAAGAACATAAAATGCTATTTCAATTAAGATTTTTATATTGAAAATGTAAACATCACTACTATATAAGAAACTACTTATTTTAATATTCAAATCGTGTTTCTTAAATGCTTGAATTATATCATTTATCTCTGACACTTGTATGTGTTAATTTGATACATATTATGATATATGCAAGACATTTTCCCTACTGTCTACAGTTCAGTTTAGACGAAACATGATTTTAAACATGTAGTAGCTTAGTAAGATCTTTTAACAAATAAATGAGCCAACCAAATACATATGCAGCTCTTCAGCTATTGATTACAACAACTATAATAAAAACAGTTAAGTACGAAAGCTAGCTCACAATTTGTAAAATTTCAAGTCCTTTCAGGCATGGTTAACATTGAGAAATGAAGAATTTATATAGGTGTTGTCCCAGGTCCTTTCAATGAAAACTAAAGTTCTTTTTAATCATAACAATTTCGATTCCAAATATGGTACCCAACATGCCTGTCCCTATGGTTATAAAACGTCTTTTTGCCTATGGTAGTAATCAGCATGTCTAGTTTTGCGTAGAAAGAAAATAAATAATCTTGGTAACATGCATAACAAGAATATTTCAGGAGGTTATTACACTTATCATCCGTTTTGTCTGTTTCTACAATTTTGTGAAGCATTTAAACAGCTTACTAGGGCAGCATTTGTTCAAAATATTCTATTTAGTCATATATTTAAAAGAGATAAGTTAATGCTTAGAAAAGATCCCTTGCATTGTTAGTATTGCATTATAGACATGACTAAATGAAAGGACTTCAACAGTTCATTGGTATTTTTTTTATTTGAATTATTTCTGTCAATAAGAATTAACAGTTTAATTTTGTTTTATATTAAATTTGGTACTAAGGATGCCACATGGGAACATGATCATTTTTATGGAGTTGCATCCTATTAATCCTTTGGATATTTCATTTCATGCTAAATAAATTATAACTAGTAACAAAGAATAAATCAAATGAGCCAGCACATTTGGTTTGGTACTAGTACTCACGTTGCAGTGTCAAGAAACTAGGGCTCAGGCAAGCCTTGTAAATGTGCAGACTCAACAGAGCATTTGCTGTCTGCATCCACAAAGTATGGATATATAGATGCAGACTCAGACCAGAATTAATATGGCAAGCTCCACTGCATCAGCATGAGCAATCAATAGATCTGAGATATTTGCTAATAAGTGATAAGTACCAAAATCTCACGTGCTGGTCAAATCTTTATTGAGCGCTTTATAAATTACAATAAATGAGATCAATCATTTTTATCTATAGGCAATACTGTCAAAAACAAATCTGACAAAGTTTCAATATTTGGTGTACTATATCATACACACATGTAACATAAATGACAATAGAGTCTTTAAAGTCATTATGCTGTCAATATCTGAACTTTATGGTATCCTTTTAAATGTGAAAGAAATATGATTGGTTTTGGAGATGATTAAATTAATAGACCCATTGTAATTTGAAATACATAGGTACTTACCACCAAAATCACGTACATGTACGTATACTTGGTTTACACCGCATGTAAGTCTATCATCGATAACAATGTTTATAGAGAGTAGAGTATTCTCTCAATACTTTTTTGTCAGAACAGTTGACTTTTTGCATATGTCTTGAATCCATACCCTTGTGTGTTTGCAAAGTAAGTAAGGGTGCAAAGATCAGGAATCGAAACAATCAAGTACCACAACTGACCCAGGATACCAAGTCATTCGTATTGTTAATATCATATAACGCTTTGCTATAATTTGGTCATGTTACATTCTGTATAGTGGAAATTAGCATCAGCTAGTTTAGCATTAATTGCTAAAACTATCGATACATGTAAGTAAGATTTCATGACTGCACTTTTTACTTTAAATATTTACTTTTCCATCCAGCATTCTAAAAGAACATTGTGAAATATTTTTTTACATTAACTTGAATGTCCAATTCGGTCTGGCCTTATTCTGGCAAATAGAGTCCTATACATTTAAATTGGTATCGTAAGTAACAATTGACTTGTTTTTGAGTATCACTTGTGATGATTGTCATATAAACTCAACAATTATCACCTATTTTTCCCATTCCACAGAAATATTTCTTCTAAATTAACCATTTACTTATAATATGTACATTTCTTAAGCAAAAGATCAGAAGACCTACGTTGATTTAATTATCAGCTAAGTTTAAACATATTTTATTCAACAAATACAAATGATATACAACATACGTACATTGTAAACATACAAAGGATTAGAACGAAAGCATAAATGCTTATAGAGTTCTTTTCCTGTTGAGAGTGACTATATTGTGTACATTAATGCAAATATCAGTTTCACCCATTAAACAACAATGAAAGCTATGTTGGAGATAAACGTAAGCCTATTTAAAAACAAAAGTAAAGTAATGCATTAACATATGTATACGCAAATGCAATAATGTCAGTATGAAATTTGATCTGGAGACAGTCTCTTCAAACAGTATATGATTACATACACTTATAATGCATAGTATCTATGTAACATATATCAATTTTTGCTCTATCAACTTACAAAAACTTGATTCTATCTGGGTTTTAAAATTCAAACGAATTGTTGGAAAACCTAATTTTAGTGATCAATTCAAAAAGATAGTAAAACGTTTTATAAGGGTTGGATATAATTTGGATATCATGCGACAGTCTGCATGCCTAGTTTTAAACCCAATCATGGTTTATAGCTATGGTTTCCTCTTTAATTGCACGACGGTGGGTCAGGCCTCAGACTCTATGACGGCTCTGACGTAAAGCTTTAATCGGTAGGTTGGTGCCTGATGCTTATCTGTAGCTGGACCCACCGTGGCTCAACTTGAGGTTTTCTTTAGCTCTGACTATCTGTGAGTCATGAGCCCTTTTCTTTGTTTCATCATGGAGTGTTAATTTGATTAGAGTGTTTTCCATGATGATACATTGCATTAGTTAGATGGCCTCCATGCGAGCTGAACATTTCTTGTACTTCAACAACAGCAGAATCTAGGGCGAAGATTTGGTGCCAGTAAAATGCATTTAAGCCCCCCGGTAGCTTAGGCTGCTGTCCGTTCTAAGGCGGTGGTTCTGTTGTTGTTGACTTTTTGTTTATTGTTACTCCCATTGTGGGAGTCTGTAATTGTTCTATGTATTGTTGTACGTCACTTTATGTCCATTCTAGTATTGCAATCATCTTGATGGGGAAGAGAGAGCTGATTGCTTTGCTTAATTTGTCTTCCTGGTGTCTCGTGATGGTTGAGCGGCTCTTCCTCACGGTGCCACGGGGTTGTCTGCAGTTTGTGATTGTGGTATTTCCTGATCATACTCACTTACTATTTTTAATAGCACAAATGTTTTGTATGCTACAACCTACCATACAACATTTAGTTTATAAAAATTGTTGTTATTGTAGAGAAACCAAAATATATAAGGAATACCAGCGTGTATTGTGTTACTGACTATGTTTGTATAATTTGAGCAGTACACTTAAACTATCTTGGTTGCTGTTAAATAAGTGACTAGATTAAACTTATTGGTCTTCAGATTAGTAATACAAAAATCTTAATCCACCATACTTATTAAACACTTCAGACTCAATTTATTCGGTCTTTCATAGCATTTTAGGCATACATATAGTACCTTCTGATATATTTTATAAGGTAATATATGTTACTTTAACTATTTTGACAGAACATGGGAACTTATCCTTATTCAGCTGGTACTTGAGAGCACAATTGTCTTTGTTAATGAGGTTTAAAACCTTTAACTTTGGCCAAATCGATATTTGCTGTTTTTCAAAAGTAAATATGCTTTTATAATTTGACATAGTCTCTTAATAAGAAACTATGAGCTCTATTGTGCATAAAGCAATTACAGTCGTTGACTATTTTTAAAACCAAAATTAAATTGTGCGTCTCTCCGTCACAGTCTGCTCTCTGCACTTATATACAATAAAACAGCTATCATTCAGCTACATTTCTGCCAAATGTGAAGCCGCAGTTCGATTTTATAAGGTTACTGGAGCCCACCAAAGCCGACAGGTAGAGGGAAAATGGCTGCCTTTATCTTCAGATCAATTTTAAAGTGGCTGTCTTTGATGACAGGTCATGAATTTTAGTGGCTAACATTGATGACAGGTCATAATTTTAGAAAGTTACTTCAAAGCAACCTATGTCTTCGGTCTTTGGTTTCAACTGAGAGCATAAATCATCTTCTATTTTGCATTTAGGTCAAAATAATCTTATCTGTTATTTGGCTGATATTGATCATAGGGTAACAGTCTAGATCCAGACCAGACACTGTAGAAACAGGGTCCATACCGTTTCGACACAAAATTAAGCTAAAATGTACGTCTAGATCAGATCAGATCTCATATATCCACTTTTCAGTGAAATCTTGAGTTTTGTAATATCAGTTAATGCTCATTTGGGTTTTAAAAACAGGGTTTGGTTTCGGTTGTTCCGCTTCCTGGTCACTGCTTATGTTGTTTTTGTTCCAAGCAGTACCAGTACATTGGGACAATATTTCACTTCCCCTATACGAATCAATGGAAAGTTGTGAAACACTGTTACAGGTTAAATGGTAGCAAATAATATCCTGATCTTTCCCCACACATAAATATTTTCAGCCTTGATTATGGTATGCAAGTTGACTTTATGTGATGCTGAAATCTAAACAGGCATAGTGTCTGTTATCTATTGTGTTGTGATTTGGTAACCAAAGTATTTGTTTTACAGATTTTGACTATGGACCACAATTTAGAATATTTAGAGTTTGAGGACCCCTTAGATGGACCCCTAATGATGAATGCCTATCGTCAAAATCTGTAAAACAAATACTTGATTACCAAAGAACAGCACACTAGATAACAGCCAAGACGCCAGTAGACACCATGCCTGTTTAGGTTTCAGCATTACATGATGCCTGTAGTGCACTGACATTTTGAACTTTATTTGCGCTTTGCTTTAAATTTTCAAAGAGTGCATCGTTGCACAGAGTTAGCTGCAATGTCGTGGATGTTGGAACTAGCACTCTCAGTCTCACAACGTTTGATACAATTTATGATAAAAAAGTTATCCTCGAAACTCAACGTGAAAAAATACACATAAACAGTTAAGTACTGGTTCAACCTACGAAGACAGGAGATTGTCGCGACATGACTGACACATTATTGACTGGGACGCAACGCATCATTACAAACTTTAATAACTCCACGTTGCTGTAGATTAACCCTTATTCAACCTATATTTTGTCCTGTAAATATCGTATACTGCATATTTTCTAGTGCACTTCATACTAGAATTTATCATGGTAGCAAATAATATGAACCCTGATTGGGCTGCTCGGTCCATATTGTTTGCAGTATAGGCTACCTAAGAAAATAAACAGACGAATAAGCGGACTACAAAAGTCTTGACTGCCTGGATACCTAGACTGGAAATCGTCCAAGCAGTTGAGTTATGCATATAGTATACTTTATCAGTCACCTCTCATATTAACTGCATTGTCGCACGTTGCCTGATAAGCGTTGTCTATCTCACGGCATGTTACCTTTATCAGGTCATGATGACGTTGCACTTTTTGAATAAAGTAGCTAATGACGCTGAATGAACACAAAAATAAAAAAAAATACGTCATAATCGCTAGTTTGAAGTGTTTTCAACAATTGGTAAACTGATAAATAGAATACCAGGTTCGCGTCTTTTGATATCAAGTTTACCAGGCTCGGCTTTGAGAACACGTGTTGAATCGCTTGGCAAGCCTCGCGATGTCAACAAGCGTTCTCAAAGCCTTGCCTGGTAAATTTGATATCAAAAGACACTCACCTAGTATTCTCTTTATATATCAATACCTTTTCTTAGAAGAAATTATCCTCTATAATACCACTACTACAATTTTCATTAGAGTATTAGAGACTAGAAAAAAATGTACATCTGCAATATCTGAGTGATCAAGATTAAAACTTGACTGAAAACTTCGGGAAACCATACGTGTTCTGTTGCCACAATTGGAACTACCTCGGCCAATTCCGTGGAATCAGACCTCGGATGTACATCGAGGATATGCTTTGATACCGCGACGCTGACGTTACATAACGTGACGCTGACATCACAGAAACCATGCCAACACAGTAACAAGTGTGATCGCAGCACAACAAACGGTTATAATTAAAAGAAGTTTTTTTTCCAATAAGATATCATTATAGCGATAGAGATATTTTATTGAAAAAGCATAAACTTTTATTTTTAAGTCTGTTGATTAAACGTTATGGGTGATCAAAATAATGTATTTAATAACACTGGACCCACAGGCTTCAGTAATATTTTTCCTTACGCCATATCCGGCTAATACAATGGAGCTTTTTCATACATAGTACTTCGCCTTACATACACCCGAGGCTTTCAAGTTTTCCGATAATAGCTGTCTCACTTGTCTCAAATTGCAATTAACACGCAACAGAAGGTATCTTATTGTGATGTTAGATATTTATGATTTTTTAATTGATTTCGCGCACAGATGACTTTCCAATCATGAGGAATGTGACATGCGTTGATATTTGCTCAGGTACATTAGGGTTAAGTCGGGTAAATTCGGACATCAGGTAAATTCGGACACACATTTGCAAACGGTGTAAATCCAGATGAGACGGCTCCTTATGAGCCGTCTCATCAGGATTTTCACTGTTTGTTTAGTTTATTTAATTTAATTCCAATCATTCAAAAATAAAAGGAACAAGGTCGCTGTCCGAATTTAGACGACTGTCCGAATTTACCCGACTTTACCCTACCGAATATGAGTTGCTGCAATGGGGGTTTTAAGACAATGTAACTTATTATTGTTACACTCAAATTTATCTTCTTATCCCCAGAGACGAGCATGAATCTCCTAAATTATTGATGCTTTGCGTCCCAGTCAATATTTGTCAGTCATGTCGGGACAGGTATTTCCTGGATTGAATTTGATTACTGGAGATAGATGTTAGACTTAAGCAATTTTACTTCTCAGAAGCCAACTGGTCCGGCGGAGGAAGCTATCGAGTGCCGAAGGCATGATAGGGGAGAGCACAAGAGGAGGGACTATTCCCCCTCTCGTTAGGGGGGTTTAAGTGGCCTCTCCCGAGAAAATTTTTGAATTTTGAGCGCTTCTGTGTGCGTTTCTAATGGGGTTTTATGCATTTGGGACCAGATTTCAGTCATTTTGGTCACGATGTTTTGCTAGAAAAGATATGTCTTGTCGCGTGAGAAACCGAATGCTGGACACAATTGTTTTCAGACAGTCACGATTTTTTTTTTACTTTTTTTCTTCAACATGTTTCTTTGACATTATTTCATCTATGTCCCCGCAGGTTTTTGCAAAGTACTTTGATGGTACTTCAAAGAGTCGTGTTTGCGAAAAGATATACACATAGTCTAGCGTCTTTTCAATTAGAACAACCGTTAAGGATGTAGGCTTCATCTCGATTTTGGCTTCGGTAGGCATAACATGAGATCTTTGGCTTCATCGTAATGGAGCCAGGGCCTACTGTCGAACCACGACGACTAAACACGTCTATGCTCGGGCTTCTTAAAGTCGAATGCACTGCGTTGGGGAACCGAACAGTCTTAGGCTGAAGTTGGAACAGGCGGGACTTACATATCCGTAACGGAATGCATTGTAACAACACCGGCTCGCGATGCTCAAAACGTTTCAAACATAATTTGTCGCTCGTTAATTAGAAGAAATAAAACAAATTGTCAATTTGAGGGAAATGAAACTGGATCATAGAAATTATTTGTACCTCAACGAGAAGACTAGTCCGAGTTTTCTATGACGTTTTAGTGGCTTTTCTTTATTTAAACATCAGAGAAGGCTCGGATTACGAGAAGACCTGTCTTCAGGGTTTCCGATCATGCAAGGCGCAAACCAAACTATATACTCAGTTACAGAGATTAGCTAGAATATCCTGAAATTTTGCGCAATAATACTTTTCTGGGAGCGAAACAACAAAGGCGCTCATCAGACTGCGCGGATATGTTGGCTGGTCTGCGCCTTTGATGGTCGCATGCAACTACGTCAGATTTTCTCTCGAGACGGTCCATAAGTACGATAACGTCCATTAAGACCATCAAGCATTACAATTTTTCAATGTTTTCACACCTTGGCTAGGTCGGTCTATTGATGACACGCGCTACGAGCGTAATATTGATAATTGCATCAATAAATTGTGGCAAATTGAATAAAACCAGAGGTAAGCACAAAGTTAAATGAGGCGAAGCGAGAAAAAAGAACACGACGGAAAGCATACTCGGCCAAACAAGTGGTCTCGCGAGCGCCAGACCTGTCGGACCGGCGACGACGGCCCTGTTGTGCATAAGAAAAGAATAACTCGTCAGAAAGTAAAATATCAGAAAAATGTGTGCAAGAAATAAAGATTTAGAACTGGCAGTGTTCCCACTCCTACTAGCTGCTTTTGTCGATGTAAAATTATATTTATTACACATGTATGTACCTGGGCCCAAAATTACAATGCCTCCTTAAAGTTAAGGACGACTTAAGTTAAGTATTTATTTTTCAGGATACGAAAAATAACATTTCAAACTTATTAAACTCAGAATCGTTTCATGCATTTGGCATATTTGATCACATGAACTGCACAATCCAGGCAATTCATTAAACATTTAAAATACCATGTTGAAATTTCAATACTTTTACTAAGTTCTTCGACATTGTAATTTTGGGCCAAGAGCACGAAATTTCGGTACTTATCGCACATTGTCCGCGCAGGCGCGATACTCAACGGATCGACAGTAGTTGAAAACATGCTTCCGGTCGATGACAATGCTTATCGCATTGTTGAGCAGCGAATGCTCAGGTGAGTCTGCGCATGCGCAGACTCACCAGAGCATTCACAGCCAACATACACAAAATTTGGATGTAGATGGGGACTCTGACCAACTTTCAATCATCTAGCTTCGCCTGATACCAATTAGGCCACTGGCTGGATATGGTTTACCTCCCCCCCCCCAGGGGGAATTTTGTAGACCATATTTTTCTTGAAGCCCAATGTCTTGCAATGATTTTGCAACATGTTAGCCCTCTGACAATGGCAGCGTTAAGCTGTAACAGCCTGTTATATACGTTACCCTACAAAATATTTGATAATTAAAATTCTTTTTAAGACCTCAGAAAAGTGCAAAAGATAAGGTAAGATTTCCAAATTGGTTATATTTTCTAACTAAGCTATTACTGGGCCACAGATAATGACATTTGAAAACAAACATAGTCACCTCCGATGTAGTCTATGTAACATTTTTTCATTGAACCCCCTTTTAAATGATAAATGCATCTAATATAGTTTGTCTTAAATTTTATTGAATCCAGTTTATGTTCATTAATTGGTACTACATTAAAAATTTTTTATTTACCTTTTCAAAACTGCAAGCATTACGTTTCTATCTTATATACTTTTTGACTTATTAGATGATGAACATGGTACCCCCCGATATCACAGAAAAATGTAATTCTCCAGACCTCACGATGGCTATAGACCCCACTTCCCCCCAGGGGGAATTTCGTACACTATGATTTCCAGATACTACATTATATAAGCCACAAAATGAAATTTGTTAGCCCTCTGAGAGTGGCAGCGTTAGCGGGTAACATCATGTTACGTATGTTAACCGCAAAATAACATTAAATTTTCCTGATGTCTCCAACATGACATATTCACACTTTTTTTTAAAGTCTGGCACACGTTTAAGAACTTCTTATAGCACAGTTACATAATTTTAGCATTTATTTTATTAATGTTTTGACTTTTTGCCGTTGTATATGTTACTTAGTGTTTCATATGTTATTTCCAAGTATCAGTACGGCAGTTATTGACTATACATGTATTACATCTGTCAGTGAATATAGTAAATCTATAAGGCTGCTATTCAAATGAATTAAAGTTCCTCATTATGGTGTCTTACACTATTTTACAGCCCAGGTTACATACGTTACTCTCTGAATACCATTAAACATTCAAGATATGGTCTCCAACACGACCTGCTTGTACTTATTTGCATGCTGGCACAGGTCCAGGTACTTCTTTTTACTCAGGCTCATTTGCTGAGGAAGTAACCCAAAACATAAACTACCCTCTTTTCTTTTATAGAGACATCAAATATAGTTGACATAATACTCATGGTATGTTTGTAACATTCAGTGCAATGTGCGAGAAACATCTTAAAAGATCAAAGAAAACCCATCAGGTAGAAGTTCTAGAGCAAATCTTCATATATTATCCAAGGGTTTTAAAGAATTTTCCTATACAACTTGTTACTCCTCTATCAGATTTATTTTGCAAGGATTTTGCAATATGCTAGCACTCTGGTAATGGCACCATTACCCTGTAACAGCCAATTATATATATTCCCCATTAACATCTTTGATAATTTTAGTAAATGGCATGACTTCTGAAAAGTGCAAACTATAAGGTAAGATTTCCAAATTGGCTATATCATCCAAGTAAGCTATTTTTGCATCACAGATATGGACCGTTCAAAACGAATAAGCACCCAAAAGTGTTACGTATGTTACTTTTTTCATTATTCCTATATAAATGTTTTATGAAACTAATATAGTTTGATTTTTTAATGTGAATGTGCTTACTAACTCATTTTGTATTAAAGAATGTTTATGTACCTTTTGGAAACTGCAAATATTATGTTTCTTTCTTTTATATGGTTTGAGTTGTTGAGTTTTGAACATGGTAACCCCATATCACACAAAATATGAAATATAATCCGTGGCTCTTTTGTTAGGGTACAATCAAGTTTTCTTTCACCCAGAGGTACTCAATTTTCTTCCCATTTATTTTCAACACATTTTGTCCATATCTGGAAAGTCTCACTTGTTTTCCAGGGAAAGACTTGATAGTTAAATCTTTGTATGTACATCTTAAGGACAGAAAAGCAGGGTGGAGGTAAGCTCATGTTCATGCCATTTGAAATAATCAGTATATGTGTATGGCTTTGGTACTGTTTTCAGAAACATATCGTACTGCAGCATATTCACAATTACATAAATAGCACATGTTAGGGCTTCGTATCACTGATGAGTGCCTAGAGCAATTCTTTATTTGTTTTCCTACCCTTCTTAGAATGTTGATGAACTAGTGGGGGATGGGTTCTCTATCAGTTTGATAGGAACAATCTTTCCCTGGTACTAACACATCGGCACATTGGTAGTGTCACAATCTGTTAAACAGTGTGTTACTGTAGATCTCTTCCCCCATATTCTGGCCAATGCTGTTGACATTCAGAAGCTGCACCTTTTGTTGCATACACCATTGTTGAACAAAACACCCAGGTTATCATCTGCGAGAATGTTTGTAAGACTTTATAGACTGCTGCTTATACGTTGTATATATGTATCAGTGACAAAACCAACATGCTCTGCCTTTAGTGCCTGGATGAATACTGGTGCCATCAGATCCATGAAGGTGACAGGAAAAGCTACTATGCTCTGTAGTTACCGCATTAACATCAACGTCATGGCCAATCTAATGTTGGTTCAATGTGTGATTGCAAGCCAAGCTGAGGTTTGGACTTGTCAGTTTTGGTGGAAATTCTATCAGGAGTTGTCAGTGACCATGGTACAGGTCCCAGAAGGAACGGCAGTGTCAACTCAAGGTCAACATTATGTCCAATTGAAAGAAGGTCATGCTTACCAAAGACGCTCCTTTAAGCTCTCATCTGGCTGTTTATGTTTTGTAAATTGAGCAATTTCTTCTTGCTTGACCTCGCAAGCATCAAAACTTTATTAGCTTGTAGCATTTTATGGGGCATGTGAAAGACAGATTTTTTTAAAGTAAAAGTGAGTCAATGAAGTCTGCAACTGCTTTCCTGCCCATGTCACCAGCCTCAATAAGATCCTTAGCTATGCAAGGCTTAGCAGGCTCACCAAAAGACAAAAAGTACAGTCCAATGTCTTCAAAACTAGAACTAAAAGGATTGGTGAAGCCTGAAAGTGCCTCTAGTACTCATTCTACTTTGCATCTGAGCAGATTGAATATTTCATTTCAGTGCATTGAACAGTTGTTTCAATATATTGAGCTCTGATGTGATGAGTAATACACCATTCCATCTGTAGTGTCGAAGCGTAGTTCTAGTTGCTGAATAATACCTCTTTATTGTTTGCCTGATAGTTATGTCAAAAGCATTTCTCAAGCAAAGAACCAATGGTTGTGACACACTAAACCCATTTTGATCGAGAAGTTCTTTGCATCTGCGATGTGTATCAAATTTATGAGTGTAATCAGTTACACAGGAATTGTTGTGATCGTTTGCAATGAACATTGGGAACAAGGCATACAGATAGAGATGACATGCAATTCAAAGGTGTTTTCTTTTAAGCCCTAATCAGTGTCAACACCATCTGAATCATACCCATATACCTTGCCCAGTACTGAGCTGTTTCACAGTGACTGTCTTTCAGAACTTCCGATTTGAATGCATTGTATCTATACCGTTTATGTGAGCAAACAGCGAAGGTTGATAGATCACATTATATTATTAGTTTAAGTCGCCATAAATTAATATGGAACTTTAATTTATTTCAGCCTTATAAATTTTCTAAATTCTCTGACAGACTGTATACATGTATAGTCAACAACTTCTATACAGATACTCAGAATAACTTATGTATCATTTGGTAAAACACAAAACAGTTAAAGCTCAAGGCCCTTTTTAAATGAATACTTAAAATAGGTAAACCTTGTTAAAAGAAGTACATAAACCTGTGCAAGCAAGCAAATAAGTATAAACAGGGCTTGTTAGAGACATTAACTTAAATGTTTAATGCTATTTTGAAGGTAACATACATAACATGGACCTGAAAAACAGTATAAGCGACCATGATAAAGAACTTTAAATCGTTTAAGTAGCAGCCTTATAGATTTACTATATTCTGTGACAGATGTAATACACGTATAGTCAATAAATACCATACTGATACTGGGAAATAACGCAGGAAACACTAAGTAACGTATACAGCGGTAATTACTCAAGACATTTATAAAATTAATACTAAAAATATGTAACTGTGTTATAAGAAGTTCATAAACCTGTGTCAGCATGCAAATAGGTACGAACATGTCATGGTTGAGACATTATCAGGGACGTTTAATGCTATTTTGGGGGTAACGTATATAACGTGCTGTTACACGTTAACGCTGCCACTCTCAGAGGGCTAACATCTTTTATTTTGTGTCTTATATAATGTAGTTTTAGAAAATCATAGTGTACAAAATTCCCCCTGGGGGGGGGAGGGGGGTCTATAGCCAGCTCAAGGCCTAAATATGGCGTTTATAAGAGGCATTTGCGCATATGCGATAAATGTCAAAATCTCGTGTGATGGCCATTACTTCTATACTTAGGAGCCGCTGTGGTGTAGTGGATAAACCGCGTGCCTTGTGAACCAGGGGCCGCAGGTTCGATTCCCGACTTCACCAGTCTGTCGGATGAGCATTTAAGCCGTGGCCGCGTCTCCATATGACCTTAGCTGTTGGTGGGACGCTTAACACAACAACAACCTCTATACTTACTAAAGTGCACAATCTGTATAATAGTCATTATTCCGTTATTTAAAATAGTCAAAAACTCGATAATAATGTCATCCACTTCAGAATAAAAGTACTACTCCAGTTTTGCCGCCAGGTAACACTACAACCTGTCTGTTCAGCTACAGAGACTTACTAGACTTGTATATCTTCAGCTGTTGCAAATATAGTTTTATACATCCGCCAAAAAATTACAAACGCGTTTGACAGTAAGCATGCAAACGCACATTGATTCGTGTTTAAATTTCACATAACGTGACAATAAAATATTTATGTTCTCAAATTGAGTCTTTTGAAAAAAAATCAATTGACATACAATGTCAATGAATACATATGAGCCGTGGCATGGGATTTCCAACAATGTGGTATGTGCGACCAGCAAAGCCTCAGACCAAGCCTGCGCATACGCGCAGTCTGATCAGAGCCTTTGCTGGTCGCTTGAATATTCTATGAGTTTTAAGCTACTGAACGAACACAGTTTGGAGTTTCTAAGCCTAACAGGAGACTGCCCAGGCTCGTCTGAGTCTACACTTGTCAAAATGCCACATTGTTGGAAATCACATGCCACGGCTCAATTATTTATTGTCGTCTCCACGCTATACGCAAAGTCCCATTTGACTCTCACCTTTGACACATCTCTCCCAAACGAATTGCGAAGCATGGGCGGATCCAGTGGGGGGGGGGGGGGGGGGGCAGGATCCTGACCCCCCTAAAATTCACAAAAATATAGGGTTTCTTAACAATACTTGTCCGGATCCCCTGAAAAATCACAAAAATACCAAACCAGCATTCAATGTTGGGCCAATCATTGGCCCAACAGCGAAACGCCATTTAAATGGCGTTTCGCTGGCGGACCTATGATGGCCCTTAAATGGCGTTTCGCTGGCGGGCCGATGATGGCTCATTTTAGTGATATTTGGATCCTCTAAACGTTATCAAATTTCGACCCCCTCTGACTAAACTTTCTGGATACTTATTGTTTTTGCTAAAACTCGCGAGACCTGACGAGACCTCATCTAGATCTCTCGCATTTCGCCCTTTGCATTATGGGTAACTAGCGACATTTGGCTAGTCCTGTTCAATTCTCGCACTCCTGTAGTGACAGAATTTATTGTTAAAAATAACAAAAAGTTAAATTTTTGACAGTTTATCATTTCTCTTTTAGTCAATATTTTCTGAATGTAAAGCCTTGAGTCATGCAAGCAGTGATCGCATATAATATTTTTAATAAAAATGGTGGTTCAATCCCAGTGTGCACCAAACGAAAGGTTAGTACGTGCTAGCGTGCTTCCTGTCTGCGACAATGGTTTTTACTCAGTTTCTTATTTATCCTCCTTTTCGCCCAAGTTTTGTCTGGACGATTTTTTGTTTGTTTGTTTGTTTGGTTCTTAACGACGCATCAACCCTTGTGGGTCATTAGCGTCAGACGGTATTAAACTAAACATGATGAAGATGGAAAAAGTAAAAATTTATAAGATAAAATAAAAGGAAAGATGATGATGAGTTTGTATAATGATAATTGTTGCAATACGATTGTTGACAGGAGAGACCAAGTACAATATCTGACAGTTTCAAAGAGCTATTCAGATAACTGTACATGTTCTTTAACTGAACAGAATACAACATTAAAAAAACTGTATTATGGTCTGATACAAATGTAAAACAAAACATAATTTTAAAAATAGCAATTAGATTTTGTTAAAAAGATTTATTTGTCTTAAAAATGTCATAATACTATCAAAATTTATATCTTGAAATAATTCTATCATGTTATCAACATGGAAGCAATTATTTCTTACTTGTGCCAAATAGGAAGTGACGTACAGTGAATGGTGCGTCGCAACCAACACATTGTGGCTGCTCTTCACCTTGTAGTAAGTATGAATGAGTGACTCTTGTATGACCTAAGCGGAGTCGAGCTAAAACTACTTCTTCTTTTCTAATGTTTCGAACAACTGATTGATATTCACCAATAGTTGGTTTGATGTCAAGAAGTTTATTACCAATGCTGTTATTCCATGAAGTTTGCCAATCTTCCAAGATATATTTATTGATAGATGGCTTAAAATTGGAAAATTGAATTTTAAAAGAAGTTGGTTCTAATGAAAGCGATGTTTTTGTTTGCTTATCTACCATCACATTCCCTTGGATACCTATATGACTAGGAATCCAACAGAGAGCAATTTCTTTATAAGCTAAAAGCTCATGACATTTTTCTAAAAGTTTCTGAATCTGTGGATTCTTTGAACTGGTATGGTTCATTGCTTTCAATACAGAAAGCGAGTCAGAAAATATGATAAATTTATTGTAAGCATCACAAGTGCTAATGAAATCTAAAGCTAGATCAATTGCCTTGGCTTCAGCAGTGAAAATTGATGAATCGTCAGGTATACGTTGCATATTACTATGGTTGTCTGATATAACAGCACAACCAACCTTTGAGTCTTCCTTTGACCCATCAGTATAAATTTGTTGGTAATTCTTATAACGACTTTGCATTTTTCTGAAATCATCTTTTAATATGTGTGGATTTGATTCAGATTTTTCCCGGAATGTAAATCAAAAAGTATTTCAGGTGGTTTCATACACCAAGTTTGAATATTTGGTGTAAAATGTTTTTTCAATATTTTGTGGTTTGATATTGGCAGATTCTAAGAGTGGTGAAATTCTGATGCCAAATGATTTAATAGCTTTAGGTTTATGTTCATATAAATTAACATAATTTGGTGGGATTGTAACTTCATGAGCAGGATTTGATGGGTTAGCAGCAAGTCTTATAGCATATTGCAAAGAGAGTGTCTCTCTTCGTGAGTATAGTGAAGGTTCATCTGCTTCCACATAGAGACTAGCAACAGGAGAAGTTCTAAAAGCCCCTAAAACTAATCTAAGTCCTTGGTTATGTATAGGATCAAGCATTTGAAGATAAGATTTTCGTGCAGAGCCATATATAATACAGCCATAGTCTAATTTCGACCGGACTAGAGACCGATACAGCTTGAGAAGTGTAGTTCGGTCTGCACCCCAAGAAGTATGGGAAAGCACTTTTAAAAGATTCAATGCTTTTAAACATTTAGCTTTGAGATATTTAATATGGGGTATAAAACTGAGTTTTCCATCAAATAAAATGCCAAGGAATTTAGATTCCTCAACAACTGGAATAGGTGATCCATATAAATGTAAAACCGGATCATCATGTTGCTTGAGCAACTGACAGAAATGTACACACCGTGTTTTTGATTTGGAAAATTTAAAGCCATTGCTTGTTGCCCAAGTTTCAATCTTATTCAAATTTTGTTGTAGTTGACGTTCAATTGTCGCCAAGCTTTTCGAGCGATAACAGATACAGAAGTCGTTAACGTATAATGAGCAATCAGTAAGATTACCTAAACATTTCACAATATCATTAATTTTGATACTAAAAAGTGTTGTAATTAGAACGCCCCCTTGAGGTAGACCTTGCTCCTGGTCATAATAGTCAGACAGAGAGGAGCCAACTCGGACTTGCATGGTGCGGTCTGCAAGGAAGTTATTCAATGAATGTAGGAAGTCTACCTCTTAATCCTAATTTGTGGATATCTTTTAAAATGCCATATCTCCACGTGGTATCATAAGCTTTTTCCAAATCAAAAAACACAGCAACTACATGTTCCCTTTTAATAAAGGCATCACGTATGAAGGTTTCCAATCTAATTAAATTATCAGTTGTACTGCGGTCAGATCTGAAACCAGACTGGAACCGCGATATATGACTATTGGATTCTAAAAACCAAGTAAGTCTTTTATTTATCATTCTTTCAAGTGTTTTACATAGACAACTTGTTAAAGCTAAAGGTCTATAATTATTTGGTTCCGCAGGGTCTTTACCAGGTTTGGGAATAGGAATAATTGTTGCATATTGCCAATCATCTGGAAATTTACCAGTAGTCCAAATACAATTAAATGCATCTCATCAGGACCCGTGGCTGAGTCATGTGATAGTTGAATAGCTTCAACTAATTCATCTAAATTAAAATCTTTGTTATAAAAATAGTGAGTATGATCAGGAAATGCCACAATCACAAACCGCAAACAATCCCATGGCACCGCGAGGAAGAGCCGCTCAACCATCATGAGACACCATGAAGACAAATTAAGCAAAGCAATCAGCTCTCTTTTCCCCATCAAGATGATTGCAATACTAGAATGGACATAAAGTAACGTACAACACAACATAGAACAATTACAGACTCCCACAATGGGAGTAACAATAAACAACTAGAGGACCTGAAGGTCCTGAGGCGCTCACCTGATCTCCTTAATAATGTTAAATAGGTCAAGGTTTTACCATATATGGGGGTTTCAGAAATTTTTGGTCAAGTGACTTAAACAATCTAATGAATAATCCATCAAACAACCCAGTGATTTCTGAGACACAGATGTTTAGATAGGTGTGTGGCAGTCCAAATGAGTGGCCTTGGATAAAAGGTCACAGGTCAGCTTGACATTTGGTACTTAATACACGATTTTTCCCAAATAAATGCATTAGGAATCGAAGTTGACCTTGCCATAAAGCAAATCTGGTAGGGCCCACATTCCCAATGCTACATACTAAGTCCCAAGGCAAATATTATACTGTTTACAGTAAACTGTTAGTGTTTGGGGTAGCTAAAACTTTCAACTATTAATCAATATATATATATATATATTATACAATAATACATTTAAAATACATTGTAACATGTGTAAACTAAAAAAAGAATAAAGGTGTATCGATATGATACAAATATGATTAATCCTTAAGGGCGAGTGATAAGGTCATAAGGGCGAGTAGTTTTTTCCCCAACTAGTCGTGCAGGGCGAGTGAGAAAAAAGGATTTTTACACCCCTGAGTTGGACTTATTGATATTGGAAAAAGTGAGTCCCGGGACCCATAAGCCCAGATTATAAATATAAGGTCTCGTCGACCGGCCCAAATATACTTGAAGTGTATATCATTTATCAACATGTATATGTGTCAGTACCGGAAAGTTCTGATGAAACTTTAAAAATGCGCAAGCTAATCTGAGTCGTGGCACATGCGATAAGTGACAAAATCTCATGTACTGACACATATATACATGTAGATAAATGATATACACTTCAAGTATATTTGGGCCGGTCGACGAGACCTTATACTTACATCTATAGCGCATCTGCGTAAAAGTCTTAGGTAATGGTTGCTGGGTCTAGGAAGTGGGCAGGGGTAAGTGTGCTAGTTTGTACATGGGGAGCAGCGCTTGGAATGGATTGGTTGCGGTTTGGGGTGTTTCAGTAGATACTACAATATTGCACACATTTTCTCCGCGCGTGCATGCACTGATATGGTATACTCGAAGGAACTAGAGCCTGACGTTACAACTACCGTGATGGCGAAGGCTATACTGCGCCTGAAAACTTTGGTATTTATTCCTTCATAGAACATGATCAGTTCGATTATTTTATGTCCGAAGGACGAATAAGGGCTGTCATGTACATGCCATGTGTAAAATGCTCTTGTTCTGAGCTAAAACCAGCTAAACATCTGCATACTTTCTTCGTTTTGACATAAAACTGATGAAATCCCGTTCTGGGTTAAATTTGGTTACGGTTCTCATCTCAAAGCAAAGCTTTTTTCAACATCGCGTTTGGCCTGTTTAGCAAGGTAAATCATATCTACATGGAATAGCATTGCCGGATTTTTACATCCTTTGCTCATTCTTTTACAAAAAATGAAAAAAAGAAAGAATACCTACCTTTGTTTTGCTTTTCCGTGATGATGCCACTATCCCGAAAGGTCCCGTATGCGACGAAGGAACAAATTTACGTTTACGCCATTTCGCGGTAGTTCCGCTGCTGCCCACCCGTGTTAACTGAACAGAATACAACATTAAAGAATCTGTATTATGGTCTGATGAAAATGTAAAACAAAACACAATTTTAAAAATAGCAATTAAATTTTGTTAAAAAGATTTATTTGTCTTAAAAATGTCATAATACTATCAATATGTATATCTTGAAATAACTGCTTCATGTTCTCAACATGGAAGCAATTATTTCTTACTCGTGTAAAATCGCCATACTCCAAAAGGAAGTGACGTACAGTGAATGGTACATTGCAACCAACACATTGTGTTTGGTTTTCACCTAGTAGTATGAATGTGTGACAATTGTATGACCTAAACGAAGTCGAGCCAAAACAACTTCAACAAGGTTCAAACAAAAGTGAAGGTATATTTAAGGCATTACAAACTGTTGAGCTACCATGTCCCAATATGGGAAAGAAATTTATTAAAGATAGAGTAAATAAAGAATTGGACCAGAGTTGTGAGCAATACATGGCAGTTGTTCATTGTATTGCACACAATTTAGAACTTGCAGGATGCAATTCGAAGAAATGATAAATTTGAAGAAACTCTGAAAGGAATACTTAGATTGTATTATTATTCTCCAAAGAAAAGGAGAGTTATATGATATTGCTGCTTCTTTAGATAAAGAACATAAACATTATGGGGGAGTGCAGCAAGTTAGATGGGTGGCCAGCCAGAACCGAGCCTTAAGATCCTTACTTGAAAACTAGAGGACCTGAAGCGCTCACCTGATCTCCTTAATAATGTTAAAATAGGTCAAGGTCAACTTAGGCTTATTCTTCAAACATATTTTGTATTACCATATATGGGCAATGGCCATTTTGATCAAGTGACCCAAAAATAAAATCATATTAACAGTTTTATCCACCGAATACTCCATATGAAGTTTGAGTTCAAACAGCCCAGTGAATTCTCAGAAAAAGGTGCTTGGATATATATAAGGCAGTCCAATATGAGTGGCCTTGGATGAAAGAACTAGAGGACCTGAAGGTCCTGAGGCGCTCACCTGATCTCCTTAATAATGTTAAAATAGGTCAAGGTCAACTACAGCTTTTAATGGAACAAATTTTGTTTTTACCATATACATTTTGGTCAAGTGACCTAAACAATCTAATGAATAATCCATCAAACAGCCGAGTGATTTCTGAGAAAAAAATGTTGAGATAGGTATGTGGCAGTCCAAATGAGTGGCCTTGGATAAAATGTCACAGGTCAGCTTGACATTTGGTACTTACTAGTAATAAACCATTGTCGCAATAGGTTTAACTATTATGAATTTGGCTGGCTCAGTTATAGAAATGAACATTTTAAGATTTTCTCCATGTAAATGCATTAGGAATCAAATTTGACATTGCCATTAAGTAGGTCAAGGTCAACCTAGATTCATCATTTGTGCTAACTTGGTAGGGCCCACATCCCCGATCCTACATACCAAGTCCCAAAGCCAATGGCCTTTTGGTTCCAGAGAAGAAGAGATTTAAAGAGTTTTTACCATATATGGGAATGGTGGCCATGTTAGTCATGTCACCATAACAATTTGTATAAGTTTTGGCTAACCAGTCATAAGGAGTTGTCAAATGAAATTTGCTTTCAATTGGCCAAGAATTATCTGAGAAAACTATGTTTTAATATGTTGATGGGACTCCAATATAAGCGACCTTGGCTGAAAGGTCAAAGATCAACCTTGACCTTTAAACTTATTTATAGACACTAGATTGAACATATCAAGTGAGAATAATGACTTTGGCTTCCTCAGTATTCAAAAAAATCAACTTTTCAAAAAATTTCCAATTCAAATGCATTAGGAAGCAAACTTGACCTTGACGTTAAGTAGGTCAAGGTCACCCTAGGATCATCATTTGAACAAACTTGGAAGGCCCCACATCCCCAATACTACATACCAAGTCTCAAGGTCACTGGCCTTCTGGTTCTGGAGAAGAAGATTTTTAAAAGGTTTTTACCATATATGGGCGTGGCGGCCATCTTTGTCATGTGACCACAATATTTTGTATAAATTTTGGCTGACTTATCATAAGGAGTCTTCACATAAAATTTGAGCTCAATTGGACCAATGGTTTGTGAGAAAACTATGTTTTAATATATTGATTGGACCACAATATGAGCAACCTTGGCTGAAAGGGCAAAGGTCAACCTTGACCTTTGAAACTTATTTATAGCCATTGTCTCATTAGTTTCAACATATCAAGTGAGAATAATCACTTTGGCTTTAACAGTATTCAAAAAATCAACCTTCAAAAAAATTCCCATTTAAATCTATTATGAAGCAAATTTGACCTTGACGTTAAGTAGGTCAAGGTCAACCTAGGATCATTATTTGAACAAACTTGGTAGGCCCCACATCCCCAATGCTACATACCAAGTCCCAAGGTCATCAACCTTCTGGTTCTGGAGAAGAAGATTTTTAAAGGGTTTTTACCATATATGGGCATGGCGGCCATCTTGGTCACGTGACCAGGAACATTTGAACAAAATTTCATTCCCCCATCCTAAGGAGTCTCCATATGAAATTTGAGGTCAATTGGCCCAGTGGTTTCAGAGGAGAAGATGTTTGAAAATGTTGACGGACGACGGACGACAGACGACGGACGACGGACGCCGGAGTCACTGGTATACTAATAGCTCACCTCGGAGCCTTCGGCTCAGGTGAGCTAAAAATGAACATTTCAAGATTTTTCCAATATATATGCATTAGGAATCAAATTTGGCCTTGTCGTAATAAAGATCAAGGTCAACCCAGATTCATCATTTGTGCAAACCTGGTAGGGCCCACACCCCAAATGCTATATACCAAGTCCAAAGGCCATTTGGTTCAAGAGTAGAAGATATTTAAGGGGTTTTTACCTTATATGGGCATGGCCGCCATCTTGGTGATGTGGCCATTAACATTTGGTTTCAATTTACTCCACTCAATTTAAGAGTCTCCATATGAAATTTGAGTTCAATTAGCCAAGTGGTTTCTGAGAAAAGTATGTTTTAATATATTGATGGGCCTCCAATATGAGTGACCTTGGCTGGAAGGTCAAAGGTCAACCTTGACCTTTGGAATTGCCTCTTAAAATATCAAGTGAGAACAATGACTTTGGCTTCAACAGTATTAAAAAATCAACTTTTCCAAAAGAAACAAATTTAAATGCATTAGGAAGCAAATTTGACCTTCATGTTAAGTAGGTCAAGGTCAACCTAGGATCATCATTTGAACAAACTTGGTAGGCCCCACATCCCAAATGTTACATACCAAGTCCCAAGGTCATCAGCCTTCTGGTTCTGGAGAAGAAGATTTTTAAAGGGTTTTTACCATATATGGGCATGTCAGTCATTTTGGTCATGTGACCAAACCAATTTGCATAAATCTTGGCTAACATATTGTAAGGAGTCTTCATATGAAATTTGAGTTCAATTGGTCCAATGGTTTCTGAGAAAACTTTGTTTTAATATATTGATGGGACTCCAATATGAGCCCCTTGGCTGAAAGGTCAACCTTGACCTTTGTAACTTATTCATAGCCATTGTCACATTAGATAAAACATATCAAGAGAGAATAATGACTTTCGTTTCCATAGTTTTCAAAAAATCAACTTTTCAAAAATTTCCCCATTAAAATGCATTAGGAAACAAATTTGACCTTGACGTTAAGTAGGTCAAGGTCAAACCAGGTTCATTATTTGAACAAACTTGGTAGGCCCCACATCCCTGATGCTACATACCAAGTCCCAAGGTCACCGGCCGTCTGGTTCTGGAGAAGAAGATTTTTAAAGGATTTTTACCATATATGGGCATGGCGGCCATCTTGGTCATGTGACCAGGACCATTTGAACAAACTTTCGTTCCCCATCCTAAGGAGTCTCCATATGAAATTTGAGTTCAATTGGCCCAGTGGTTTCAGAGGAGATGTTTAAAAATGTTGACGGACGGACGGACGACGGAGTCATTGGTATACTTATAGCTCACCTCGGAGCCTTCAGCTCAGGTGAGCTTATTATGAAGTGGCATGCATCAATTAAGAAGAAATAGGGTCAAAGAGTATTGATGATGCTTCTAAGGCGAGAGGCTACCTCCAACAATTAAAAACAAAAAGGTTTCTGTGTTTTTTGCACTTCATGTTAGACTGGACCAATCTCCTTAGAACTTGTCTCTGAATTGTTTCAGGACAAGAAAGCTTTAATATCTGCAGTGAGTAAGAGGATCAATGAGTTGCAAGCAAATTTCACAAGGATGAAAACCAGAAGAGGTAAAAACTTAAGGGATTTTCTTAAGGACAGTGAAAATGATGAGTTCAAATGTGTTGAAATTACAACTGATGTTGGAGGCAGAAGGGGAAAGGAAGATACTATTGATCGTATAAATTCAGATATTGATAGTCTTCTGAATGATGTAGTTTTCTTCTTGGAGGAGAGGTTTATAAAGCGAGGCCCATTCTCTTTTTGACATTTTTGAATTTCACTGTTGGCCTGATAAGGACTCTGAATCATTTAAGACATATGGGGATGAAGAAATTGAGAAATTAGTTCAGCATTTCAAACCAGTTTTAACCGAGGAGGAGGAAGAAAATGCTGTTGGCCAGTGGCTTGATCTTAAGCTTTTTGTTGCCAAAAATATGGATAGAACATTAATAGAGGCTTATGAGAGTGTTTTGAACCCTAATAATGCCACTGACCATATACGACGCATACTTCCATTGATCAATATTATGCTTACTGTATCTCCTGCTACTGCTGAATGTGAAATAGGTTTCAGTTTGATTAATGGATTAAAGACTCAAAATAGAACTTCTAATGAAACGAGACAGTTTAAGAAGTTTAATGAGAATCAAGGTTGCTTGTCCAGAGTTTGAAGCTTTTAGTCCTGCTGATAGTTTCAATCAATGGTTTGAAAGTGGCAATCGTCACAAACATGGTCATGAACTGTCTGGCCCAAAGGGTACAAGGGCACCAAATGTTGAAACAGCTGACAGTGAATCAGATAATTGAGTCTAATAAATCAGAACACTATTAATAATATTGTACTCACTGTTTACAGTAAACTAATGGAATCCTAGTCACGTCTTTTATTTTATTATACAAGAGCTAGTCAAAGCCTATCTGATCATATGCTTGTTCAACAGTTGTTTTTGTCTTATTTGGATATAACTAAAAGCAAGATTGCGTTATTTGAATACTTTATTGTTTTCATTACAATATTACAATACATGGTAACTTGCCAGCTGGTTGAAACTTTTCAAGACAATCATAGGCTTAGTGTCAGGATTTTAGAGCTGACTTCCTTTAGAAAGTCACCTCCAGATTCCCCAAAATAAGCCTATGATGTGACCTGTTAGTGTATGGGGTAGCTAAAACTTTCAACTATTATACAATAATACATTTAAAATACATTGTAACATGTGTAAACTTGTACAAAAACAATGAAAAAGAATAAAGGTGTATCGATATGATACAAATATGATTAATCCTTAAGGGCGAGTGATAATGTCATAAGGGCAAGTAGTTTTTTCCCCAACTAGTCGTGCAGGGCGAGTGAGAAAAAATAATTTTACACCCCTGAGTTGGACTTATTGATATTGGAAAAAGTGAGTCCCAGAACCCATAAGCCCAGATTTGTAAATAAATCACTGGGAGAAGCTGAATTATATTTAAAGATTTGTAGAGCAAAGGAAAACTACTTTCAGTGAGCTGAGGATCTTTTTCATGGGTTTGTGGAGATCAATGCATTATTTTCAGGGATCGAGGGAGCACAGACCCCTTGTGGACCTCATCTTACCACACTTTTTCAATTGCAATCTGATTGAATTAAATACAAAAGTCACACACGAGAAACTTTCAGAAATTTGCACATTTTTGTTTTGTTTGATTTGGTTTTTACGTCCCTGTCAACAATTTTTTAGTTATATGTTGGGACGGCTTCCTGGGTTGAACTTGTTGTTGTCCTTTCTTTGTACAAGGTTCTCTATAAATTAGCATTTCGACCCCCCTCCCCTCCCTGGAAAACGTTTGAACTCCTGAAAGAAAATTCCTCAGCTCCTTGAAAGTATTTCCTTTGCTCTCCAAATCCTTAAATCTCCGAGTGATTTATTTACAAAGTAAGGGGTAATGAAAAATGTGATAAATCCATAAAGTTCGTTCGTACCAGATTTGGTACGCTGTATTATTGTAGATGTTGACCGGCTATTTTCGACTTGGCCTGAAGGCCCCCCTTGCCAAGTCGGCCTTGGATCAACTCGGCTTGGTTACCAGGTGACCCAGGTACAACTTTATGGATTTGTTCTGTAAGTCTTGATCCTTATTGTGAGAGGGAGGATGTCAATCACAACAGGTTTAGTAGGTTGTCGGTAAAAGCCCTAGCCGGACCGAACCTACGATTGTGACCGAAGTTGGTCTCCGGAGAATTACGATTTTCGGTGCCTGCTGTTATAAGCTCATAAAAAGTGAAGTAAATATAGATGAATTTAACCATTAAAACGTTTAAATCAATGCGTATTTTACACACACCGATTCGCTATTAACTAAAGCCCCTATCTCACTGGACTGCGACTGTTTTGCGACAGCTGGCGACATACATCGCGAGTTGGTCGCAAAGTAGTCTCGAAACAGTCGCCAGTGATTCGTAATTTCCTCGCATGTGTCGCCAAGTGGCGCAAAGTAGTCGCGAAAATTTTGAACATGTTCAAAAATTTTATGCGACAAAATTCCTCGCAAAATGGTCGCAAAGTGATCGCGGGTGTCTCGAACCCATCGCGAACTTATCGCCGACCCCTCGCAATTTAGTCGCAATCATTTTGGAACACCACATATTTGCGAGATAAATAAGACTGAATTGCGAACCAATTGCGACATAAATGAGACACTTCGCGACAACATTGTGAGTAAATTAAACTAAGGGATGTTCTGGCGAACGTCGTGAGGCAGTCGCACGAACGTCTCACGACTATCGCGCGAGTATTTTCAATTACTCGCAATTATGTCGCCAAAGTTTCGTTAAAAGAGTTCCTCCTATCTGAGATGATAGTTCCTTCTTAGTACGAGATCTTGTTTAGGCATACTTAAGTATACAGTTTTGACTAATTCCAGTTGTCAAGTATTCTTGCTATCTGAGAGGATAGTTTCATACAAGTATGGTGAATTGATTAGGCTTACTTACATGTATACTGTTTGGCGTAATTTCAGTTATTTAAAATGGTTCTGCATTCTGAAAGGATAATTTTGTTAAGTATGTTTTATAAGGCCTACTTAAATGTTTACTATTTCTATAACGGTATAAAGGTATTATTATTATTGTGTCTTGAGTAGACTACAACAGCATGCTTAGTCTCAGAAGCCCTTCTAAGGTTTGAATTTGGCATACAGAACCCTTTAATAAATTATCACCGCAGCGAACAACTAAGATTCTGATTAGAATGCGCATCCGTGCAGTCTGTTCTGTGCCATTGTTGTGCGCATAACTGTATAAAATAGATTTTCGCAGGACGAGGCTCATCCGAACTCATTGCAATTTTGATTTGATTAGGCTCATCATGCCATACCTATGGGAAATTAGAGCATGTGCGTTCTCGACTGACTTTCTTAAGATCATGGGCCATCATAACTGTGCAGTTTAAACGAGTTAACTTTTTTTCTAACTCAATATTTGCTACCTTTCAACAGTCCAACACCACCCAGCAGCTTGACACCTTCCAACAGACTCTCTAGTTCCTTCCAACAGCGTAGTCCCTTCCTAGTCTGAAGTTTCAATGCTTGCTTAAATATTTATTTTACTTGATTTATCATTTCTCGCAAAACCATCGTGCGACAGTCGCACAACCTTCGCGCGGCAGTCCCGCGACGTTCGTGAGAACGTCGCAAGGCTGTCGATGGTAATAAATGCTCGCAATTTCATCTGGCGAGCATCGTGCGAGTGTCTCGCGATTGTCGCGCAAATGTCCTGAAACATTCGCCAATGATTTGTGCGTCAATCTTACGACACTCGTGCTACTGTCGCAAATATGTCTTAATCTCCCATTCGGTGTGACCGCAATGTGATTATGGTTGCAATGTCGTATTTCTGTCGCCAAAACGTGTCTCAAATTAGTCTCGAAATAGTCGCAAATTGCTCGCATCCCAGTGAGATACTAGCTTTAGGGCAGGTTCGCAAATTAAAATAAAATTTGGTATTTAAAAAACAAACAAAAAAACACGGTTTCCGAGACGGTTTCTAGCTCCCGGATTGTTCGGTGGATTCCGTGAAACGTTGTTTCTGCCGGGTCTGCCGGTTCGTTTTGGCACTGCAAAAATAACTATTATATATGGCCAAATATCTTCAGATCTTTGTCAGCGATTGAATGGATTGATAGTTTGGCAGACAAATAGACACACGCCTACCAAACGGTCGGATGAAAAACAATTCGAGTGTCTCCTGGAGCTAAAAAGGTGAAGAAATGTTGCATGTTCTGTATATGATAATTAATATTTCTTGTCTTAGGAAGAGAATCGAAAATCGGGGAATGTCATGCAACCTTTTACGGGTCCCTACGTTTATGGTGTAAATAGTAGGTCAGAGAGTTTTCTCCTTTTGTCAGATTTACTTTTTGCGTGAGGAAGGTGTACCAGAAGCAGATAAAAACGTGTAGAAATTCGTGCTGTTTTAGGCTGTGTATTCAGATAGATGATGTGCTCGAAGGTGATATATACAGGCCTGGTCAAGACTGAGATCGGCAACTGGAATTCAGATGGTTATTTTCATCGAACTTGTACAATATGTGAAAAATCCTGATGGAAAGTCCCGGAAAAATCTGGTTGAGCATCCGATAATAAGAAATGATAAGGAAATTTCACAGCACCCTTTGTCGTTTTTTCGCACAATATAGTTAAGATAACACATTCAGTCTGTTACGTGGGACCATGCCGACTTACCATTCCCAATATTGGCAATGCAAATTCTTAAATTCTTGAAAAATGCCGAATAGCAAACTATATGTAATAAAATACTTTTGCACGAATATAAAATCATATGAATGATCATATGTGACCGAAATGCACTAAAATACAGTTATAAACAATTTAGCATACTCACTTACTATTTTTGAAGTTTGTTTTCTTCAAGAAATACCACTTTCATCAGATTTTTATGGTTACGCATCAGAGCGTCTGGTTGCATAACCATAAAAAATCTGAAAGAGTGGTATTTCTTGACGAAAACAAACCTCAAAATTGTTTATAACTGTATTTTAATGCATTTCTGTCACATATAATCATCTATATGATTTTATATTCGTGCAAAAATATTTTATTATATATAGTTTGCTATTCGGCATTTTTTCAAGAATAAAGGATTTGTAGCGCCAAGTTTGGGAATAGCATGCCAGTATGGGCCCATGTAACATACTGAATGCGTAATCTTGACTATGGGGTGCTAAAAAACGACAACTGATGCTATTAAATTTTCTTATTTTTTTATTATCTGATGCTCAGCCAGATTTTTCCAGGACTTTCCACCAAGATTTTTCACTTATTGCACAAGCTTGATGAAATAACCATCTGAATTCCAGTTGCCGATCTCGGTCTTGATCAGGCCTGTATATATCACCTTCGATTACAATTATAAAATTGAATACACAGCCCAAAACAACACGAATTTCTACACGTTTATATCTGCTTCTGGTACACCTTCCTCACACAAAAAGTAAATCTGACAAAAGGAGAAAATTCTCTGACCTCCTATTAACACCATAAACGTAGGGACCCGTAACAGGTTGCATGACATTCCCGGATTTTCGATTCTCTTCCTAGGACAAGAAATATTGATTAAAATATACAGAACATGCAACATTTCTTTACCCTTTTAGCTCCTCGAAATCTCAACCGGACGACGCTCGAATTGTTTTTCTTGCTCAACCAGCGGTTGAGCATCTGACCGTTTGGTAGGTCTGAGACAGCTCCTTATAAAATACACAGACCTTAGTCATGGATTAGTGCTTTGAATGCCGGTTTTGCAGTCTGCTGGACTGCTTCATTTGCCGGGTCATTTGCGGAAATCAGACTGACCGTTTGTCGGTGTGTTACTATCGCGACTACATGAATGCACTAAAATCAAGCTTTGTTAAAGACAGACAGATGGACACACAGACAGACGAAATGTTTGATAGATATATAGATCCTTTAAAAATTCACAGACCTTAGTCATGTATAGTTGTGATATAATTAGAACCTACTGCCGGTTTTGCCGAATCTGCTAGAGCATTTCAACTGCCGGGTCTGTCAGAGCGTGTCACCTGCCGGGTCTGCCAGAGCGTGTCATCTGCTGGGCCGGCAGGACTGTTTTATCTGATAGATCTTCATATACAGACTAATATGATCTAGACAGCAGAAGGACAGACAGACAGACAGATACTTTTCAAATTCACATATCTAAGCAATCAGTTTTTGCCGGGTCTGGCAGACCGTTTCATCTGCCGGGTTTGCCGGAGCGTTTCATCTGCCGGGTTGTTTCGGCAGTGCCTAAGCAACTAGATCTATAAAAATTAATTTGTCACAGTTTTGTCAAAGACAACTTACAGACGGAGGGACCAACAGGCAGACAGACAGATGTAGACATATGATAGATCGATATATACATATGTATATACTTTCTTTCTCTCTCTCTCTCTCTCAATATGCAAAGCTAATCAAAGAGAAGTAATTAATGTTATTTGGATTGTCTTTTTATGCACCTGACAAGTCTCGTCGGGACAGATCATGCGCGGATCCAGAAAGTTTTGACAGAGGGCTCCACTTTTTGACAATGTTTCTTTTTTAGTTGTTGAGGGGAGAGAGGATCCAAATACCACTCTACGCGGGCCATCATCGGTCCTCCAGCAAAACGCCATTTAAATAGCATTTTGCTGGACTGCTGATGATGGCCCAACATTGTCGGTATGTTGGACTGCCGCAAGTGCGTTTGCCGGATTGTTTTGGCAGTGTTATACAACATGTAGATCTATGCATGAAAATCACATCTTTGTTCAAGGCAGACAAACATATGAACAGACAGACAGACGAAATGTTTGATGGATAGATTGATCATTCAAAATTTCACAGAAATGAGTCGTAGATATTTGTATTATAATTAGGGGCCTACTGCCGGTTTTGCCAGGTCTGCCAGAGCCATTCATCTGCCGGGTCTGCCGGACTGTTACATCTGCCGGGTCTGCCGGACCGATTCATCTGCTGGATTTTGAGGGCTGTTTCATCTGATCTAGACATACGTACTCATTTGATCTAGACAGACAGATATACAGCAGACACACAGGCAGTTCCTTTTAAAAAAATGAACCTAAGCCATGGATGGGTATGTTACTGCCGGTTTTGTTGGGTTGGCCAGAGCTTTCATCTGCCAGATGGTTTTCTGCAGTGCCTTAGCAACTACTTTGCAAAAAATAATTAATTACAGCTTTGTCAAAGACAGACGGACGAACGAACAGACATACAAAGTAAAGATAAACATATTCTCTCTCTCTCTCTCTGTGCCTCAAAAACCTGAGAGTATAAAGATCTCACAGCTAGTCAAAGAGAAGTAATAGTCAGGGCCCTTAGGGACAAAAAATAGGTCCCGTGCGAATTGCGTGCCGATTTATGGTGACCAATATCAAAACCTTCAATGGAGTCTTACCTTTGTTTTAAAGGTGGTCACCCATCTCAAATCTGCATCTGAGGCTAGTTATGACGTCATAAATATGGCGACCATAATGAGAAACTGCTCGTTAATAAAAGCTATGGTTTGTGTTGGTATGGTCATATTTATCCAACACGAACGCTTTTTTAAACATAATATCAATTATTTTAGGCATATAATGGTTACATCAATGCTTTACCTGACTTTGACATGAATTATTTCTCGATAACTATATTTTGCATGCTAAGTACCGTAGATTTCCTATAAATACCCAGTTTATCGGGCCACCTTTAGACTCATGGCTGAGAATGTTATTGCTCCTCCTCGGAAATTTCGCAAACTTATCCTATCTAAAAGAGGATTTCAAGCTGCGTCTTGTAATAGATGTTTGCACTATGTTCGCCGGGGTGTTAGTCTCTGACAGCCTGTTACATATGTTACCATGTTAAATTTAGAAAAAAAAAAGAAAATAAAAAGTTTGAGCTACAAAAAGAAGGCTAATTGTTTAAAATACTCATATGGTCTGCATATTGACTACTGTAGCTACATAAAAATTCTTTTGGAGCAAATTTAAGCTTCCTGTGGTGTTATGTGCGTTACTTTAATTAGATTACCCTTTTAACATGAAAATTGTGACCAATATCATTTACGTTTTAGCTGATATGTAATTTTTCAAAAATGATTTGATTATTTTATACTAACAAACTCATTTGGGTTAGAGAAAATCCAAATTTTGCTTTTATACTTTAAATATAGTGTCTTATACGAGCAATTCTAAAAACAACCCAAAGGCTACGCCCAATTTCAAGGAGCCGAATTTGGTAGGCATCATTTAAGTAAAAATATATGAAAACATTTGCTGCTGTTGGATATCTTGCATATTTTGGATTGTCTTTCTTATATTATAAAGAATTATAGATTTTGTAGGTTAAACAATAAGATTGAAGCACTTGTTAAAGGCTGTAACATATGTTACATGACATAATAAATGAGCAAGGACATTGACTTGATGTAAGAAATGATATTTCAGGAAAAAATGAATATATTTTGTATGTTTTCCTAGCTAAAGTCTCTAGCCTCTGGTGCCTAAATCTTAGGTATTGATATTTATTAAGCCCCTGTACCTTTGTTACAAATGTTATGAGTATTTGTTTTCAATATTTCTTAATATGAATAATTCTAAAATAAAGATACATCCTTGAGGAACATAGAAAATAATCTTTTCACATTTAAACAGTACAATTAAGTAAATGTCCCCTTCTAATGTAATTTTTCTAAACCGATTCTTATCCAAGTCATATACAATATCGATTCTCTGGTAAAATAATTGTCCTCCTCATATCATAAAAACCAGAATAATCATCATACAAGATTTTGACTGCAAGCTAAATAATGACCTGCTCCATCCCAAAACCCTTTTAGACATATTCTATCGCATGTACCAATTCAATGTGCATCGAATAGGAGATGTTTGCACACTGTAAGCATGGGTGTTAGCCTGTATCAGCTTGTTACATATGTTATTTTATCAATTTGAGGATAAGAAAATTGAAAGTTTGAGGTACAGAAAGAAGACATTAAAACTAGCTAATCAATGAACATTCTAATAGTCTGCAAATTACTGGATGTCTTTACTACATATGACAGCTGTTTAACATTAATACGGCTACATGTTGAATTATGTGCGTTACATGAACTTAATTATAATTTTAAAGTGGTAATTTTGGCTATCGTCATTTAGTTTAACGACTGCTCTAAGTTGGTTTCAAACCGTTTTAGATTAGGTTTAACAAACATATACTCAATTGACGAATACAAAACCAAAGTTTGCTTTGCTATCTTAAATATTTTGTCTTATATGAGCTAATGCACAACCCTACCCCCAGTTTTGCAGAGGAGCAAATTTTGTTTTCGCCGCCGCTTAAATAAAACACATATAAAAACAATTGCAGTGTGTTGATATTTTACGTTTTCTTAAACAGTCTTGCTCATATATCATCAAGTTTCTAAGATCAAGACACTTACTAAAGATGTAAATGTGCCATGATGCCACTACCAGGGCTCTAATCGAATTCCATGCACTTTCAGGTGCTGGTATTAACTAGTTCAATGTCAGGAAAGAGCAAGAAATCATATTGGCAGGCATTTCGCTATGCTGGAGGCTCTATCCACGAAGCATTCTTTCACCTCGGCTCAGTGCCCTTAGAAAGCACTGTGGTGGATGCACTAGAGTAATATATTTGTAAATTGTCCTGACTTCTTAGCTCTCGTTTGTGAAGTCTAACTGTGAGTTTGTTACTTTCCCATTGGTATCCTGGGTCAGGTGTGGTACTTGATTGTATCGATTCTTGATCTTTGCCGTCTTTCTTACTTTGCATTAGCCAGTCACCGATATTGTTCGTCTCACTGCGTTGAGGTGGTGGATGTTTTGGAGAAAAAAAGCTGAATTGCAAGAACTACCACTTCGAAGAGCTGTGTTTCTCGAGGGTGTCAAACATGCGCAGTATCCGTGAATCATTTGGAAAACCTCACCTGTCATTAATCCTGACAAATCAATGCCTGACAATTATGGTTAGAAGCCGGACTGTGATAAATATTGTCCCGTTATGATGACATTGCCTATGTGCGGGTCCAAAGAGGGATAGGGATCCGGACCCCCCCCCCCCTGGAAAATAACAAGTACGCATATGGGTTTCTATAGAAATTAGCATTTGGACCCCCCCTGGAAAAAGTTGGACACCCCCCCCCCCGGAATATAATGGAACTTCTCTGGATCCTTGGTAAAGTATAAGTATAGTTTTTCAGCAATAAAACCATTGGAACCCCTCTTTAAACTGTTAAATAAGCTGAGGACTAAATAAAACTGACAAAAATTCCTGGATCCGCGCATGTTGCCTCCTGCCCCCGAAACCCCTCTGCAGCTGATAAAATGTGGTTGCAGCATGTCTGTATGCGAAACAGCTTGTTGTAAGTACATAGCAAACCATTTATATTGTACTGATTTGTGTTGCTGTGGAGCAGAAGAGGACTCGTGTAAAATATTGCCAGTGATCAATATGCTTATGACTTTTGAACAACTATTTTCATGTGGATTCAGATGTTTCTTTAGCTGTATCAACAAGAATGCCTTATTGTCCGATTTTGACCTTTGAAGACGATTCTACCTAGTAGCATGCGAAAGATAAATGAGATTGTAACAGTTTTCTATTGCCCGTGCTATCGAAGTACAATGGGTAACTTGTAGAGGGGTTTATCCTTATTTCCATATTATGAACTACTAAGTAGACTCTTCTAACTTTTGATCCTTCAGAGGTCAAAGTCGGCCTAAAATGAGTTTGGTTGATAGTAGTGTATGCAAATGATTATTACTACTATCTTTTCTTTGTGTGTACGATAAGCAGCTACAGATAAACCAAAAGCTTTGAAGCGAGACTCTATTAACAATATTGATATGATGTTCTAGAAAAAGGGTTTCAGACATTTATTTACATCTACTATAAAAGCTTTGACATGCACTCATGTTCTAGCCGGACTGGCTCATTTTACGTATTCTGCATCAATCGTTTGAAATAGAAAGACCCAAAGGTCATTGGTCAGAGGTCGTAGTACATCTATATATATATAAGCATAAGAGATTATATTTACTCCGTTTATTATCAAAAACACTGTTTGTTTTTCATTCACTCCACTGTTTTTTTAATTCGTAAATCGTGACGGCATTTACGTCCAACCCTCGAACTGACTTCACCCTATCTGAATATATTATGTATGTTACGATTTAAAAGAGTTTGCATTCAGTCATGATAAGGCTACCAGTTCATTAAAGGAATATTTCCATGCGTTGGAAATGGACAAAATGCATATATATGTGGTATTTACATATTAGGCGTCATTTCAATGACGTCATCTTTTTGTTCTGATGCGAAGACACTATGGGCGACATGTTAATTTTAATTATTTACCCCCTAAGATTAAATTTGGTGCATTTCGACTGAAATTGGCACACAAAATGCAAGAAAGTCCTGATCCGCATAGACTACAATGGACATACCGCTTAAATTGCACTGATACACTATACGCTATTTTGATGACGTCATAATGACGTCCAGACGTAAACCCAGATGGGTGACCAGGTGATTTTCATTAGTTATCCCCTAAAGTTTGATTTGGTATAGGTCACCATAAATCGGCATCAAAATCGCACGGGAGTCCCGATCGCCCCTGACTATAATGTAGTTTTGATTGTCTTAATCTACATGGGGACAGATTTCCTTTAATTCTCAAAAATCTTAATGCCTTAAATCTTAATTGACTTTGTTCCTTGCAAAAAAAAAAAGGCGCATACCAGTCTGTTTTGTTTGATTTGATTCTTTACGTCCCAGTCAATGTCGGCACGGGTCTTTCTGGGTTGAACGAGAGCTAAGCATACGCGGATCCAGAAAGTTCCAGAGGGGATACAATACTTTTTTTATTTGATGATAGGAGAGAGGATCCAAACACCACTATAAGCTAGCCATCATCGACCCGCCAGCGAAACGCCATTTCGCCATGATTTAAATGGCGTTTTGCTGGCGGGCCAATTGTGGCCCAACGTTGAATGCTGGCTCATAAGCTTGGTGGAATTACAGGGGATCAGGACCAGTATTGCTAAGAAACCCTTTATTTCTGGGATTTTTCAGAGGGGGTGCGGACCCCCTGTCCCTCTGGATCCACACTTGCTAAGCTAGGATCAATGTGTCTTGCTCAATGACACAACCCAATGCCCCCGAGTTTGCTTACCGCCTTGCCGTGGTTCGGGGGCTTGATTCGCACGGGGGACTTTATTTTTGAATAACTGTCCCCTCTGCTTAGAGCTAAAGGTAAGCCAGGCGCCCGCCCTCTGGCGCCCTAGAAATATGGATGGCTGCCCGGCACCACTGGGGACAGACTGTATGTACCTTCGTACTTAAGCAGACCTGTTTGCGTCTCTTGTTTTGCAGACTTGAGAGTTGACAGGTTGGGGTTAAAGTCCTCACGCAAACCAGTGGTAACTGTCCGTAAAAGCGCCACTATATCAACTTGTTTTCATAAATAACCAAAAGCTTAAATTTATCAAAAATTGTCTTACACTAGTTAAACTGTAAAGAAGATTAAACTCAAATATAGCAATTTTTGTAACTGCTATCGTCTTAATTATTGAGTTCTATATCTTGTTGAACATTTGTTTTTAAACTCTTACTTTATGTATATGACAGTTTTCAAGATTAACTGTCCAGTACCTAAGTTACATTCTTGCTCTTATATTTTTAAAGTTCTGTGTTGTAGAGCTTTAAAGTTCTCTATTGTAGGGATGTCTTCAGATTTAACTTGAAGAGCAATTTACCTATGAATATCTTTGCTAAATTTCAATATCTTAGTCAAAAGAACATACTGTAGTTCTTTCTGTCTCAAATTCATTTATTTCTCTAATACTATTTGTCTTTTTCTCATTATCAACCAGGCTTAAATTGATCGGGTCTACTACAATCATTGCAATTTCAAACTTTTTAAATAATCTATCACAGTTTATTTTCTTAACTGTACATCACAACCGGGCTTATACCGTGTCTGTAGGGTTAAAATATACAGATTGCTTTACTGCTGTAGTAGATAAGGTGAAAACCCTTATTAAAACAGTGTGCTGCCTGTTTGCCGTGGGCTTGCGACGCGTGAATGGGAGAAGAGAATCCTGGCAATTGAGGAAAGCCCAGGGATCTCCAGCTTTCCAACACATTGTTTTGGTCTCTGATTCAGCTAGACGTGAGTCCAGTGCTAGGTCCGGCGCTGGATCAATCGGCTGGGTGGTCCATCTCTAGAAACCATCTTATCCTTTCTTCCTTCTGTCTATTTTAAAGTATCTTTTAGGTACAGAACCGGGTTTACATTTATCTTCATTTATATCTTACTTTTTGGTTTCAAAAGTTACTGCTCATGGGCCAATCTTGGGGCATATAGACCAGCGTTAATATGGCTTTTGAGAGTGGTGAGGGGGGTCGACAAAACATTTGGGTGGGGACGTTCAGTAAATGTTAAATCTCTTTCTTAAGGGAATCAGCATTTGATATATATTGAACGTAAATCTTAAGCCGGAAGAATGACTGGAAAGTATGAACCGGAGTATAATAGATATGTAGCTTTAACGTAGGAAATAGGAGAGCCATTTCTAAATTACGTTCCCTTGTTGGGCTCCACGGTGGGTGAAGCACATAGCTATGGAAGACAAAACAAAACACTATGGATCATTCTGAAAATATTTCAACCATGGTCCGACCCTCTACCCCAGGTTCCAGCCTGGGTTCGACCCCCAATTTTGCATTGTCTCAGGACAATTATCCTTCTCTGTCAAAATCAAGTTCAAACAACAAACGTCAAAGAGCAGAATCAGATGATGAAAACCAATCTTTTTTCAAACCAGACAACTTTCCAAAATTCCTAGTTATAAAATCAAATACAGAACAATCAATCACTTCATTATCTCCATTCGTCATAGAAAAACAAATTGAAGCAGTTATAGGAACAGCCAAAAGTGTAAAAAAATTGAAAAACCAAACTTTATTAGTTGAAACTACAAGAAAAGCCCAAACAGAAAACCTCTTGAAAATGAAGACCTTTTTCAATCTACCTGTCACGGTCTCTGAGCATAATACTCTTAATTCATCTAAGGGTATTATCAGAAACCGTGACCTTAAAGGAGAAACAGAACAAAACATTTTGGAGTATTTAAAACCTCAGGGAGTTACAGCTGTAAAACGATTTAAGATCAAGAAAGGTGAACAACTCATTGAAACAAATACATTTTTGCTGACTTTCAACATGATCACCTTACCAAAATCAGTTAGAATTTTTTATCGCATAACACCAGTAGAGATATATGTACCAAACCCATTAAGATGCTTCAACTGCCAAAAATACAATCACCATGAAGATAATTGCCCTGAAGATATTGGCTCTGTGTGTGAGAATTGCGGAATGGGTGGTCATAACCACCTTACTTCACGTTGTAAAAACCCTACAAAATGTGTAAATTGTGGAAAAGACCACCCTTCAAGATCAAATGTTTGCGAGGTTTGGATCAAAGAAAAAGATATACTGAAGATCAAAGTAACAAATAACATCACCTATCTTGAAGCAAAAAAGCTATATGAACAAAAACCAGAGTCCACCTATTCAAAAGTAATACAATCAGCCCAAGTTACAAAACCTGAAACAAAAACAACTGAAACATATTTTGATGAAGAAGATTTCAACATTACAGCCAGCTCAAAAGTTATCATACCAACTAAATACAAACAAAACAAACAATCAGCACAAAATACAGCAGCAACTAAAGAAGCAAAATCATCATCTGATTCTGGTTCATCCAAATCAAACAGTCAACATGAAAGATCTAGATCTAAAACACAGACAACAAGTAGGGACAACAGTAAATCCCCTAAAACAAAACAAAAAGAAAAACCTAATGTCAAAATTACAAGATTACAAGACCAATCCATAAAGACAACAAATAAATATGGTCATCTAGAATCTATGGAATCATAGATTTCACTTAAGACATGAATATGAAAGTTTCCAATATTTTAATTATAGTTACTCTTTCTTTTATGCTATTTGACATGGATTTTAAACACAAAATAATACAATGGAATTGTCAAGGATTAAAGACCAAATTTGAAGAAATATGTGTCTTACAACAAGAAGAGAACCCATCTGTCTTCTGTTTACAAGAAACTTTTTTAAAAACTGTAGATAATATATCATTAAAAGGTTTTAATTCATATCATCACATTCATACAGATTGTCAAAAACCTTCAGGGGGAAGTTCAATATTTGTGAAATCTTCCTGTCCTCAAAGAAAAATCAATCTTAACACCGAACTACAAGCCAAAGCTATTTCAGTTACTCTTGATCGAGAAATTACTATTTGTTCTGTTTACATTCCACCTTCTTTTTCTTTGAAAATTGAACATCTTGATTCTTTATTAAAGCAACTTCCTTCTCCATATCTACTCTTAAGAGACTTTAATGGTCATAATATTCTCTGGGGTAATAAAGAAAATAATTCCAGAGGCGAACTCATCGAAAATTTCATTACAAACAATGATATATGTCTTATGAATGACAAATCAAACACTTATATGCATGACCCAACAGGCTCTTTTTCTTCCATAGATCTTTCCTTTTGCCATCCATCCCTTTTCCTTGACTTTAATTGGTCTGTTTGTAAAGATCAACATCATAGTGATCATTTTCCTATCATCATTAAAAGTAATACTTCCACAGTAGAAGATCATAATCCAAAATGGAAACTAAATAAAGCTAATTGGGAAGCATTTCAATCTTTATGTACTGATAAAATAACTTTTGAAAATTTCAAAGATTCTTCAGACCCTTTATCTGATTTCACCTCTTCCCTTATTGATATATCTTCTAAATGTATACCAAAGACCTCGACAAATCCAACAAAAAGTAATCCATGGTACAATGATGAATGTAAAGAAGCTATTAAAACGAGGAAAAAAGCTCTAAATAAATTAAAAAAATATCCAACTAAGGACAATTTAAATGAAGTAAAAGTATTTAGAGCAAAGGCTCGCAGAACAATTAAGATATCGAAACGAAAGTCATGGCGTTCTTACGTTTCAAAAATTAATTACAAAACCCCTATAAAAAAAGTTTGGGATATGATAAGAAAAATATCTGGTAAGACAAAGTCACCCAGTTACACCCATTTAAACCATCCCGTTACAAAAACAAAATCAACAAGTAAATTTGATATAGCTGAAACCTTAGGAGAAACATTTCTAAACAATTCATGTTCAAGAAATTACTCTGAAAAATTTCAAAAAGTTAAAGCAGAACAAGAAAAAACTAAACTTAATTTCAAATCTGCAAATACTGAGGAATATAATAATCTTTTTAATTTTGATGAATTTTTGGATGCAGTTAAACAATCACATGATTCTGCAACTGGACCAGATGACATACATTATCAAATGCTTAAACATCTCCCAGAGAGTTCCCTCCAAGCTCTTTTAGGTATATTTAATCATATATGGACAACTGGTGACTTTCCTGACGACTGGCGATTAGCCACTGTAATACCTATACCCAAACCAGGGAAAGATCATGCTGAGCCAACCAATTATAGACCTATAGCTCTAAAAAGTTGTCTTTGTAAAACTTTAGAAAGAATGATTAATAAAAGGTTGATTTGGTATTTAGGATCCAACAATCTTTTATCACTGTATCAGTCGGGTTTCTGAGCTGGCCGTAGTACAAATGATAATTTAGTTAAATTGGAAACTTTCATACGTGATGCCTTTGTTAAAAAGGAACACGTTGTAGCTGTCTTTTTTGACTTGGAAAAGGCATACGATACCACATGGAGATATGGCATTATGAAAGATATTCATAAACTAGGACTAAGAGGTAGACTACCTACTTTTATTGAAAGCTTCCTTGCTGATCGCGCAATGCAAGTGAGGGTGGGATCCACTCTTTCTGATTTATATGATCAGGAACAGGGGGTCCCACAAGGCGGTGTACTTTCTACAACTCTTTTCAATATTAAGATCAATGATATTGTTAAATGCCTAGATAATTTAACAGATTGCTCTCTCTATGTTGATGATTTTTGTATTTGCTTTCGATCAAAAAGTATGCGAACAATTGAAAGGCATCTACAGCAAAACTTAAATAAGATAGAACATTGGGCCACTAACAATGGCTCAGTTCTTACATTATATGGATCACCTATTCCTGTTGTACAGGAATACAAATATCTTGGTTTGATATTTGACAAAAAGCTGAGTTTTATTCCGCATATTAAATACTTGAAGGCAAAGTGCCTTAAATCCTTGAACATATTGAAAGTTTTATCTCACACTACTTGGGGTGCAGATCGAACAACACTCTTACAATTATATCGATCTTTGATACGTTCAAAACTAGACTATGGATCCATTGTTTATGGATCGGCAAGAAAATCTTATTTAGCTATGCTTGACCCTATCCATCATCAAGGTCTTAGATTAGCCTTAGGAGCATTTCGAACATCACCTACTGCAAGTCTTTATGTTGAGGCAGATGAGCCATCTTTAAATACACGTAGAGAAAAACTTTCTTTACAATATGCTATTAGAATTGCTGAAAATAATTCAAATCCAGCTCATGATGTGACCTTTCAGCCCAAATACACAGATCTTTATGAAAGCAAACCAAATTTTATTAAATCTTTTGGCGTCAGAACTTTACCAGTCCTCGAATCTGCAAACATAAACTTTAAAAACATAGATAAAACTTTTACACCAAATATACCAGCATGGTGTATAAATAAACCAAAACTTATTTTCGAATTACACTCTGGTAAGAAATCAGAAACAAGTCCAATTATCATGAAATCTAATTTCCAAGAGCTAAAATCACATTACATGGACTATAAGCACATTTATACAGATGGTTCAAAAGACGATATGAAAGTAGGATGCGCAGTAGTATCTGATGACTTCTCTGATACTATGCGAATTCCAGATGGGTCCTCAATTTTTACAGCAGAAGCAAAACCTATAGATTTAGCATTAGATCTTATTGCCGACTGTGAAACTTCTAACAAATTTATTATATTTTCAGACTCCCTATCAGTATTAAAATCGTTAGATCATACATCTTCAATAAATCCCCAAATTCAAAAACTACTTGAAAAACATCATGAATTATCAGAATTAAATGAAATAGTTTACTGTTGGATCCCTAGCCACATTGGCATTGCTGGCAATGAAAGTGTGGATCAAAAAGCAAAAGATTCATTGAATTTACACCCAACAAACTTTTCAATACCATATGCAAATTTTAAATCTTTTATCAATAGGTACATTTTAAACAAATGGCAAATTTTATGGAATAACAGTGTTGGTGATAAACTCTTTGAGATTAAACCTGTCATTGGACAATCTCAACCAGTAGTACGAAATGTCAGACAGGAGGAAGTAGTCCTTGCTCGTCTACGTATAGGTCATACAAGGATCACACTCTCTTATCTTTTAAAACGAGAGGAGCCACCGTATTGTTTTGGATGTGATACACTCTTTACAGTCCGCCATTTTCTACTTGAATGTGGTGATTTTTCTCATATAAGAAACAAATACTTTCATGTTGATACAATCAAACAATTGTTTAATGATGTACCTATTGATAATGTCTTTTTATTCTTAAAAGAGATTAATCTTTTTAACAAATTGTAGCTATTATTTTCCTATGAACTGTTTACTTACTTTCATCATATCATTTTCTTTTTTGCAGGAGAAGATCATGTATAGTCATCTGATTAGCCTATGTTGTTGTCAGATATTGTACATGATCTTCGCCGTAAAATGATTACTATTTTATCGTCTTTGCTATACTCATATGTTTTATGTGTCAAATTGTTAATATTTTAGCTTATCTATTATAGTTTTAATGTTCAGTAATACTTCTCTTACCTAACCTTGATGACGCTAATGACCCAAAAGGGTTGATGCGTCGTTAAACTCCAACTCATCATCATCACAACCCAATGACGCCGATGAGGCTCGAACCCTATGGCCTTTCGGTCTCGAGTCAAGCACTGAGCCACTGCGCTCCCAGAGCAGCCTGTGCATCCAATTAGTCCGATAAGCGTATGTATTGTTCGATCTATCTTAACTTCTTATGCACCAGTCATCTGTATGCTCCTACCCCTTGGGATCAGGGACAAGGCAGCGCTTAAGTACCAGGATTTGACCTACGATGTGTCCCCGCAGTGTCGTGCATGTGCCGAGATTTTAATTTCCCGCTTAAGTAGGCCACCACTGAAAGAACTTGTGTGAAAGATCCTCATATTAAACAGCGTACCTACACGTCTACCTATATATATATGTGCAAAAGTAAACCAAAAGGGGGTGCAACTTGGTATGATATGACGCTTTCCCCTACGTTTATGCGTTTAAGCAGCTGCTTTGCAAAACTCACCACTCTGTTGGTAATTGTCTTATAGTACATTACATCAAATTTGTCGCCTATCGTTATTGAGTAGTTTGTTCCTGGTAAACTGATCCAGCACCTCTGGGCTCTGTCGTTGTCATCTGGTTCGCATGTTAAGTCCTCAATAATGATGGTTTTGGTTGAATTGTTGATGCTGTTTTTAGAGGCCTCACGGACTTATTCCATATGGATCTGTTGATTCGCCTACATGTATGTGATCACGACTTCTGTCTGACGCATATATATTAGGAGTTTTGAAAACATCATTTTTATGGCTCGGACTGGAGTTTACAATGGGTGATACTTTAATATCTTTTTCAATTTTATCTGAATTGTACGTTGCTTTGTTCATTTCAGTTGCATAGGCATCACAGACAGAATCACTTCTGCTATCATTTAGATCCTCATGGACAGTCGAAAGTAGCTCTGCATCATTGTAGCCTGCATTTTCATCAGATGCAAAGTCAAACCTCATTTTCTTGCATGATTTTTTGGCGTTCGGATCAGTTTTTTTATAATTGATTTAGGCGTTTTTGTAGTATTTGGGACCATGGGTGTTGATGTAGCAAAATAAGGTGGACTGTCATGAAGAGCGGACAAGTTATTTAATATTTCACCATTTGTTGTTATGCTGGCTTGGGCATCTGGGGGTGGGTTTACCTCCCATTGGTTGGCATCATAGATGTCTATAGGACGTGGATTTTTCTTCCCTGCATGACTACTTTTCCATTCACTTAATGCAGCACACTTCGAAAGTTCAAACGCATATAAATTTCTTATTTGTGAACAAAAACAGCAAGTGTTTGTAGTCATTTTCTTAGTTAGAACATGAGGAACATTTTGGTACCAAAATAATTCAGATTTCCTGTTTTTTTATTTTAAATTTTCAACGCCTCCCGCTTCAGTGAGTGAGGCAATGCATGTAACCTATGCTACGCAACGCTATCAACAAATTATGACGTCGCTTATGACGTCACTTGCCTTGCACTTTGATGCTGAATAAATTTCTTTTTAGCTGTAAGTCCTGATGGCTATAGATCATGTAGATTGATACAGGTATTCTGTCACAAATACTCCTTTGTCTTCTTTTACATTATTGTGATTCGGCTTGAAGCAAACAAATTGATTAATTGTAAATCTTCTAGAAAAGTATAAAATAAAAAGAAAATTTACCTTTTTTTAGGTGAATACCAAATATATTTCATCGAGTGTGTTTGAATAGATCAGAAATTTCATGAGTGCGCACCACGAATGAAAATTTCGATGATTTTAACTCATGAGATATATATCTTCTATGAAACTTCGCTTGCAACAAGTTGAGATATCTACAGACCTAGCGAACAATACATGCGCTAATCGGACTAATCAGATGCTCAGTCTGGTCTGCGTCTTCCTTTTTAGCGTGGAACAAAGTCAGTTTTTCTCGTGGTGTGGCATTTGGAGAATTAAAGGGATCTGCATGCGCGTATCAAAAGGGGGTGGGGGGGCAGGGGTCCTGACCACCCCCCTGGAAAATCACATAAATACAGCAATACTGGTCCGGATCCTTCGAAAAATCACAAAAAGTACTAAGCCAGCATTCAATGTTGGGCCATCATCGACACGCCAGCTAAACGCCATTTAAATGGCGCTTCGCTGGCATGCCAACGATGGCCCGCTTATAGTGGCATTTGGATCCTCTCACCTCTCAACAACCAAAAAAAAAAGAAACTGGTTTGCTGGTGGACTGATGATGGTCTGCTTATAGTGATATTCAGATCCTATCTACTCTCAACAACTAAAAACAGAGACATTGTCAAAAGTAGACCTTCTCTGTCAAAACTTTCTGGATCCGCGCATTATCTGTCCTGATGAGACTTGTCAGATGCTTAAAAAGACAATCCAAAATACATTTCTTCTTTTTTAGGCCTATTGCATATATTGAGAGAGAGAGAGAGTATATCGATCTATCATATGTCTACATCTGTCTGTCTGCCTGTCTGTCCCTCCGTCTGTTAGTCTGTCTTTGACATAGCTGTGACAATTTTTTTAATAGTAGTTGCGGCACTGTCGAAACAACCCGGCAGATGAAACGCTCCTGCAGACCCGGCAGATGAAACTGTCTGCCATACCGGGCAAAAACTGATTGCTTAGGTATGTGAATTTGGAAAGGATCTGTCCGTCTGTCTAGATCAGATGATTCTGTATATGTAGATCAGATGAAACAGTCCTGCATGTCCGGCAGATGAAACAAGGTGGTAGACCCAGCAGATGACACGCTCTGGCAGATTACACGCTCTGGCAGACCCGGCAATTGAAATTCTTTAGCAGATTAGGAAAACCAGCAGTAGGCCCGAATTATATCAAAACTATTCATGACTCAGGTCATTGAACTTTTATAGGATCTATCTATCTATTAAACATTTCGTCTGTCTGTCTGTTCATCTGTCTGTCTATCTTTAACGAAGTTTTGATTTTAGAAACTTATAACTTGTTTCCGGGGGGGGGGGGGGGGGGGGGGGGGGGCACCCCTTTACCTCCTCTGGATCTTAGCATGAAGTATATTTCAATACCAGTACCACATATATATATACCTTTAAGTGGACATATTGATATTTGTTGTCAAACTGACTCAAAGTTCACTATGTTCCCATTCTATAAAATGCATTCTGAAAGTATTTCCGCCAGGTTAGCTAAAGAGAAACATTTTATTAAATGTTTTAACCCAAAGTTAAACGCTCTATGAACGTACAATTAAGTAACGTCAACTCTCGTCGCATAACGCGACGTCGTGACGTTACGACGTTACTAACGTCACTAAGCAACAGTCCTGATGAGCTGAGCGAAACGCGTTGACACATTGTTTAGAATAGTTGTAATTAAAACAAAAACATGTGACGTCAACTTATTTTTTCAATATATATATATATATATATATATATATATATATATATATATATATATATATATATATATATATATATATATATATATATATATATATATATATATATATATATATATATATATATATATATATATATATATATATATATATAAAGAAATGTCTAGAGATGTTGTATTCGTAAAGATCAACACGTCAGGTGAGTTAAGGTATAAGAATATTTCAATTCCAGTACGAGATATATAGAAATGTCAAGAAATGTTGTATTCGTAAAGTACAACACGTCAGATAAGTTTAAGTATAACTATATTTCAATTCCAGTTCACCATGGGTGGGGGGGGGGGGGGTAGGCGTTATGTGCAAAACTAGCACTACGCCAGGTCAAACAGTGGCGTCGTTAAATTTATTGTTGACATCGCAACATGTGTATCGTTTTCTTTCTGACAAATACCCTTCGCTTTAAGCCTTTTGAAGAATGTTCAGTCTCAAAATTGTCAAGAAAGTCTTGTTTGCAACAGTTAAATTATAAGTAAGCTTTTGTCATTCACATGTACAGTCAAATCTCAGTTATCCGAACGTCGATTATCCGAAACTACTGGGTTATTCGAAGACGATGGACAGTCCCGACTTTTTTCCGTATTATCTATTGCAATAAAACTACCTATTATTCGAATTTCGATTATCCAAAAAATTCAATTTTTCGAAGTGATTCGTCGGTCCCGATTAAAGAAAATGCTATGATTCGAAGTCCAAATGTCACGCATGGTGATCATGATTTCTTTGTTTGGGCGAGTTCGATTTACACACCTGAGTGATTTAGAAAAGAAAGTTGAGACAGGTAATTGACACCGGATTAATGCTCACACTATTACGCAATGAACCGCTAAGTTAGTAAATGGTGTCTTTTATTTAGGTCATCATTGCGATGGTTTTGTTTGATGTTTTTAAATGTCGAAATATTAATTAGTGGCAGCTAAAATTGATTTTAGTTTGACCGTGTCGTTCTTGACCACTGTTTACAATAAGCCAACACACCAAGCGGGCCAACAGGTTACAACAAAAATAACAATTTCGATAATAGACGAATATCACGGACATGTGTTTTGGTCGCTCAAAAGAACTGTCTCATCGAAACACTTCTTTTGAATGTCTAAAACACAATTTTACGATTGAGGGAAAACAACCAAAACCTAGGTTTGGATGCATTAAAGGACCCTCTCATCAAGACGGTTCTTTTAAACACCCAAAACGTATGTTTTCGCTGAAATAAACGAAAAGTACAAGCCAAACAGCACACAATGTCGGGCCACCAACAGCCTGCCAGCGTTAGGCCATCTCAACGGCCTATCGCTGGTGGGCTGTTGATGGCCTGGCGTTGTGTGCTAGCTGGGATGGAGACCTTATGACAGGAGACAGGAGATAAAAGGAGACAATATTTCGTCAGTAAATATCGTTCGTCAATTTACATTTAACCTTTATTCTATGTTGTTACCTTGTATATAGTGGATGTCGATAAAGATCTGATTTTCTTTTATTTTCTGCGTTCTTAGACCTGCAAAGAATAAGAGACGATGAGGCCACAACCTCCAAGGAGCTCATTTTCTTTATTGCTTTGGCAGACGTTCCGTACATGAGTTGAAGTTGCAAACTGTGGTAAAACAATGACGTTCTATGAAAGCATCCGAGCTTTTTCGAAATATCCGAAAACTCCTGTTTTCGATCATGCGAACTACCGATTATTCGAAAGGATTCCTGCGGTCCCTGGCACTTCCAATAATCGAGGTTTGACTGTAATTATTGTTGACTTAACTAGCACAATGAGCATAAAAAACTGCTTTTTAGCAGTGACCAATGCATGGTCATAGATATTGTTAATTTGTGAAAGTGCTCCCAGTTTAAACTGTTTTAGATCAAATATTTCAATAGTAATACTTAGATTTAACACATTAATGTGAAAAGACCACAACTGGTACCATAATTTGTGTAGCAAGATACCAAATCTCCTGTTCTCCACTCGGTTAGTACACGGACCTGATGACCTCTTATCTGCATATACTTTCTGAAAAAAATATTGTTAGTTATCAAGAACAAAAGGCTTCTTTGTTGGACTTATTTACCACTTTTAAAGTTATTTGATGGCGTATGTCAGCTCCAAATTGTATGATCTATATTAAGATCCATAAGAAACCCCACAAGAAAATCCGATGATGAAAATCAGCAATGGTAGAAGAGTGTCTAACTTGGATAATAGTGCATTACAAAATAATCAGCCATTAGAATAATTTGCAGTTAAGTTCACTTTTATTGCAATGCACTTATAAAATATAAACTCCAGAAAACCGATATAAGAACAAAAACACTTAGAGCCCAATAGTAAGACATGACATGACCTTTCATTTTTTATGTTTGAATAGATATAAACCTAAAATGGACGAGAAAGAGAGAGCTGGTTACTTTGCTTTTATTGTCTTGTCGACGTCTTAAGCATTCACCCCAAAAACATCAATATCAGAAATTCCAGCACCGCTAAAATTATTTTGACCTTATAGCAACGCAAAATAGATATCACCAAGTTCTTTTTAAGGTTAAGTATGTTTTTTTTGTCTATGTATATTAAACTTGATTTTAAAGAGCTTCTGCATTGAGGGGCTTATTTGGCACCCTCTGGACCCCAAAACTAAAAGTTACTGTTCATCAATTTCTTCTGATTGGTATATTTGAAGAATAACCTTAAAGTGGTGTTAAACCACAAGCCTTTCCAGTGAAAGCACACAAAAATAAGTACCATATTTAGCTCTCATATTCCTATTTTAACCCTCAATAATGACTAGCATAATATATGAATTTGTTTTACAATACTTTCACACGCTTAGAATAGGTGTTGATCAAGCCAAGACATTCTGGTAATGTACTCAATAAAATACATATTATAACGAGGCACAAATAAGGAATAATTAACTCTTAAAATTAGTAGGGGTGCAAAGATCATGAATCGATACAATCAAGTACCACACCTGACCCAGGATACAAATGGGAAAGTGACAAATTTACAATGAGACACCACAAACATGAGCCTAGAGGCCAGCCCTTTCCCAGTAGGTGACCACAAGGCACAAATAAACTGACGCGCACAAAAGCATAACAAACACAAGACAGAAAAAAACATATGATCCACAAAAGAAGTCCCGCCTTGGAACGGTCAATAACAATTAAGTCTTAATCACTATCACAGAATTTCTCTAAGAAATAACATCAAATTAATAACAGTCACCAACATTGCAATCTCATAAAGATGATTTAATAGAAATTGAATATGATCAGGAATTACCACTATCACAAACTGCAGATAAACCTATAGCACCGCGTGGAAGAGCCTTACAACAATCACTAGACCCTGGGAAGACAAACCTAGAAAAACTGCGCAAAATTCTGACAGTCTGTTGAAGATGACAGAATCGTTAAAGACTATGAAGGATTCGTTGTTCATATTTTGTGTTAGAATCGAAATAAATTCGCACTGGCAGTGATTTGTTGCTTAATATATCTCTGTCTGTCAGTCAGTCGTAAGTGGATAAATCAGTCACACTTCACACACACGATTTATTCACTTTAAAGACTGACCTCCAGCCAGTGATATATTAAGCAACAAATCATTTGAGTGCGAATCTATTTCTTAAATATTTTTAAACGATATCTATTTAGCCACAGGCCAACACTTCATCACTTCATGCACCAGGATTCAGGCGAGCAATCAAGTGCCCTTTAACCCACTTCTTTGATGGACGATGGACGATGCTCTGGCAGGTCAGCCGTGGCCATTCAGTGAAAATGAACTGAATGGTATACCATTAGTGTTTATCAACGCAAACTTATATATGTTTACATGGTCTACACGCTGAAAGAGGCCGTCAGCTGGTCGTGGTCTGTAATCGCTGTGCCCCAAGTTCGTCAGTTCATGGTCAGTAAGCGAAAATGCTTATAAATCTTGAACAACATAGTATAGTTTGATTGCCTATCTTTCTGCAGAAAATGACCAATTTGCTTTCCACACAATCTTTCTGGCACCGGATACCAATAAGTTTACATTCACCATGGGTTGTGCACATTATGGTCAGTTTATTATTTAGCTTGAATAAATAGGGGAAAAGTTGGGGTTAGCTTTCTTTCGTTGGAGTATAAAATAGAAACCTTTTTTGGACAAAAACCAAATTTATTACACCACTTGAGGTAGAAATATAATCATTCACTATCGTTCTACGCTCTCAAGAAAAAAACTGACCTCACCACACTTGCACACTCGATAACACATACTTGGTATTTACCTTTAAAAAGGCAAAAAATCCAAACAATTTCCTAGTCACAAGATATCCTGACTTATTGTATACTAACAACAAAGGCACGTATTATTTGTCTAAATTGACCCGAGACATATGAATATTCAATGACCTTTCACTCAGTCTTGAATCTTCGTAAAAAGTGCGCTTTAGATTGTTGTATAATTGTGTACTTATCTGAATGAAATAAATCACAATTCCCCGTTAGCCTAGTGGATAGTTGAGTGTTTTAGCACTCAAAAGATGTGGGTTCGAGTCTAGTAGCATTTAAGTATTTTTTTCATGTTTCTTTTCGATTTGCTAGTTGCTTCGTCTTCATTATTGATTTGTGCACAACTGGATATATTTGTTTGAATCTGGCATGCGTTTATGTAACAAATACAGCACCGTGAATCAATAAGCCTACATCTGATTCACCCTTTTTTAGACTTTTGTTATCATCTGCTGACCTTTAATCAAAACTGACTTTTTCAAAAATTCTTACAGGAACACTATCAGTGTATCAAATTGTCTGTATCCAGATCAGAACCGACATTCTTTTGGTACTAGATGGGGTCCAAACTATTTGCTAATATTATCAGCTGACAAGGAGAGAGTGTGCGATTTAGGGAATAATGAATACAAAAGATGAAAGATGTAAAGCTCATCACAAGACGATGTAAAATATAAGAACAATATTAACTTAAAAAAGAAAGCAATTTGACAATTATACAAAAAGGTTCCTTCCAAGTTTCGATCCAGGTATGCTTGATATGTAAGTAGTCAACTAACCATTCAGACCATTTGCATTAACGAATTGACATTATCTTCATATTCTCTGAAAAAGCGTGACCAAGGTCGGCGTACTACACGAAAACGCACGAATATCACGAAAATTTTGGCGAAAATTAATCAGTCTAAGGTCAATGTTGGCAGACTATACGACTAGCGCACATTCGTCTGCTCACCACCTTTGTTATTTGCTTGCTGGTGACTCGAACAGTAAAATTTGCACATGCCTAATTTCATTTTTTGATATATAAAGAAAAATGAATATATAAATATAAAAAAATAGCGTAGCTCTCTGACCTGGCCAAAATATGAACGCTATTCAGTTGTTTTCTTACCTGTAAATGTCTGGAAAATGGCATACATTACAATTTCAGAGGCATCAATCATAAAGGCCTTTACTTTCCACTTAGGATTCATGTCAGCCAGCATGGTCAATGCCTCTGAAAGGGAATTGAGTCTTCTTTCACCATCAACATAATGGCGACGATGACGTAGCCAGAATTTGTCTGGCACAGAGGAAGAATAACAGAATAGCATATCTTGTCGTCATGTACACAGTGTCGAAGAACACTAACTCACTCCCATATCTATCAAGAAAATATTTCTGCCATAGTGACTGGTAGATGAGAAGAAAATACTGTTCTTCTGCCCCCTCTTCATCATCGGCACTAGCCAATGTTCTATAGTACCAGCAGTCAGTTGGTCTTTCCTCCTGCCAACATTTATCTTCCGTTGAAGAAACTCTTGGTCAAGTTATCCAAAAACGTTCTTCACCCGCCGTCGGTATATCATTTTTCTGATGTCATCTCTGCTGGGGATGAACCTTTTGTTTGTGGTTGTTGGCAACTGATGTAATGAAAAAAAGTTTCTTACGAATATGTTCACATGTCTTTTCATCTCAGCTACGGACTTTCACTATTATCAACCAAGGCCTTCATGTGGTTGACAACCCTTCCATCGATTGCTGCTTTCAGTGATTCAGCCTAAATGAGTGTGGCGATTTTGCATAAGTGAAATAATTGCTTCCATGTTGATAACATGAAACAGTTATTTCAAGATATACATTTTGATAGTATTATGCCATTTTTAAAACAAATAAATCATTTTAGCAAAAGCTAATCGCAATTTTTAAAATTGTGTTTTGTTACACTTGAATAAGACCATAATACAGAATGTTTAATGTTGTTTTCCGTTCAGTTAAAGAACATGTACAGTCACCTGAATAGCTCTTTGAAACTGTCAGATATTGTACGTGATCTCTCCTGTGAACTTTCATTTGGCAACTCAATATCATTATACAAACTCATCAGCATCATTCACTTTATATATTATTAATTTTTCAATCCAAATCATGTTTAATTTGATTTCGTCTACGCTCTAAAGAAGAAAAACTGACTTTACCACACTTGCATGATCGATAAAACATATTTGGTATTTAAATTTTAAAAGGCATAAAATCCAAACAGCTTCCTAGTCGCAAGAAATCCTCACTTATTGTTTATGAACAACAAAGGCACGTACTACTAGCGCACATTCGTTGTCTGCTCACCACCTTCATTATTTGCTCGCTGGTGACTCGAACAGTAAAATTTGAACATGCCTAATTTCATTTTGTTGATATATAAAAAAGATAAATATAAAAAATTAAAAAAAAATAGCGTAGCTCTCTGACCTGGCCAAAATATGAACGCTTTTAAGTTGTTTTCTTACATGGAAATGTCTGGCATTTCCAATCATTAAGGCCTTTGCTTTCCACTTAGGATTCACGTCAGCCAGCATGGTCAATGCCTCTGAAAGGGAATTTGAGTCTTCTTTCTCCATCAACATAATGGCGAAGACGACGTAGCCAGAATTTGTCTGGACACAGAGGAAGAATAACGGAATAGCATATCTTGTCGTCCTGTACGCAGCGTCAAGGAACACTAACTCACTAGAATATCTATCAAGAAGATATTTCTGCCATAGTGACTGGTAGATGAGAAGAAAATACTATTCTTCCGTCCCCTCATAATCATCTGCACTAGCCAATGGTCTATAGTACCAGCAGTCAGTTGGTCTTTCCTCCTGCCAAACATTTATCTTGTGTTGAAGAAACTCTTTGTCAAGTAATCCACCAACTTTGTTCACCCGCTGCCGGTATATCATTTTTCTGATGTCATCTCTGCTGGGGAAGAACCTTTTGTTTGCTGTTGTTGGCAGCTGATGTGATGAAAAAATGTTTCTAACGAATATGCTCACATGTCTTTTCATCTCAGCTACGGACATACTATTATCAACCAAGGCCTTGATGTGGTTGACAACCCTTCCGTCGATTGCTCCTTTCAGAGATACAGCCTGTAATGCAAAGACATTTTCGCTAAATGGGGCTGCATAGTCCGGTCGGTAACGGGTCTGACAACAGATCCAAGGGTCGCTAGTTCGATATGGTTAGGTGAACTGACAGTTCCGCCATGACCATAGCTAATGACTTGGGACCTAAAGCAACAAAACAAACAAATAAACATCGTTTTGGAGTATGGCGATTTTGCATAAGTGAAATAATTGCTTCCGTGTTGATAACATGAAACAGTTATTTCAAGATATATATATTGATAGTAGTATGACATTTTTAAGACAAATAAATCTTTTAACAAAATATTATTGTTATTTTTAAAACCATATTTTGTTTTACATTTGTATCAGACCATAGTACAGATTCATTAATGTAGTATTCTGTTCAGTTAAAGAACATGTACAATTATCTGAATAGCACTTTGAAACTGTCAGATATTGTACGTGGTCTCTCCTGTCAACAATCATATTGCAACTTATTATCATTATACAAACCCATCATCATCATTTCTTTTATTTTATCTTACAAACTTTTACTTTTTCCATCCACATCATGTTAAGTTTAATACCGTCTGACGTTAATGACCCACAAGGGTTGATGCGTCGTTAAGCACTAAACAAACGAACAAAGCTATTCAGTTGTTTTATTACCTGGAAATTATCACACCACACTTGCATGTACAAACTCATCAGCATCATTCACTTTATATATTATTAATTTTTCAATCCAAATCATGTTTAATTTGATTTCGTCTACACTCTAAAGAAAAAAACTGACTTTACCACACTTGCATGATCGATAAAACATAATTGGTATTTAAATTTTAAAAGGCATAAAATCCAAACAGCTTCCTAGTCGCAAGAAATCCTCACTTATTGTTTATGAACAACAAAGGCACGTACTACTAGCGCACATTCGTTGTCTGCTCACCACCTTCATTATTTGCTCGCTGGTGACTCGAACAGTAAAATTTGAACATGCCTAATTTCATTTTGTTGATATTTAAAAAAGATAAATATAAAAAATTAAAAAAAATAGCGTAGCTCTCTGACCTGGCCAAAATATGAACGCTTTTAAGTTGTTTTCTTACATGGAAATGTCTGGCATTTCCAATCATGAAGGCCTTTGCTTTCCACTTAGGATTCACGTCAGCCAGCATTGTCAATGCCTCTGAAAGGGAATTTGAGTCTTCTTTCTCCATCAACATAATGGCGAAGACGACGTAGCCAGAATTTGTCTGGACACAGAGGAAGAATAACGGAATAGCATATCTTGTCGTCCTGTACGCAGCTTCGAGGAATTCTTACTCACTAGCATATCTATCAAGAAGATATTTCTGCCTTAGTGACTGGTAGATGAGAAGAAAATACTATTCTTCCGTCCACTCATAATCATCTGCACTAGCCAATGGTCTATAGTACCAGCAGTCAGTTGGTCTTTCCTCCTGCCAAACATTTATCTTGTGTTGAAGAAACTCTTTGTCAAGTAATCCACCAACTTTGTTCACCCGCCGCCGGTATATCATTTTTCTGATGTCATCTCTGCTGGGGAAGAACCTTTTGTTTGCTGTTGTTGGCAGCTGATGTGATTAAAAAATGTTTCTAACGAATATGCTCACATGTCTTTTCATCTCAGCTACGGACATACTATTATCAACCAAGGCCTTGATGTGGTTGACAACCCTTCCGTCGATTGCTGCTTTCAGAGATACAGCCTGTAATGCAAAGACATTTTCGCTAAACAGGGCTGCATAGCCCTGTCGGTAACGGGTCTGACAACAGATCCAAGGGTCGCTAGTTCGATATGGTTAGGTGAACTGACAGTTCCGCCATGACCATAGCTAATGACTTGGGACCTAAAGCAACAAAACAAACACATAAACATCCTTTTGGAGTATGGCGATTTTGCATAAGTGAAATAATTGCTTCCGTGTTGATAACATGAAACAGTTATTTCAAGATATATATATTGATAGTATTATGACATTTTTAAGACAAATAAATCTTTTAACAAAATATTATTGTTATTTTTAAAACCATATTTTGTTTAACATTTGTATCAGACCATAGTACAGATTCATTAATGTTGTATTCTGTTCAGTTAAAGAACATGTACAATTATCTGAATAGCACTTTGAAACTGTCAGATATTGTACGTGGTCTCTCCTGTCAACAATCATATTGCAACTTATTATCATTATACAAACTCATCATCATCATTTCTTTGATTTTATCTTACAAACTTTTACTTTTTCCATCCACATCATGTTAAGTTTAATACCGTCTGACGTTAATGACCCACAAGGGTTGATGCGTCGTTAAGCACTAAACAAACAAACAAAGCTATTCAGTTGTTTTATTACCTGGAAATGTCTGGCATTTCAGTTTCAGATCAATCATGGAGGCTTTTGCTTTCCACTTAGGATTCATGTCAGCTAGCATGGTTAATGCCTCTGAAAGGGAATTTGAGTCTTCTCTCTCCATCAACATAATGGCGACGATGATGTAGCGACAATTTATCTGGACGCAGAAGAAGTATAACGGAATAGCATATCTTGTCGACCTTTACGTAGCGTCAAGAATCACTAACTCACTCCCATATCTATCAAGAAGATATTTCTGCCATAGTGACTGGTTGTGAAGAAAATACTGTTCTTCTGTCCCCTCTTCAACGTTGGCAATAGCCAATGGTCTATAGAACCAGCAGTCAGTTGGTCTTTCCTCCTGCCAAACATTTATCTTCCATTGAAGAAACTCTTGGTCAAGTTATCCACCAACATTGTTCACCGGCTGCCGGTATATCATTTTTCTGATGCCATCTGTGCTAGGGAAGAACCTTTTGTTTGTGGTTGTTGGCAGCTGATGTGATGAAAAAAGGTTTCCAACGAATATGATCACATGTCTTTTCATGTCAGCTACGGACATAGCACTTTTATCAACCAAGGCCTTGATGTGGTTGACAACCGTTCCGTCGATTGCTGCTTTCAGAGATGCAGCCTGTAATAAAAAAGACATTTTTGCTAAACGGGGTCGCGTAGCCCAGTTGATAACGGGTCTGACTACAGATCAAAGGGTCGCGAGTTCAATATGGTTAGGTGATCCGACAGTTCCGCCATGACCATAGCTGTTGACTTGGGACGTAAAGCAAGAAAAGTAACAAATAAACATCCTTTTGGAGTGTGGCGATTTTGCATAAGTGAAATAATTGCTCCCGTGTTTATAACATGAAACAGTTATTTCAAGATATACATATTGATAGTATTATGCCATTTTTGAATTAAATAAATCGTTTTAGCAAAATCTAATCGCTATATTTAAAATTGTGTTTTGTTACCTTTGAATCAGACCATAAAACAGAATGTTTAATGTTGTATTCTGTTCAGTTAAAGAACATGTATAGTCATCTGAATAGCTCTTTGAAACTGTCAGATATTGTACGTTATTTCTCCTGTGGACATTCATATAGCAACTTAATATCATTATACAAACTCATCAGCATCATTTACTTTATATATTCTTAATTTTTCAATCCAAATCATGTTTAATTTGATATCGTCTGACGCTAATGACCCACAAGGATTGATGCGTCGTTAAACACCAAACAAAAACAATATTTTAACTGACCGGTTTAAGGTAGTACGGGACCCATGTCAAAAGATAACCTTACTTTTACTTAAAAGTAAGAGTTATCGTTCCTGAATCTCGTTTTTAAAAGAGAATACTTATTTGTAAGACGGTAGATATTATTCTCCCCTGACAACTCTTTGATGCTTGAAACGTAATTCTGTAAGTATTTTGCTTTCACAAAAAGAAGGAATGCAAGTATTAGCTTTTAAAAACATCACCCAGAGTATGAAGTCATTCAGTATTTTGATGGTTAAAAGTTGCGGACCGTATAAATATACATACTATATACATGTCTGGGTTGCTATTTCTGCATGCTACCACTAACTTAAGACCCACCCCACCCCAAAAAGGGGGGGGGGGGTAGACGTTCACATGCCTTGTATGTGACATTCTCGTGTTTTAGTTCCCATGGAGGTACATGGTCACTAATGTTTTATGGAGAAATGACGTAACTATTTCAATTACCTTATCACACCGGATAGGCAGCAATAAAAACAGTCTAAACAATCGATGAATACTGATAACAAATTGCTATAAACAATGTTTTTGATTGCCATTTGTTGCCTATCGGACTACAAACAACAATTCAAAATTCTGTTACTTACAATATTTAACTACGTTCGTCGATAGCATTAACGCTTTCGATTGCCGCCTATCTAGTGTGTTTTTGATATACTGAAGACGTAGCCAAAACAATCTGATACAAGGGCTAGGAGTTATTTCATGTTTCTGTTGAAAAAATTATATTGTTTTGTTGCACGTTTCATGATGATAAAATGGACATTTCTGCAAACATTTTAATAAAATTAATTCGAACTGCATGTGCCTGAAAGGAAGATATATGACAATATAACATTCTTTTCTGTATATTAACGGTTGGCAAGCATGGTACAGATGCGCGGATCCAGGAATTTTCATCAGGGGTGGGGGGAGGGTCCAGGTCAGTCTGACAAAAAAGCTCTGACAACGATTTTTTTAGACCTCAGCTTATTTTACAGAAGTCAAATGGTCAATTTCAAAGAAATCTATCGTTTTTCAAGGCTCCAGATGGGGTCCAATTTTTTCCAGGGGGTCCAACTTTTTCCAGGGGGTGTCCAATTGCTTATTCCCTATAGAAACCCATTTGATTTGTGATTTTCCAGAGGGGGTCCGGACCCCCTGCCCCCCCCCCTCTGGATCCGCACTTGGTGCAGCCTTCACAGCTTCATGGTTAAGGCTACAATACATTATCTCATTTGGGCTTGGCAAACGTTAATAGACAGAAGATTTTATCATACTTTTATTGTTATATACCTTGTAATGGGCAAGTTTAAAAAAAATGTGACCAAAGTGTGACATTGGGGTTCAAAAATAAACATTATGTCAGAGCTTTCTTTTTTGTAACATAAGTTTCCTTATATCCTGAATTTTGACAAATTTAAGTTTTTTTTTGTAAATAATATTTAAAGTTTTCTTTTATCAACCTCTTGATTAAGATTATTAAGAGATTTTTTACCAAAATTTATCTATTCTATTCAAGGTCATAAAAACATGAAGTAAATGATTAAGCCCTGAAATTTTGACCTAATATGATGAAACGGATATTATGAACCATGTTTGGCATCAACACTGCTGTGTTTAAAACATGTTTGTGAAATTAATGATACTTTTTATAAAATTTGGCAAGGATTTTCCAGCACCTAGAGCTTAAAGTTTTTAAATCTTTGATATTCAAGCCCATATTAAAAGAAAACTCATTGATTTGCAGACGTTAGGATCTATAGAAGAAGAAAACATTAGCCTTTTTGGGTCTGGATGTCTAGCTTTCTAATGCTGGACATTATAAAAACACTGTGTTATGAAAGAAAATGTTACACTCCTGACATTCATTGCTATTTATTCATTTCAAAGATGAAATATCAATTTTTCTGTTACCAAGCAACTTCTTAAAATGATCTCATATGATTTGGGGGTTTTCATATGACACCCAAATGACATACAGGTGGTGGTTACCACTCTTAAAGCCGTTTTTAATGGTTGGGTCAGAAAACATTTACCAGACGAAGAATTCATCCATTATTCTTCAGCTATTATGAGAAAATAAGGTGACAACAGCATGATTTAAATGCTATAAAATGTTGTTTATGAACTGCTTTAAAAGACCAAAAATGAACAATACACTTCAGAAAAAGCAGTCTGAAGTAGCACAAGTATAAAACTATCTGAATTGTTACACCCCTGATCGGTACAAGTATGTTGATATTGACAGTCTATATTTCATACATACTATATATTTCTGAAATATCAGGCTCATTTTTGTAACAAATAGTGTGATGGTATACTCTTTTTTCACAGCATTATATAGTGCTTTTGATGAAAGTTGATAACTTAACTGCTGTTTATCATGAAATACTTTCATCAGCACTAAAATGCTTGTCTTGATAGAATATTCAATCAAAATGTAGAACCTCCCTACTACTTAGAACATTGTGTACACTTTTAGTTTAAAATATTAAAAAAAATACTGCTAAAGGATTTTAACAAACAAAAACAGACTTCGACAGACTTCAAACTATTAAATGAACAAAATTGAAAGTTGTTACACTCCTGACATGAAAAGATAGAAGTATTTATCTTGATCCATGAACTGTTCTCATAACTTTACATGACAGTCAGTCTCATATGATGATACTTTCTATTTTGTCATCTCAACTAGATTAGTTTTTACCTTTTCCCTTTATATTTCTTTACTCTTTCTAAAGCGGATTTCTTGGTTCCTTGGTCTTGAGCCAAGAAAATCCCCTACCCCCTTAAGTTTTCTCATTGATTTCCTGATACAAGAAAGTTTTATAACTGGCTTTCCTATTTCTAATTGATGCTGAGGTCATTGATTGAAAGGCCTCTTAGATTAGAAGGGTTAGTAAAGATATATCTCTATTACATATAAAAATGTCAGGAGTGTAACAATTTGTATACATTATCATTATTAACATGTAAATACATTATTAAGAATTTTTTATCATTATTTGATGGTTTCATTTGTAAGGCAAAGGAATAATCTCATTGTGATAAAAACACTGACCACTATCTTTCTATTTATTCATATTTTTTTATACTTACAAAATGGCTATTATATTAAAATTGGCCTTTTTACAAAAAATAAATGGCATTTTTTGTTATAGAAGGAAAGAAACAAGTTTCCACTGCTAGGACAATGCTTGCATTATCATAATATTTGGTTGCTTTGAGCTAAAATCATGTATTTCATCACCTACACTGAAGAACATGCAACAAAATTACAGGTGTTACACTCCTGACATCATAAATCAGGCTCTGTGAGGAAATTCAATCCTCTGATGCAGCAAGTAAATTTTGCTGATTATCTGGAGTGGGGATGTGTTCCTGGAAAACAGAAAAATATAGGTATTGGGCAGCATACAGAAAGATGGTGAGAAGGTAAACACAATGTGTTACACTCCTGACATCAGTGGGTTGTTAAATTTGAAGAAATGGATACCCATGTGAAGTGAAGTTAGGATCAAAATCAGAGCTTCAGTCGATGTTGCACATGTCTGTTTGTTGTGTGAACAAGTAACATATATGTAGCATGTATAGTCAACTTGTAGCAGTTAATATTGGAAGAAGCATTGTTTTTTTATCTCATGTAAATTTTGAAGGGCATGTCTCCAAAATGACATGTTATATCAATAGGTAGATTATATAAAGAGCCCTGCTTTATTTATTTTATCTACAACATGTCAATTTATGATATACAAAAGCTTAAACTGGTGTAATATCACTATGTTTACTAATATATTCCTTAGAACATTCACATGGTGAAAAAATGTCACGCAAAAAGCGTTACACTCCTGACATTTTGGGGTGGTTTTAATGACATATCTTTTTTATTTGTCATTTGATTTATTTCAAATTTGGCAACCAATAAATGGGTATCAAAACACACCTTTGAGGGATAAATTTAAATAAAAATATTCCATATCAAGAGCATGGGGATAAAAATATTAAACGGTCACATTTTTTTTAAACTTGCCCTAATAAGTGTTTACTATAGACACTTGAGGTGTTTCAATCGCTGACAATTGTACATTTTATTTAATAATGTGTCATATTTTGGTTGATCGTTGACCAATCACTGACCGCGGGCTTTATTTCTGATAAAACATGACTGCAGAGTGCTTAATTGCCATTCAACCTGCTCACGGATATCCTCTGCGAGTTAAGATACCGTCACTTATGCTTTATTGAGAAATGACCAAAATATTCAATTACCATAATATACGCTACTTTATTACATTGGATAGGCGACAATCGAGAAGGCTCTGAACAATCGATGAACGTGGATCGCAAATCGCTAGAATTTTCCATTTGTCGCCAGTCAGGCAAACAAACTGCAATCCAAAACGTCTGTTTCTGACGGTATTTGATCTACGTTCGTCGATAGCATCAACGTTTTCGATTGCCACCTATCCAGCATGTGTATTGATACAATGAATACGTAACCAAAACAATCTGAAACAAGAGCTAGGAGTTATCTACATTTTTCAGTCATGTTTCTGTTGAAAAAAGTTTGTTTCCACACCGGATAGTGAGCAGTCGAAAACACTCTTAACCATTGACGAACGCGGATCAAAACTCGCTAGAAACAGTGTTTTGATTGCAAAGTGTCGCCTGTTCGATGAGTGATGGTAATAAAAAAACTATGATTCTAACTATTTTTGGTCTATAATCGTCGATAGTATTGATGTTTTCGATTGCGCCTATAAGGTGTGGTTTTATTGTATGCTTCCCGATGTAGCTGTAGACATTTTTTTGGAAATGCTTTTGCTTGAAAGGAAAGTATTCTAGAACTTTTTGATACTGTAAAGGCGGCACCTCATGACTGCGATATTAGTCTACTTTAGACATAGGTAAAATCTGAAAATGAGGCGCTATAACTACATTCGAAAGAGTTTGTTTATTGTTTAACAAAGGTATAGAGGCAAACAGTGTGGACCCAGATCAGACTGCTTCTAGGTGAGCAGTCTGCTCTAGATCTACACTGTTTGTTTAATTGGCTTCATAATATTTCAATAGACGATCAAAACATACGAATGTGTTGTAATATACACTTTAAGGGTTAATAAATGTGGGTTCAGTGCATTAATGGACAGGGCTTTCATGAAATGCACGCAAGCCTGCCCGGCTCAAGCAACTTTTAAACGCTTAACCAATAGATAGAACCAGGCCCCGAGGTTATAAAACTTTTTTCATACTCAACTCAGCTGAGCAAGAAATTTATCCTGCTCATAAATGTTAAAATGCCAACAATTGTTGGCATTCTAACATTAATTAGCATGATAAATACAGCACCTGGTAGACTTGAAGCAAGAAATTTCTTTATTTGTCGGTATTTTAGTTTTAATGAGCAGTTGAAATTTCATGCTCAGTTGAGTTGAGTATGAAAAAAGTTTTATAACCTGGGGGCCTGATTTCCATTCTTGAGCAGTTGAAATAACCGAACCACGCCCAGATATGTATATTAAAGTTGCCACCTTTACAGTACCCAAAAAGTCCTATAATATATAACAATGACAATATAATATTCCTTTCTGTATATTAACGTTTGTCAAGCCCTTGTACGATAATGTGTTGCAGGCCTCACCGCTGTGTGGTTCTGGTTTCAACACATCACATTCAGGCTTGCCAAACATTAGTACTTGGAAAAGAATGTTTTATCCTCTTATTGCATATTTGTAAGGACATTTAGATCTATGCATCAGGAATAAAGCTATAATTTTAGCTTTTATCTACATAAATCCTACGTGTAAGAAAGCATCAAAGTATCAAGACATGCTGTAGCCATGCTTTAATGAGAATCATTATGTAATGTGCTGGGTCACATATGCTAGGTCAAAATCTTTTTTGTCATTTTCTACGCCCATTTTTCAGTGCATAATCAATAATAGCTATGTCTCCGCCCAGTGATATACATAGGGCGTAGACAAACAAAAAATTGGTTGAAAGGGGAGACAACACTTATTATATAGTCTTTAATTTATAGGATTTTTCAGAAAAGTCAACAAAACAAAAAAACGAGCACGGTGACACATATTTTGTATTCAATCATTAGATTCTTCAAGAAATTATCTTTGTAAAAACATGTTTTTTGTTGTTCCAGTTACATTCTCTGATATGTTTATTTTGTATATTAATTTTTTTTTTGGCATTTATTCGTTTGACTTAATTAGGATTTTGCTTAATAATTTGTGTAAATACATGTTATTTCACTAATTTTTGTTTTTATTTATATCTCTGGTGTGAGTAGTATTTGTTCTAAAAAAAACTTTATTGCGTTTCTTGTTAATTTGTTAACAAAATCTGTGTTTTTTTTCAAAAACCTGCGATTTTGCAGTTTTTGACATCAAATAACTTTTTAAAAAGAACGGTGAGGTATTGTTTTTTTTTTGTCTTAGATAATAAGTATTAGTCTATATTATAATATATTAAAAGATAAAACACTTTGGACATATGCCGGTGAGTCCGGTACTACCTTAAGGTTATACTTCTTATGTGGATTCTTTTATTTTATTTATGGTCCAATATGTTCTTAAAAGGGTATCCAAGTTTGTCTTTGCTATAATGTCGTGATCTCTCCTGTCAACATTCACATGGCAACTCAATATCATTACATCGTTCACTTTACATATTATAAAGCTTTACTTTTTCAATCCAAATCATGTTTTATTTGATATCGTCTGCCGCTAATGACCAACAAGGGTTGATGCGTCGTTAAACACCAAACAAACAAGCAATATTTTTACTGACCAGTCTAAGGTTTTGCTTCTTTTGTGGATCCTTTTACTTTTTTATTTTTATGGTCCAAGTAAGTAAGGGAGCAATGATCAGGAATCGATAGAATCAATACCACACCTGACACAGGATACAGATTGGAAAGTGACAAACTCAGTTATACACCACAAACGAGAGCCAAGAGGTCAGCATTTTCCCAGCAGGTGACCACAAGGCACAAATAACTAGACGTGCACAAAGGCATAACAAACATAAGACAGAAAAAACACAAAAGATCCACAAAAGAAGTACCGCCTTGGGAAGGTCAGTAAACTATTTTACTGGAGGGCTTAAACTGGTTTCACGGCGCCAACATTACCCTTAATTCAGATGTGGATCAACACACATAGATATTTGGTTTGCATGAAAGACCCATAACTTATCAATGCATCATCTACCAGAACATATAAATCAAGATATAAAAAGGAGTTTGTCTTTGTTATACTGTCTTGTTTGTTTCTTACAGGCTTGCGATTACCTGCTGGGAAAAGGGGTGACCACTTGGCTCCCTTGTGTGTCATGTTTCCTTCTGGTTTAGTCACTTTCCCATATGGTGAGTCTGGTACAGTGTGGTACTTTATTGTATTGATTCCTGATCTTTGGCCTCTTCTTTACTTTTAAACTAATATATTTTTAAAAGAATAATAACTAAGTAAGTACCAGTCAACGTTGTCACATGAAATAGTTGCATTCAATCATTTCATCACACTGAAATAAAAAAAAATTGTAAGTTTCTCAATTACAACAGAACTATCAAAACATTTCTATTCCAGCCCGGATTTTAGTATGCAAGTAAATGAATTTGCTAATTAGTTACAAAGTGGTATACTTACACTGGTGACCTCCCTTTATGAAACTTGGGGTAGTTTCCAGTCCCCGGAAGTATTCCTTTGCGCATGTCTACTGTTGCTACGCGCACTGTCAACAATTTGATAATCCCTGGAGAGTCCCTACCACCTTGCCGCGGTCTCTGGGGCACACTTCACACAGGGGACGATATTGATTGTAATACTTGTCTCCTCTGGGAGTGCTAAGAGTAGGACCCACCAGTTTGCCGTGGGTGGCTTTCTCGTAACTCGAAGGGGATGGCCTGGAAGACTGAGAGCATGCAGAATATGGACGTTTATGAATTCTGTTTGACTCAACACGTCTCTTTGACGGGGTAGACTGAGGTGGAAACACGGCCCGGTGTTTCTAATCGGCTTTATCATGCTGAGCCCAAGGATTCTGAAAATGTAAAAAAAAAATATTTCTTATATCTTCGTTCTATAGTATCAATCTGATGCCAACCATGTGTCCATTATCTTATATTTTCTTTCTTTTATAAGATAATCCTGGAAGGCAGTGGCTTAACGGGTCAATTGTGCAGATTCTATTTGTGCAAGTATATCTTCTATGTATCTCTAGCACTGGGGGTCGGAAAACCACTCCATTAAAGTGTTCCCTTGTTGGGCTCCTTGGTGGGTGGGGAGCATGGAGGATAAATCAAACAACTAAGCTACATGGCAAAACAAAAAGCAAAAAAAACATCACATAGCAAATTCACATACCGACTCTGAAAACTCGTACCCAGCTTCTCAGCCAACTAAATCAAGTTCGTCTACCTCAACAGAAACACCTTATGTACCAAGATTTTTACTTATACATTCTGATCAGGAAGAGACCATTTATTCCTTATCTCCGTTCTTAGTACATAAAACAATCATGAGTTTGACAGGAGAACCAAAGAGCATTAAAACATTAAGATCTGGTGATTTATTAATTGAATGTGCAAAAGAAACACATGAGAAAACTCTTCTACAAATGAAGACATTTTGTTGACTCAAATGCTCTGTAACGCCCCATTCGTCACTGAATACATCAAAGGGTATTGTTCGCTGTCCTGCCTTGAGCAAAGTGACAAGCAAGCATATTCTTGAGTTCATGGCGGAACAGGGAGTTACAGATGTCCGCAGAATCAATGTACGTCGTGATGGTGAAATGAAACCCACCAACACATATGTTTTTACTTTTAATTCACCAGTCTTACCAACAGCAGTCAAAGTAGGCTTTGGCGCAGTCCTTAATTCCAAAGGATACCCTTTTAAGAACATTTATCCAAGTTAAAGTAGATGTCTACATACCAAATCCACTTCGGTGCTATAACTGTCAAGTATTTGGTCACCACGAAAAAAGTGTGGTAGACATACTGTATGCTGCAACTGTGCTCAACCTGAACATTGCGTATCTGGCCAGTGTGATAAACCTGCCAACTGTGTCAACTGCTCAGGTGACCACCCTGCAAACTCTAAACAATGCCCACAGTGGGAAAAAGAGCGGCAGATTTTGAAAATTAAATGTGAACAGAACATCTCATTCCCTGAAGCAAGAAAACATTACGAACAGTTCAAAAGACCTAAAACTTATGCAAGTGCAGTAAAACCTGGCACTTGCAACAAATCTACACAAACAGAAAACAAAAACACACAGATAGACGACAGCTTTACAGAATATTTAAAACAAGCAACAGAGAAAACGCAAGGTACACAAGAAAAAAGTAACGCATCTCATCATCCGGGAAAAGTAACTCCTCTCATCCTGGGCCAGCCCTCCAGCAGGCAACCCGTGATATGATGAAGAAGGATGAGGAAAAGAAGAGAAAGGAAGAGAAGGACAAATTGAAAAAAAAAAAAAAAAAAGAAGAAAGAAAACAGCAATGGCAAAAAGAACAAGCACAGAAAGAAAAAGAACAAACAAAAAGCAAAACAAGCTGAAAAGAATCCATATTCTGTGTTTGCTGAAAACGAAGAGGAGGAGGTCATGGACGATGATTCTGTGGTTTTCACAGAGCTATCCTCCAGTGATCACCTCCGAAAAGGCACACTGTCACGATTACCATTAAATTAAATAATGGAAGGTTTCAATCTAACCATTATTTTATTACCCCTTTTATTATTATTTTCAAGTATGGATTTTAAACATAAAATTATACAATGGAATTGTCGAGGTTTGAAACCTAATTATAATGAAGTATCTCTATTGATTTCTGAATATAATCCATCCGTATTTTGTTTTCAAGAGACATTTCTTAAACCAGATGATAACATCTGGTTAAAAGGTTTTAATATATATAACTATGTTAATACTGATTGTCTGAGGCCCTCTGGTGGTGCCTCAATATTTGTAAAATCATCTTTCCCTCTAAGAAAGATTGATTTACAAACAAATCTACAAGCAACTGCTATTTCTGTCACTCTTGACAGAGAAATAACCATATGTTCTGTATATATTCCTCCATCCTTTTCTCTTAACTCCCAACACTTGGACAATTTACTGCAACAACTTCCTTCTCCGTATATCATATTAGGTGACTTCAATGGTCACAATATCCTCTGGGGTGGTCAAAACAGTGATTCCAGAGGTGAACTTATCGAAAATTTCATTATAAAGAATGACATTTGTATTATGAATGATAAGTCTTACACTTATCATTCTCCAAGTACAAAGTCTTTTACATCTATTGATCTTTCCTTCTGTCATCCATCACTGTATCTTGACTATAATTGGTCTGTATGTGAGGACCAACACTATAGTGATCACTTCCCTGTCGTCATTGAGCGGAGCACTTTTTCTGCTGGGGATCACAATCCAAAGTGGAAATTAAATAGAGCCAACTGGGATCTATTTAATACTCTGTGCACTGGTAAATTGGTACCAGAAAACTTCAAAGAATCTTCTGATCCTATAGCTGATTTTACCTCTTCTCTTATTGAAATATCTAAAGAATGTATTCCTCAAACTTCGACAAATCCAACTAAAAGTAATCCATGGTACAATGACGACTGTAAAGAAGCAATTAAACAGCGCAAGCAAGCTCTATCTAAATTCAAAAGATCTCCAAATACCAACAATTTCAATGACATCAAAGTATTTAGAGCTAAAGCCCGTAGAACAATTAAACTTTCGAAGCGTAAGTCATGGAGATCTTATGTTTCGAAAATCAATCATAAAACACCTATTAAAAAGGTTTGGGATATGATAAGAAAAATCTCTGGGAAAAAACAAATCCCCCAGTTACACACATCTAAACATGGTGGGTACTGACAGCAAAGCAACTTGAAAAACAGACATTGCTGACACTTTAGGAGAAACCTTTTGTCACATTCATCCTTCAGAAAGATTAAAACCGAACAAGAGAAAGTTAAATTAAATTTTAAATCACAAAATAATGAAATTTATAACAAAGATTTTAATTTAGACGAATTAGTTGAAGCTATTCAACTATCACATGACTCAGCCACAGATCCTGATGAGATCCACTATCAGATGCTTAAACATCTCCCAGATACTTCTCTTGAAACTCTTTTGAATATATTTAATTACATTTGGACTACTGGTAAATTTCCAGATGTTTGGCAGTATGCATCAATTATTCCTATTCCCAAACCTGGTAAAGATCCTGCGGAACCAAATAATTATAGACCTATAGATTTAACAAGTTGTCTATGTAAAACACTTGAAGGAATGATTAATAAAAGACTTACTTGGTTTTTAGAATCTAATAATCATATATCGCGGTTCCAGTCTGGTTTCAGATCTGACCGTAGTACAACTGATAATTTAGTTAGATTGGAAACTTTCATACGTGATGCCTTTATTAAAAAGGAACATGTAGTCGCTGTGTTTTTCGATTTGGAAAAAGCTTATGATACAACATGGAGATACGGCATTTTAAAAGATATCCACAAACTTGGATTAAGAGGTAGACTTCCTACATTCATTGAAAACTTCCTTGCAGACCACGCCATGCAAGTCTGAGTTGGCTCCTCTCTGTCTGACTATTACGACCAGGAGCAGGGTGTACCTCAAGGGGGTGTTTTGTCTACAACACTTTCTAGTATCAAAATTAATGATATTGTGAAATGTTTAGGTAATCTTACTGATTGCTTATTATACGTTGACGACTTCTGTATCTGTTATCGCTCAAAAAGTATGGCGACAATTGAACGTCAACTACAACAAAATTTGAATAAGATTGAAAATTGGGCAATAAGCAATGGCTTTAAGTTATCCAAATCAAAAACACAGTGTGTACATTTCTGTCAGTTGTGCAAGCAACATGATGATTCGGTTTTACATTTATATGGATCACCTATTCCAGTTGTTGAGGAATCTAAATTCCTTGGCATTTTATTTGATAGAAAACTCAGTTTTATACCCCATATTAAAAATCTCTAAGCTAAATGTTTAAAAGCATTGAATCTTTCAAAAGTGCTTTCCCATACTCTTGGGTTGCAGACCCAACTACACTTCTCAAGCTGTATCGGTCTCTTGTCCGGTCAAAATTAGACTATGGCTGTATTATATATGGCTCTGCATGAAAATCATATCTTCAAATGCTTGATCCTATACATAACCAAGGACTTAAATTAGCTTTAGGGGCTTTTAGAACTTCTCCTGTTGCTAGTCTCTATGTGGAAGCAGATGAACCATCACTATACTCACGAAGAGAAAAACTCTCTTTGCAATATGCTATAAGACTTCCCGCAAACCCATCAAATCACTGCTCATGAAGTTACATTCCCACCAAATTATGTTGATTTATATGAACAAAAACCTAAAGCTATTAAATCATTTGGCATCAGAATTTCACCACTCTTAGAATCTGCCAATATCAAAACCACAAAATATTGAAAAACATTTTACACCAAATATTCCAGCTTGGTGTATGAAAGCACCTGAAATACTTTTTGATTTACATTCCGGGAAAAAATCTGAATCAAATCCACACATATTAAAAGATGATTTCAGAAAAATGCAAAGTCGTTATAAGAATTACCAACAAATTTATACTGATGGATCAAAGGAAGACTCAAAGGTTAGTTGTGCTGTTATATCAGACAACCATAGTAATATGCAACGTATACCTGACGATTCATCAATTTTCACTGCTGAAGCCAAAGCAATTGATCTAGCTTTAGATTTCATTAGCACTTGTGATGCTAACAATAAATTTATTATATTTTCTGACTCGCTTTCTGTATTGAAAGCAATGAACCATACCAGAACAAAGAATTAACAGATTCAGAAACTTTAAGAAAAATGTCATGAGCTTTTAGCTTATAAAGAAATTGTTATCTGTTGGATTCCTAGTCATATAGGTATCCAAGGGAATGATATGGTAGATAAGCAAGCATAAACATCGCTTTCATTAGAACCAACTTCTTTTAAGATTCCATTTTCTAATTTTAAGCCATCTATCAATACATATATCTTGGAAGAATGGCAAACGTCATGGAATAACAGCATTGGAAATAAACTTCTTGACATAAAACCAACTATTGGTGAATATCAATCAGTTGTTCGATACATTAGAAGAGAAGAAGTCGTTTTAGCTCGACTCTGCTTGGGTCATACAAGAGTCACTCATTCATACTTACTGCAAGATGAAGAGTAGCCACAATGTGTTGGTTGCGACGCGCCATTCACTGTACGTCACTTCCTTTTGAGATGTGGAGACTTTGAACAAGTAAGAAATAATTGCTTCCATGTTGACAACATGAAACAGTTATTTCAAGATATACATGTTGATAGTATTATGACATTTTTAAGACAAATAAATCTTTTTAACAAAATCTAATAGCTATTTTTAAAAGCATGTTTTGTTTTACATTTGTATCAGACCATATTATATTATGTTGTATTCTGTTCAGTTAAAGAACATGTACAGTTATCTGAATAGCTCTTTGAAACTGTCAGATATCGTACGTTGTCTTTCCTGATAACAATCGAATTGCAACTTTTATCTTTTAAATTTTTACTTTTTCCATCCACATCATGTTAAGTTTAATACCGTCTGACGCTAATGACCCACAAGTGTTGATGCGTCGTTAAGCACCAAACAAACAAAACAATTTGATAATGGCCGCCATTTTGTTTCCGAATGCTTTCTGTTATTCAAAGGCTAACACACGCAAACTATTAAGATAGACAGCGCGTCGATCTCCAAAAAAAAAAAAATGACCAAAAAAAGCAAAAATAACCCCAATAAGCATTTTGACGCGCTTGAAGTCGACGTGTGAATTTGTAGGCTGGAAAGGTGGATTCTTGGGACTTTAGATGAGGTAATTTGTGGGATTTTATCTGCCTTTCTTTTCCAGTATTTCTCTATCTCCTAGTCTGGTTGCTCGAAGCTGGGATGATAAACTGTTTTTATCAGCTCGAGGAACGGTCTTCTTTGTCCACTAAGAATTGTTTCCGCACACAATATTGTTCCGTTTTTGGGAAGGGACTTTTTCAGAGCTCTCCAGGTACTTTCCATGGTGTTTGTGTGGGTTCCAGTCGCAGGGTCAACGAAGTTTATGGAATGATTCACTGTGAGGTGGGAAAAACCTTCCTTATTTAGGGAGCTGTAGGCTTCCAGCAATCTGAATAAATAGTCGTACCTGGCAAGATGTGTTCCTTGATAATTGCTATAAGGGTATTGGCGGTTCTGTCCCGTACACACTTGAAGAAGCAATTCTTTGTTTCTCTTTCTATTCCCCAAAAACCTAAACTCCATCTACTCGTCTTCCTCTATGAAACTTCCTCTTTCCAAACTTTAGTTCGTCGATCTCGATTATTTTACCTGGCCCTTTTATCTGAAATTCTCTAGAATTGAGATACAAACCTCTCTCGAAAAGTTGTAGCAATCGACGATTATTGTGTGAGAGATCCCCAACTTGTGTTTTACAAACTCCTGTTCTGTTCTGTTTACCCAGAAGTAGGTGAGCAGACCGACTGTTTCAAGGGTTAGAACAGATTTCTTAGCCTGAGAGGCATTTAAACAACCGTTGTTTCGATTTTTATCGGAATGAAACGCTTTTGACAGCTCTTTGTTTACATTGGAATGATTCACTGTGGCACCTGGATGTCTTTCCCCAGAACATCATTAAAAGCCCTGTAGTGATCCCTGTTCTCAGGATTTATGAGTGGATCAGGAAGGAATGGCGGGAAGGTTACTGAGCTATGTCTCAGCGGTGTACATCAGGAAGCTACACCACACTTTCGAACCTGAAAATACATTTTTGTTGAAATTCTTTAAATTTTAATTTAATATGGTGCATAGCAAGGATTGTGCGCTTATTTTTGCTGCCAGCGAAGAGACTGCAAGGATGCTCAGGCTGATCTGAGTCTTTGCTGGCCGAATGTGCCAGAATGGTAGAAAATATTGTGTCTCTGTTCATTTATGAAATAAGAAACTATTAAGAAAGATATATGAGAAATCTTTTCCTATTCCCAATTCTGACATTTAAAAGAATCAAGTACATTCTGGACTCCAAGCAATTAGATTTTTATATGTGTATATAGATTGTCTTACAGGGGCAATACAGCCTTGTCAAAAGTATTTTAGTCATCTATGTTGGTAATAGGTATCAAAAATAATTTGAGGATAATTTTTATTTCACTAATATATAGTTTCTTTCCACACATTGGTCACGGATGAACTGATGATACACTTCTAGATGCTTCCTGTAAGCTTTAGTATACTTTCCAAGGACTATTCCAGGATCAACTAGTTGCAGCACATGGGTTTAAACTGTTGAACCTCTTCATCAGTAGCTTGAGAAGACACTGGTATCTTCTCGCCTTTAGTTCGACCATTCCACACTTCCAACAGACTCCAGCCATGCTGCTTTTAAGCTATCTTCCTTTGGTGCCTTCTTATAAATCAAACTCGTGCTATTACAACTTCTTAAAAACTGCTCATGAGTACTGTCCATTTCTGCACGAAACAATGCAACATTTTGGTATGCAATGTTTAACAAACTCATAATGTACTCAGAACAAGTTAAGTCAGTATTTATGTTTATATAAAATCAACAATACTGGATATATCATAGTCAAATTGTATACATGAATTGACATTCGTTACTTTACATGTACCTGTTTATTGTGTGATAAAAATGCCTTTTTTTACTATATCAACCAAATTTGATAATACACGATGTGCACATGCTACGGTAAACCGGCAGGGTTATTTTCTCATATACTGTTCCATATTGAAAGAGAGTTGTTCCTATTGCAATAACCTTAGAAGATTCACGTCGCCGTCTAGGCTATCAACAAATTACAGAAATACCGCCTTTTGACATTGATTTGGATGTAATGAACAAACAATTTATCGTCTTCAAATATAGGGATCAACCAAGGTTTTGTGTGTATTAACATTCACTGGGCCCTGAGGAAGGTGTTCAAACACCTTCTGAAGGACCCTGCGAAGTGGAGTTTTTACATTTATATAGTTTATACACAAAAATAACATAGACTAAAGGTAAGGCTTTTTCTATATTTCTTTATCTCTTCATATATCTAAACTCGCTGCTGAACTCTGCTAAAATGCTTGATTTTGAGTCCATTCATAGTCATACATGTAGATATAGATCTGTGTATCTTTAGAGAGCTGCAGATCTAGGTAAAACTATATCTTTACATGCGAACTTCTCATGGTTTTGATACCATTCGAATCATTTTATTTCAAATTGGCTCCTAGTGTTGTTCAGCAGCCAGCTTTCAAACAGGAAACATTGAGAATACATCAAGAAACACCATAGCCTAGACTAACAACCCTAGGGGGTACTCTATTTTTTCTTCCTAAGTAGGCTGTGGCCCAGCACCTACCATCCCGAAAGAAAATAGCTACCGCTCACCCCACAAAAATATCAGGAATTTCAAGCACTCCCCAAAAATACTTGAAATTTTAACGACCCAAAATATATCACCCATTCTGTACACCTTAAGAAAAGATCATAAAACGCATAGAAATGACCCCATAATATAGTCCAATTTGTGATGACCCCAAAATATCCACAAAATCACCATACCCCAAAGATATTCATTTTTCTTAAAACCTCCAAAGTACTGAAATTCAAAATTTTTGAACCCCCAAAAATGGCCCGAGCCTACGTATGTATGAAATATCAGAGTATTCCCCCTCCCGGGCTAAAAACATGAACAAAATGGCAACATTTATATGGAAGTCACCTGCTGAATTTGTTGGTCTGCATACTAGATTTTTAGACTAGATTTTTTGCCCTTTATTTACTTATTGCCAACTCCCTATGCTTCATCTTGCTTAAGACTTCACTGTAAAGAAATCTTATTTTGTTTGTGATGAAACACCTTCTTGGGACTTGGCAAAAAATATGGTTGATCTCAATTCTCTATATTGGAAGAAAAATAAATCAAGACACATCTATATTTCCTCATAGATTGTATTAATATCTTTGAATTTAACCCTTGCAAATAGCATGGCTGGGCCAAAATAACAAAAAAGTGTGTTTCGGGTAACGGGTCTGAAAGTTTAAGATAGGGAAGCACAATAATTTTTCTTATTTGATATTTTAATTTTAGGAAAAAAAATAATTGTATGCATTTTGGAAAGCAAATTTTGCCTTTCAAAATGCATAAAATTATATTTTCCAGAAAATCTGAAAAAATTCTAGGTTTCACCAGTAAATTTTGGTAGGGTCAGGTTTAACAGGGCTCCAGATAAGAGTCAATATTGGAAAACTTTTTGTTTTATTTCTCATCCAAAACATATGTTGTGGGTACTCAAAAGAACTGTCTCAATGAGACGGTTCTTTTGAGCACCCAAAACACATGTTCAAATTGATGGGTAAGAAAATTAATACAATTTAACGCTCATTGAATTGCCTTATCTGGACCTATGAGGTTACCCTAAACACATGTATTTTTTTTTTTATTTTTCCTGATCAGGATCTACACTGTTTGTCATGCAAACTTTTATCAACAAGATTTCAGTTGCTGAACATAAAACATGTTATCATATGCTGAATATTGCAAGTAATAGTATTAATTCATAAAATGACTAGCATTTTAAAATCTAAAGTTGATCACTGGTTGCTGAGGGTTCGACACTGTCATAATGAAAGTGAAAGTGACAAGTACCGCCATTAACATTGAAGTTAAAGCTTTGCGGTCGTTGAAAGGGAAATGCTATTGGTTGATCGAGTTGTAAACCTGTGTGCTAGTATTGGCAGAGTTTGACAGTATCTGACGGTCAGTTGTGCAATTATTTACACTTGCGATTGTTGGTAATGGCAAAGACTTGTTATTGGATGTTGAACTGTTGTTATCTTTGGGGTCTTGAAATGCAGGTGACAGGAACTCAGAGCATCTACGTTTCTGTTCAGTAGACTGACCATCAATATAATACTTTAGAGACTCCTCAGTTTTATGTTTTGTTATTTTGCAAATTTGTTTTGTGTCCACCCCTCCTTGATACATCACAGTAATTGCTGTGGCTCTTACTGAGCGATTAGTGTATGTCATGGAGAGGTGGACACAGTCTGAAATCATTTATTTTGTCTACATCAAGAGGTACATTATCAAACCATACTGAATGTTCTGCTTTACTCGATATCTTATACTTTGATTTCTGTAGCAAAGCAGAACATTCAGGATGAAGCTTGGATATATAGAAATTAAAAACTTCAACAGTATTCAGATGGACTCCCTCAATGTTAATACTGTACACTCTTGTATCGCTGTAATCCCATGCTTTCGATAAAACCCCTCTTGCAAATTTTTATTTCTTTCTGTATGACTCATATAAAGATATTGCTTTCCTTGGTCATCTATACCTACCTGGAAGGATTGGCTAGTTAATTGTCGCCAGCCTTCAGCCCCTCTCCTTGCAAAGTTGTAGCATAAAAGAAACCATAAACAGTGTAGAAGTATTTCAGGGCATGTTTTGTATAGGTTGATGTACTGTGCTATTTTATTTAGGTCACGTTTTAGGACATATTTTAGGTTGATGTACTGTACTATTTTATTTAGGTCACCTGTTTCAATTACAGGGTGGTGCTTAGGTTTTGGGTTAGCATTTTGGACATACTGCTTGCACATGTCATCAGACATTCTGTTAGTTAGAACAAACTCCCTATCCGATAAAGTGTTTATGTCTCTGGCTATTGGTGGACAAGTTAGTGTACGGCGCAGTGCTGCACGTAGACCTCTTAAGCCACTTGGTGACATCATGTTGCCATCTTTGGTTCTAACCTCTGCATAAAATTTTAGTAAATCTTTTGCAAGTTCTGTAAGGTCAACTGTTGCTAAGTCAATCGACAGTCCCCTTTGTAGATGCCATTCTGAAATGTAGCAAATAAAGAGAATTCCAAGGTTGATTTTATAGAGACACTAGTCAGGGCTCCAGATAAGAGTGTGTATTGGAAAACTATTTTATTTATTTCTCATCCGAAACATATATTGTGGGGTCTCATAAAACATATGTTGTGGGTACTCAAAAGAAACGTCTCATTGAGACGGTTCTTTTGAGCAACCAAAACATATGTTTTGGATGAGAAATAAAGAAAATAGTTACAATAATTTTTTTTTATCTGGACCTTTGACTAATTCTTATGTATAATACAAAAATTGCCAGATATACCTGTATTTCTGAAGAAAAATTTGCTGGTACACATTTATAACTGCCTCATGCACTTCTAACAGGCACCCACATGATTTTTTTTTATTGGTGACAGTCAGAATAAAAAAATCCAGGCACTTTGGCAAAAATAAAACTCCATGAAAGGCAGCTTAAGGCGTATTTACGTTTGAAGTTTGACGCTGACGCCATTTGTTTAGTGAAATCCAGTGTAAGAAAAGGGATATTAAATGTTTGAGACGTTTTTGGTGAAGCTCAGATTGAAGATAAATGAGACCTGGTGACCTTTTGACCTTTAAAATGCAAGTCTAAAAAACAGATAAGGGGCATTTGAAACAGATGAGGGAGGACCTGAGAGACAATAGTTTTTTTTATTTGGCCTTACTGACAGAGAAACTCGTTAAGGTTGGAATAAGGTAAAATATGTGCAAGAATATTCACACATGTGTGTTTCATTGCATTTACACTACACTTGCCAGGTCCCTCGCATGTTGTTTGAACACTCGGCCTAACGGCCTCGTGTTCAAGCAACGTCCTTGGGACACTGTAAATGTTAACGCATGAAAAAAACATGTGTGGCGACGTATTGACGTTTCAAAGTTTGATATTGACGCCATTTGTCATCAGTTAAGAGAAATCCAGTGTAAAAAGGGATATTTAAATGTTTAAGAGATGTTTTAGGTGCAGATTAAGATTGAAGATAAATGAGACCACTTTTATGATATATTCAAGTCTGAAAAAAGACAGATGAGGGTCATTTGAAACAGAAGAGGGAGGGCCTAAGAAACAAAAGTTTTTTTTTTATTTGGCCTTACTGACAGAGAAAACCAAAGAAAAAAATGATATGTATTTTAACTTGTTTCATGCTGGGTAATTTTTATTAATTTTCTTGTTGTTGTGTTTGTATTTAAGTCCCACTAACACCTAGGGTAATATGCAGACAGGCCACAGCTTAAAGTATCATCTGACAGACTGGTGAAGCCGGAGATCGAACCTGCAACCCCTGGTTTGAAAGGCGAGTGACTTATCCACTACACCACAGAGGCTCCTATGAATATTTGGTAGTCTGCTTACTGTTTTCAAAATTATTTTATGAACCCTATCATAGTGTCAAACCATTTGGATCCAGATCAAGCACATTATGTTCGGCCTCATCTGGGGCCAAATGGTTTGCAAATGGTCAGCTGCAGACTCTGGTAGGCAAACAGTTGGTGGCAAATGATAATAAGATATGCATTTCATTGAGTATCTATTCATAATACCAATAACCATTGAATCTGTTGAAGGCTCAGTTCTGATGGTTGTTTTCAGCTTCATTTCATGTCTAGCTGGGCTTCATCTAGGTCTAAAACATTTGTTACATGTAGCTGCTGGCCCTGGGTGTCTACTGATGTGTTTGGTCTTGGCTCAGTTGATTCTTCAACCCATGGTGCCAGTATTTCATTCCAGTTAAAGCTGGGAACTTGTACTTCCACAAGATCAAATTCAGGAGCTGGAATATTAGTTATGTATATAATTTAGATGATTGCCAGAAAATAGATGATTGCCAGAAATTTTCAGTAAAGCGTATATATATATATATATATATATATATATATATATATATATATATATATATATATATATATATATATATATATATATATATATATATATATATATATATATATATATATATATATATATATATGTGTGTGTGTGTGTGTGTGTGTGTGTGTGTGTGTGTGTGTGTGTGTGTGTGTGTGATAATGGTTATTAAATGGAAATATGGGGGACTTCCCTACATGTATGTATAATACCTAAGGGTCGAAGTAGGGTCGATCAGTCCAAAGTAAACACACAAATCGTTTTTGGCCTTTATTCGGAAAAAGCATCATTCACCCAAACAGTTTGGATCCAGATTGTGTCAAGTGCTTTGTTCTTGTATTGGAATTCGTTATTTAAGCTATTTAAAGCCACAAAAATACATGTTCAAATCATGAGATACACATACTGTTTAATTATGGTTTTTACTTGACAAGGGCTAAACTAGGCCCTGATTTGTTTGCATTTTGTTGCACAGGAAATGTTGCGACATTGACTGATCATTTTGCCAATGCTTTTGTTCGCGAAAACGTTGCGGCGTCTATGACGTTGTGGCAACGTAATGACGTTCGAAAGTTTCATGCTGAGGCCATTTTGTTTAAAGAAATCCAGCTTAAGAAAAGGGATATTTTAATGTTTTAGCGACGTTTTCAGACCGGTTTAAGTTGAAATCACTGGTAATATGCAAGCACAGCGATCACACATGTTTATTTCATTGCATTAACACTTGCCGCGACCAGGCAAGAGTTAATGCATGAAAAAACGTGTGATCCCTATATATTGTTTCAGATTTCGATCCAATTTCTTTGCAGAGTAATGAGCACATAACTGTCATCACTAGCAGGCAGAGTTAACAATTGTCAAAACCTGGCTTAGTCATAAAACCTTGCTTTATCTTACTGGAGTATAGCCCTTCAAATGGAACACTGTTTTTGGCAATAACATTGAATCTAAAATGGGAATTTTAAATTTAATTCGAAAAATATATCGTAACCAAAAAACCCTAACCAAAAATATTTTTTTGAAGTTTGTATACATTTTCATAAATGCTGGGATAGGGTGGAATTTTAACATTCTTAATGTTATATACCAAATAACATTCTGTTCTTGAGCGATATGGATCAATGACTATCAGTTGAGTATAAAACCATGTATATACTTATATAAGACCATTTATAGTGCATCAGTGGGTTTTAAATGTAGCTGTATATTGGCTTGCGTTGCTGTTTATCAGCATTGTCAACAATAGTTCAGTTATCTAACCATGTTACAAAGACGGTGACACAAACGAAAGGCTACATCTATAGATGTCTACTACCCAAAATGCCCTCTTAGTTCCTAGCTATTCCATGAATGAGTCTGCTTATTGATCTCACCACTCTCATATGAAAACATTCATATTTTCTTTCATATAAAGAGGCAGTAAAAGTTAAATATAAAATGAAATGTAGTACATGTAAGTGCCCGTACATCTGTGATCTAATTCATATTTTATAGGCCTGTGCATTTCTAGTTGAACGCTCGCACATACAGACACCTGAACAAACATACAATTAGGTAGCCAGATGGAAGCAGACAAAATGATAGTACTTGGTAGGCATGAAACGCATTAATAATCCATTATCCGTAGAACTATATAAGCAGCTTGGTTTTTATCGTAAACCGCACCATTTGATGTTACAAAAAAATCGTCTGCTGTAATCTCCATTGGACATTTTATAGCTGAGTAAATACTACGATATCTATCCAAGGTGTAATGCACTGAGAGTACAAAAATGGGTACTAAACAGGAATTTTCATTCCAACAAAAGATATCAGAGCAGTAACATTGATATAAATCTCCGCCAAAATTTAAATCTAGTTAGGGTTTTGCTATATCTATGCGCATGCAAATTTTCAGGGTGAAGAAACCTTCATGTAAAATTTAAAAAAACGAAAAACTGTGTTCCATTTGAGGTGCAATATACCAGTAACTATAATACGTGTCAGGTCCTGGTGGCCTTGTGTTTAAACACCCCGCCTGGACTCAATGACTGTTAATGCATCAACCACAGGCATTACCAGAACTTGACAAATTCCATATATATTGCATGTCTTTGTTATTACATGTATACATCCACAGGCATTTATGCTGTTGTTTGAGGGGGGTGAGGGATGCAATTGTTGTGTTGATTTGGCTTATAATGGCATTTTCACAGTCAACAGTACAAAATTCATAATAAATCCATTTTGTGAACTTTTGAACACCTGTAACCTATATGCGCAGATCATGAGGGGGGGGGGCAGAGATTCGAACCTCACTGTACTGCGCTGTGTCCTTGAGCAAGACAAATTAATACTTGCTTCGTACAGGACCTGTCACAACATAGCTGGAAAATTGTTGACTGGGACATAAAGAATTAAACCAAAGAAACTAACAAAATATGGGTGAAACGATAAAGGTGTGGATCTTGATCAGTAGTTGTCATCTTCAGAAGGCAGTAGTATAATTGATAAGCACTATTTTCAAAAGTAATTTTATAGAAGTGTGTGCATTTTGCATGAAATAGGTTGCATTGTATATATGATACAATAGTTTTATGTAGCCACTGTCGCTGTGGAATCAGATTACACCTTTCTTGGCTGCATATCTTCAGGCAGAGTCAAAGGCATTTTCGTTGATACACATAATAAGTCAGACCAGCTTGACAACATCTCAGTCTTCCTTGCCACAGGTTCATTGTACCAGATCAAATCAAATCTAATTATCTATCTAAAAAATTAAGAATTTATAATACTGGAAAACTAAACAGGTATTTTCATGTATATATATACAGTCAGACATAAGTTAAGCATCGCCCCAATAGTTTCCTTGAAAAACGAAGGAAGCTTTCCAGTCAATAATATTTTCTTGTTTTATCTATTAGAATAGCTCAATTGGTGACAATTAACAGCTAATTTTGATTAGATTTTAATTGAGGTAAACAACCAGGCAAGTTAAATGCACATTTACCCCTAAAACTGTCCCTATTCTCCACCCCATTATGGTGTTTTCAAAACGCTTACACATGTAAAGTATTAGTGTCACATTGTTACATTTTTAAAGACAAGTTCTGTCTGAAAATTTCCGATTCATATCTTTAAAAGAATAAAAGTTATGGATGTGTAAAGAATGACATGTTATATAGTGATAATGCAAAAATTTAAAATACGCAATTAACTTCTCTTTGATCCTATATAACTGACATGTAAACTAGAGTTCGACAGCATCAATTTGGCACTATTTTGCAAAATATTTCTAGATTATTTATGCGTTTATTTGAATTCAACGTAAGCACTTTGGGTTAAGCTGTGACACTGTTTAAGGGTATACCCCCAAAATATAGGGTTGGTGTACAAAGGACACCGTAGAAAGTTAGCAAAACGACCAAATGACATTCTGATATGTCTAGCATACCAAAAAAAGACTCGGGCAACAAAATGTCACACACTGGTTGTTCCTCTGGAGAAATTTGTACACGAAAAACGTCTCTGAAATAATGTTTGTGTGATGCTTAACTTATGTCTGACTGTATATATTTGGTAAAGCCATTGACTATGTCAGTCTTTGGAAATGTACTGGCGACGGTGACGTTTAATACCAAGTGAAAGTAGCCAATACTTTTGTTCCATGACTGTAGCGGCTATCTGTTGTCTTATTGGAATTTAGCTATCGGGGTTTTGTTCTGGCTTGGTGCTACTGTTTTTTAAACTTTATGAGCTGGGTAAACAATGTTTTGTGTGTGTATTTAAGCTGTCAGCATTGCACCGGCTAAAAGGAAGCATTCGTTTACCGTAATTAATCTTAGAAATATCATCGAAGACATTCGTTTTGCTAAGTTCAGGCCGGAACGCTCTAATCTGTTTGTGTGTCTTGATAATTTCAATAATGTAGTAGGTGCAAGGATACTCTTTTTTATTTCCTTGACCGAAAATTGACTTGTGTTCCCCTTTTCCACTGTAAGATACTCGGTCACCGATTTTTGGCCAGAACTGTAGGGTAGCGTCCATCTTTGTTTATTTACAATAGCAACGTGCAGCCCCGAATACGCATATCAAAAACTTTATAAGCTATGTTCAAACAAGGCGTGAATTCCATGATTTGAACATGGCTTTTGCCTGATTTGACAACAGCTTCAAACAGCTATGCACATAGGTATTTATGCAAGAACACGTTTTCGACAGCCTGGCAGTAAAAATGACAAACCTCTGCAGGGGAGACCATGGGTAACGACATCACTGACCTTCCTCAAAGTTGTCAACTATCCTAGTAAAGCTGAAATATGTAGAGGGAAGGACTGTAGCCATCGACTTACCACATCACTGTCACCATCGAAGCAGTGTAGGTGTATTAGCTGCACACCAGGTACAAATTGATGAAGGCACATCCTTGAAATATCATAGGCCTCACTTGGGTCCTCGCCCATCACTCCATGGCACTTGACTACTAAGACCTTCTGTGCTCGTATGGACAGGCAATCCAATAGCTTTTGTATGTTGACAGTTTGGCGAGCCCAGTACTGAATTGGCACACTGTGGTCAACCCCTATCTCCCTTAGAGGGAAAACCTCCGGCATTTCGAGTAGCTCTGCAAGATGGTTCAGCTGTGCTTCACTGACGTCACTCTTTGGCCGGGCACAAAGGGCAAAGTAGAAACCCCTGGCCCTAAATGGTTTGATCTGATCTTTAGTTGGGTAGGTGTCTGGGTTCGAAAACACAAGTAGAGCAGACTTGTGGTTCACTTCAGATTAAAACCAACTTCCTGGGCGAGTTTGTCTTACTGGCAACATGTGTTGAACCCCTCTGGAGCATCTTGAAGAGAATCCAATTCTCTTCTTGTAAGATGGAACTGGTCTATGAGGCATCTTTTTGATGTGACTCTAATGCTTTCACTAGAGTACTGACCACGGCCCAGTGGGTCAGAAGGCCTTACTATTCCCTGTCAAGCTGATGAGGTTATTGTTTGGAAATGTATAACCAGTGGCATTTCCAAATTCCTCTATGGCTAGCCTTTGACGACGTGTGGTCACAGGATCCAACAAATTTAATACACCTTGGGTTTCCAGGTACATCATAAAGTCAGAAAAAGTCCTCCCTACACCAAGTATAAGTCTCGTGACACTGCGCAAGACGTCAAGTCTCGGGTTGGTGATGTCCTCACCACTTAATTCCTTGTGGGACACGGGCGTTAGGTGTTCTTCGAAGCAATGGGATCTTACAAATGCACGATCACAGGTAGCTGCCGGATAATCAGGGTTAATAAACTCCTCTACTGTAGTAGTCTGGTTTGGCAATTGAATAACCATGCCCCTACACCTAGCTTCAACGCGAGGATCTCCATCTTGGGTAGACCTAGGCCTATAAAATTCCTCCACAAGAGGTTGGATCATGTGCTCATTGGAAGTGTCTTGTCTGTAACAGGGCTGCACAGCCCGAGTAGCTGTAGCCTCCTCCTGTCATCCTTATACTGGGGCTGAACAAGTCTGCTTACTGGTTCTTCCTGTCGCCTCCTGGCCTCCTCGTGGCGGGGCTGCATGGTCCGGCTGACCAAAGCCTCCTGCCTCCTATTATATAGGACTTCTTGACACGGCGCTGTTCTATTAGTCGAAGCTCCCCTTTTTTCCCTCCAACTGTCCTCCCGATGGGGCTGCACAGTCTGGCGGACCGAAGCCTCCTCCTCTGCCTACCAGCTGTCTGATGGCGACCTCTACTTCTCCTCCCCTGGGGTTCTGAGCTAGAATCCCTAATGCCTCCACAACTACGGCTTACTTCCTCAGCAGGGACTCTAAAAAAACTGTTTTTCTGCGGAGATGAGTTTCCATCCAGTTGCCTTTTCATCTCTGCTGCCGGCATCATCAGTAGAGGAAGGTGCAGGGGTTGATTGTAGGACCGAGTAGGACTCGTCCACAATGGGCTCACTAATTGAGACATCTGGGCCTGAAGCCAGCAAATCATCCTCCTCCTGTGTCTTTGGTGGTGACACATTTCTGGGCGTCGGACACCCGCAGCTGGATTGATGGATCCACTTGTAGACAATCATCTTTAACCGGTGTGGTGCTATAGTTTTCATTAATGTCAGCTGCTCGTCTTGATCTGTTATTTCCATGACGTGGTGGGATATAGCAGATGTGGTCACATATCCAGGAATGATTCTTAAAACCCTGGTCGTTAGCCACCTCCGCGGCCCTCCGTAGCCAATTGTGGTCATCCATCCCCTGGGCAAGTCGGACTTGACCGATTAAATATTCAACTCTCCGCATTTGGAACTCTGGAGTTCGCCAGCTCCTTGAGGAACTGCTTAGGGCTTCTCACCAGCTCTCCTCTAGCGGTCGCCTCCTCCACCTCCCGGATAATTGCCTCCTTTAACTCTGAAAAATTTTCGTAGCCAGCCTGAAAGTAGACAAGGAGAGAATGATTAGTGTAATCTTTTAAAGACGGAGCCTCCGCTGACAGTCCCCGCACTGATATTTATCAATATCCAAAACCTCAGAGGGGGTGATGTTAATGCACCACCCATGATGCCACTCATCACAGTAGTCACATTGTATCATGAACCGTCCACCCAAAGGTTTTTTGCAGAGACAGTATTCTTTACCAGATGCCAAAACTTCCATCATCTTCCACTGGCTTCTCTTTTTGCAGTCTGAGCCAGGCTGGCAAAGTCCTGTCCCTACAGCGTTTTATGATATCATGGTTCAAAACCATGATGGCATTTCTGAGTTTTACCCTAAACAAGTAGGATGACAATTTCTTTATTATGATACCTGGTCCCCTCCAAGGTGGACACAATTTCTTACACTGACCCTTGACTGAAGCTTCATCTAGGATATGCACTACATCTCCTACCTCATAATTGCGTTCGAAAAGCCTCAGGTCATAGCTACACTTCATCCTCTTAGTTGTTGGTAGGCGCCCATTACGTCCCGCTTATTGCCATAACTGCAACATACTGGGTGGTAAGCCCCATATTATTACAATAGAAATATCAATACCCATAACTACAGCAATTGTAGCGATAAGACATCTGATAGTCCCCATGGGTTGTTAAATTCAGTCAATATTCTCTCCTTCGATGCAATAACAGTGTGTGCATGATACATTTAAACCAAGCGATTATGAATATCTTTTTTGCCATAGAAAGCACTATCCCTTTAAACTTGAATAAAGCTTTATATGTACATTCTTCTGCACATAGCTATTGCGTTTTTGTACACTATTGTTTTTTTACTAAACAATTGTCCTTGCTGTGATATTTCCACTTCAAACCAATGAAGTTCTTCGAATATTTCACTTGATATTATCACATTAATAAAACTGTTTGGTCTGCAAAACTGATATAAATAGAGGATCTTACATGAGTACTCATGTTAAACCAGTTTGGGAAAAGAGACACCAAACTTTCTTTCAAGTCTCTCTTTTGCTGTTTCGTAGGCAACTGCAGAATGGCCAAGATTTTCTATGGACTTTAAAGCCTCACCAGAAAGATATTGCCTTAATTGTTATAATTTATACTCCGCAGTAGCTGGTGCCTGATCGATACATGCTAAAAGAGCTGCCTTCCATGATTCATACCGTTTCTTTTCGCCTGAGAAAATGGGAATCTGGACCCTTTTTAGTTGCTTCCACATATCTTGCACAATGTTTGTGTTTTTTGTCTCGTTTGGGTTCTGGTTTGATTTCAGTAATGTTTACATGTGTATCTGCTTTCTCTTCACCCAAATGGGCCCCTATAATACTATTTGCAAAGTCATTAAAATTGTTGACGTTCAGTTGCATTCAACGATAAGTCCAATGGCTTCTCATTGACATATACGGATTTATATTTCTGTTCTGTGTACTGGGTTTGGGTATTGGTTTCAGTCATTTTGAGATGTGGGGGTGCTTCAGGCATTACATCTTTTTTTCTCTAATTCATCTTTTTCAAGGTTCTTTGATGCTGAGTGTGTATCCCAGTTGGATTTTACACTCTCATCCCCCACATCACATCACTATGAGAATTCAGGTAATCTGGAGCTTAACCTTGAATATTTCAGAAGGCTTCCTTGATACTCTGCATCTCATCCGAGGTCTTGGATACTCATAACTCGTCCTCAGTATCTTCATATAATCCATAAAGATCAGAAAGTAAATTGAACAGTCTTTCCTGAATGTCACTTAGTTCCTCACGCTGTTCCTTTACTTCCCATTGACTTTGCAATTCGATATCCTCATCCAGTAAATCGCTTAGTTTATGCAAGTTTCTTGTAAAGGTTGCTTTACACTTCGCCTTTTCCTTCTTTAATGCCTCCAAATCCATTTTGTTTAACCTCGCTCTGCTACCAAACGATGGTTCAACGATACACAAAAACTGTAAACATTTTCGATTTTAATGGACATAAAAAACCTTAAGGACAAAGACAATAGGAGCAAGCTTATTAGATGTAACCTATTGCTGAGAATCGCCAAAAGACACATGTTAGAATTTTGAATTTAAAATATTATTTTTATTATCACATTTGCCCAAAGATTCAAAATATATGTTTATTTAATAAATCTGGGATCTTTCGATTTTTATGGTATTCCTTCATACCACTAGGGCTCAGCATGACAAAGCCGCTTAGAAACACAGGGCAATGTTTTCACCTCAGTCTACCCTGTCAAAGAGGCCAAAGAGACGTGATGAGTCATGCAGAATTTATAAATGTCCATATTTGGCATGCTCTCATTATCGAGACCATCCCCTTCGAGTTACCGTGAAAGCCACCCATAGCAAACTGGTGGGACCCTTCTCTTGGCACTCCCAGAGGGGACAAGTATTACAATCAATATCGTCCCCTGTGTGAAGTGTGCCTCAGAGACCACGGCAAGGTGGTAGATTCACTCCAGGACATTGTTGATTGGGGATAATCATACAAGCAAACTACACACTCATATAAACATCCTGTTAACTCTATGAAACCCTTTGCAGGAAGCCTGGCATACAACATACAGTCAAATCTTGGTTATCCAAACGCCGATTATCCAAAACTACTGGGTTATTCGAAGACGACGCACAATCAAGACTTTTTTCTCTATTATTTATTGCAATAAAACTACCGATTATCCGAATTTCGATTATCTGAAAAAAATCAATTATTCAAAGTGATTCGTCAGTCCTGATAAAAGAAATTGTTAATAAATTACCATTCAAAATTCCAAGTCCAAATGTCACGCATGGTGATCATGATTTCTTTGTTTGGTCGAGTTCGATTGACACACCCGAGTGATTTATCAAACAAAGTTGCAACAGGTAATTGACACCGGATTAACGTTCACACTATTGCGTGATGAACCGTAAAATGAGTAAATGGTGTCTTTAATTAGGGTCATCAGCAATGATGGTTTTGTTTGATGTTTTTTAAATGTCTAATTAGAGGCATAAATGAGATAAAATTGATTTTAATTTGACCGTCTCTCATCCTTTGATTTATTCTTGACCACTGTTTACATTAAGCGAACACACCAAGGGCACTGACTTTGATCCCTCCGTTCAGTTAAGCTACCATTGTCTACCGAGTTCCATAAAACCCCCACCTTTTCCCTGTGTCTTCACTTATCCTACCAGCATGGCTGAAGGAAACTCTAATGCCACCGAGCTACTCAGTGAAGGACCCAGCAATGGGGGGATAACTGAGTCGGTAACTGCGATTTTTGCTGAGCAACCTGGTGAAGGACCCGGTAACGGGGGGGGGGGGGGGGGTGATAGCCAGGTCAGCAACTGGGAAGATAGGAGTGAAGAGAAAGAAAGAACCACAGACTTTTGAGACCAAGTACAAAGCGATCTCAGAAGTTGAGAAAGGACAGAAATCCAAGTCTGCCATTGCGAAGGAATTTAATATTCCAGCAAGCACTCTGTCCACATGGCTGAAAAATGCAACCGCTATCAAAGAATCTTACCACAAATTCGGTCCTAAACGAAAGAATTCCAAAGTCGGGTTGTTTGATGACGTTGAAAACGCGATTTTGAAATGGTTTTCGAATGTCCGAGAACAGAATGTTCCTGTGTCTGGTCCTATTCTGCTCGCCAAAGCAGAAGAGTTTTCACAGAAGCTTGAAATCGAGAATTTCAAGGCTTCAACTGGCTGGCTTTGGAATAACGTTCAAGAAGGTGTGCGGTGAGGCCAAGTCAGTCGACATGACATCTACCGACATGACCGAGTGGGGACAGCGCCTATCTAGACTTCTTGAGCAATACAGCCCTGACGATATCTACAAAGCCGACGAGACTGGTACTACGGTTTACTACCCGACAAGACACTGGAGTACAAGAAAGTTGACTGTCACGGCGGCAAGAGGGGCAAAGAACAACTGACGGCTATGGTGTGCGCCAACATGAGTGAATGACAAGCTTCCACTCCTGATCATCGGAAAGTCAGCCAACCCCAGGTGTTTTAAGAACAAGAAGACGCTTCCAACAACCTATACAAGCAACAAGAAAGCATGGATGACATCTGAGATTTTCACGGACTGGCTGAAGAAACTAGACCAGAGACTCAAGAGACAGAAGAGAAAGATCGCCATGGTCGTTGACAACTGGCCAGTCCATCTGCATGTTCGAGGACTGCAGTGTATTGAGCTTATTTTTCTTCCACCAAACACAACAAGCAAGACACAGCCTATGGACCAGGGGGTGATCAACAATTTCAAGACCCACTACAGAAAGAGAGTCATTCTTCGACAGATGAGAGCAACGGACGAGAAGAAGGAGTTTACAATTTCTGTACTCGACGCCATGAGATTAATGCAACAGGCCTGGGAGATGGTGCAGCCAAGAACAATCTCCAACTGCTTCAGACACGCTGATTTCCGTCGCACAGACACATCGACTGACGCTACAGAGGCCACTACAGAAATCGACGACGACCTTGAGGACGATATCCCACTAGCTGGACTATCACAGCTGGGCTTAACAACGACGACGCTCCAAGACTACATGATCTTAGATGACAGCCTTCCAACCAGTGAACGACTGACCGACGACGATATCATCGACGACATCATCAGCAGCAGATCCACCGATTCCCTCGACGCAGACAACAATACAGACGACAATGGTACCGACCGACCAGAAACAGAGCTGCCGACATCTCTCAATGAAGCTATCGACGCATGTGATAAACTGAGAAATTATTTTGAATAGTGTGACAATTCCAATGACTTTTTGACCAGTTTGGGACGCATGTCTGATGTGTTGATGAAACAGGACTTTAGGAAGAGGTGTGCTAGGCAGACATTGATTACCGTTTTTTTGAGGGAAGAGATACTCAGTGACTCATTCATTTACAATCTATCGAAAGATGAAACAGGCTACAACAAAAATAACAATTTCGATCAGGGTCACGTATTTTGGGTGCTCAAAAGAAGTGTCTCATGGAAACACTTCTTTTGAGTGACTAAAACACAATAAAACAACCAAAACCTAGGTTTGGATGCTTAACAGGACCCTCTCATCGAGACGGTTCTTTTTAACACCCAAATTATATGTTTTGACTAAAAGAAAAGTTTCTAAAAAAGCACACAACGTCGGGCCACCAACGGCCCGCCAGCGATATGCCATCTCAATGGCCTATCGCTGGTAGGCCGTTGATGGCCCGACGTTGTCAGCTAGCTTGAGGGAGACCTTATGACAGTAGGGCGATAAGAAGGGGGCAATATTTCGTCAGTAAATATGGTTCGTCAATTTACATTTAACCTTTATTTTCATTGTTGCTATCGATGTTGTTACATGTATATAGTGGATGTCAATAAAGATGTAAGCTCTGAATTTCTTTTTATGCCCCCAAAGGAACTTTGGGAGGCATATAGTAATCACACTGTCTGTCCGTCCGTCAGTCCGTCCGTCCGTCCATCCCGCTTTCGTGTCCGCTCCATATCTCCTATATTCTTTGAGGTAGGAATTCCAAATTTGGTGTGTGGATACATCTTGGGATGGCGGAGTGTCGCGTACCATTTTCGGGTCACTGTGACCTTGACCTCTGACCTAGTTTTTAGAATAATCGTGTCCGGAGCATATCTCTTATATTATTTGAGGTAGGAATCTCAAATTTGGTGTGTGGATGCATCTTGAGATGATGAAGTGTCGCGTACCATAATTGGGTCACTGTGACCTTGAACTTGACCTCTGACCTAGTTTCTAGAAACTGCATTGAGTTTGGTGCATATCTCCTATATTCTTTGTGATAGGAATTCCAAATTTGGTGTGTAAATGCATCTTGGGATGACGGGGTGTCACATGCCATTTTTGGGTCACTGTGACCTTGACCTCTGACCTAGTTGTAAGAATTAGTGTGTCCGGAGCATATCTCTTGTATTCTTTGAGTTAGGAATTCCAAATTTGGTGTGTGGATGCTTCTTGGGATAGCGGAGTGTCATGTACCATTTTCAGGTCACTGTGACCTTGATCTCTGACCTAGTTTTTAGAATAATCGTGTCCGGAGCATATCTCTTATATTATTTGAGGTAGGAATCTCAAATTTGGTGTGTGGATGCTTCTTGGGATGACAAAGTGTCGCATACCATAATTGGGTCACTGTGATCTTGAACTTGACCGCTGACCTAGTTTCTAGAAATTGCATTGAGTCTGGTGCATATCTCCTATATTCTTTGTGATAGGAATTCCAAACTTGGTGTGTAAATGTATCTTGGGATGACGGGGTGTCAAATACCATATTTGGGTCACTGTGACCTTGACCTCTACCTAGTTTTAAGAAATATTGTGTCACGAGCATATCTTTTATATTCTTTGAGTTAGGAATTCCAAATTTGGTGTGTGGATGCATCTTGGGATGGCGGAGTGTCATGTACCATTTTCGGGTCACTGTGACCTTGACCTCTGTCCTAGATTTTAGAATAATCATGTCCAGAGCATATCTCTTATCTTATTTGAGGTAGGAATCTCAAATTTGGTGTGTGGATGCATCTTGGTATGACGAAATGTCACATACCATAATTAAGTCACTGACTTTGAACTTGACCTCTGACCTAGTTTCTAGAAACTGGTGCATATCTCCTATATTCTTTGAAAGAGGAATTCCAAATTTGGTATGTAAATGCAATTTTGGATGCCTGAGTGTCACAAACCATTTTTGGTCACTGTGACCTTGACCTCTGACCTAGTTTTTAAGAATCATTGTGTCCAGAGCATATCTCCTATATTATTTGATGTAGGAATCCCAAATTTGGGGTGGTGATTCCTCTTGGGATGGCGGAGTGGTGCATACCATTTTGTGTCACTTTGACCTTGACATTGACTTCTGGCCTCATTTCTAGGTTTTTCGTGCTGTATTACAGCTAACTCTCCTCAAATGTAACTTATGCTAGACCAATTCCTTTGGGGGCATTCGTCACGTGTTTGTGACATTTCTTGTCTTTTCTGCGTTCTTAGACCTGTAAAGCATAAAAGACAACGAGGACACCCTCCAAGGAGCTCGTTTTCTTTAATGCTTTGACAAATGTTCTGCTTTACGGATAACACCAGTCAGTGAAGTAAACAATGACGTTCTATGAAAGCATCCGAAAATGTCCGAAAACTCCCGATTTTGATCATTCGAACTACCGATTATTTGAAAGGATTCCTGCGGTCCCTGGCACTTCGAATAATCGAGGTTTGACTGTATTTATTATCCTAACAGAGCATGAGCAGCGAAATACAAAGATACTGAGGAAACTAAACAAATGTGTGGGCTGCTAATCTGTGTCTTTTTTGTTGGTACGCAACTAACAGAGTACCAAATGAAAACATACCAGATTGCAAATTTAGGCTGGTCTGAAATTCCATGAGCTGACATACATAAGGGAAGCACTGCATGAAGCTCCTCCAGTTGTTTCTGCCAATATTTCAGTCTGAAAGATATTTCTGAACAGTCATACAGATTTAGATTTCTTTTTATATTACAGCTCAACTTCCATAGGAGGCTGATGGAATGTCTATATTTGGGGACAGTGACACTGAAAGCTTAGATCAGACTTTACTAGATGAATGGAAGTGTCATATATGTCAATATGGTCCAACTCATGATATAGCAAACCACCTGATGTTACAATCTTTTGAAAATAGACCATTTGTTTTGCGTTTAACAAATAGACAGCTGTGTGTCAGATGTAAATTTACAGATTGCATGTGATACTTTCTTATTGAATGTATTCACACAACATTTCCTGATGTAGCCCTATTTTTTTCCTATTTGGGTGAGTTAAATGAGAATGGAATACACTGTCTCTGTTGTGAGCCAGGTCATGAGAAGTAATTACTAAAAGTAACAAACAATGGCAGACAGAATTTTGGGGAGACTTACCGGCGAGGAGTTTTGCAACTTATAGAACAGTTGGACAGGACAGTAATGACTCAATAGTCAGTAGATTCAGTATCAGATGAAGAAACTGGAAGAGTAGCTACTGAACTTGAAAATGATCAGATAGATACAATCACTCTCACAATAGAGCCAAAGATTATGAGCACTGACATCATATTGGAAGATGCTAATAGTAATGCAAATAACAGTAATGTTTCTGACTCTGAAGAAGAAAATCACAGTAAATCAACTGAGGAGACAGTAGTTGAAACACAAAGGTGAAAGTGCATCACCTGAAGTTGAACAGGGTCAAGGGCGCAAAAGGGAGATACGACCAAAGACGTGGGTCAGAAATGTAAGGAAGCGCAAATGTTCTAGAGGGGAAACCTATACAAATTCCAAAGGGAAAGTAATTCCACAGCGCAGAATTGGAGAACCATGCAAGTGTTAAAAACAGTGTTTTAAGGAGTTGTCAGAAGACTGCAGAAATAGAGTGTTTAGCGAGTTCTGGGGTATGGAAGATCAAAACAAACAGAATGCATACCTGTTTAGTATGATAGAAAGAAATGAAGTCAAAAGAAGAAGGCCACAAAACAGTAATAATGAGGGGTTGAGAAATATCTTATATAAGTATTCAGTCTTAGTAATGATGGAGTGAAAATAGAATTATGTATATCCTTGTTCAAATCCATACATGGCATCAGAATAAAGTGTGCAAACAGGGTTAGAGCTCCACCTACAATAGTACCGGAAGTTAAAAAGGGGTAACATTCAAACAGACCAAATGCAATACCTGAAGAGCGCATTGAACAAATCAGAGACCATATCAAGTCATTTCCCCGCAGGCAATCACACAACTCGAGATTTGATAATCCAAATAGGTTTAACCTACATGAAAATTTGAATGTCAGGAGAATGTGGCTCAGGTATCTTAATAAATATAAGCGGCAAGAGCTAGAATACATATGTAAACGGGAGAAAATAAACCCAGATGTTAAACTTTGGCTGTATATGAAAGTTTTCAATACTGATTTCAATATGAGCTTCCGTATGCCACGCACTGATACATGCTCGAAGTGTGACCAGCTTGAATTATCGATCCATGGTGCACAAAACTCTGATGTTCAAGAACGAATGTCTTGACTGAAAGTAGAAAAGGATATGCATCTCAGAAAGGCTCAAGGTGCTTATGATGGGCTAAAATTCTTCACTCAGCGAGCTAAAGATAATGGTGTAATTGATGCGTATACATTTGACTTCCAGCAAAATCTTCCTGTGCCATGTGTCACTACAAGTGACCGTTTTATATGAGAAAGTTGTGGACAAACACTTTAGGTATTCACAATTTAAGACCAGGAGATGATATAATGCATATTTGGGATCAATCAACAGCGCGAAGGGGTTCATCTGAAGTATGCTCATGCTTTTAGAATACAATTTTGGGTAGGCACTGTCAAGCCGATCATTAAGTTCTTTTCAGCTATGGCTGTAGCAGACAAAATAAAAACAAAGCAATGGTTACATTTTTAGCTTCGTGGTGCGCAAACACTAATAAACCCTACAGACGTATAAGAGGACACACCTTATTACCAAATGACAGAGACTTTGCACTGAAAAACAAACTGAGCTTCCAAAAGAAATAATCACGGAATGTCGTACTTTGCAGCCATTTAAGGCTGTGCAAGTCACAGGATCTGATATTAAAGATAATAAAACAATGCGGGATAAGTCGATTAAGCAGAATCTGGTCTGTAATGATATAGAAAAAGTTTTAATAAGATCAGCTATGTTCTCCTATGGATATAGTGATGAAATAGACCCTGCAACAACAAGGGAAACACTATTGAACACACTAATGAAGTTTGGTGTAGGTACACCCATAACAGCCTAGAAAACTGGAAAAGGTGAAACTGTTTAAGCATGGTGTAAAACCTGAAAAATGTTCTGCGAAAACAAAGTATGATGATAAAGTATGAAGATAAAATTTGAATAAAGGCCGCCAAGTATAAAGACCTTAACAATTCGGTACGATGGGGCCTCCTTAGTAAGGAGGTATCAGTTTTCTTCAAAAACCTACCATGTGAAAGTAGAGTACAAAGATGATTATATAGATTAATATATAAATACTCATACTTGGAGTCATTTTCCTGTTCCTAATCTACTGTTGTTCCTTTGCCAAAGATCGAATTCTTAACCAGTGGTTAAATATGAAAAGCGGCTCCCTTATGAAAAGAATAAAAAATCAGAGAATCCAATGTAATAGCCTATGGATTCCTACGTTTGTGGTATAAATATGTGCCGATATAAGCACTTCTATTATGTCATATTTACTTTTCGCACAAAAAATTAGTTACTGTAAGATACTGTTACATTTTATTAAGCGGAAAATAAACCTGACAAAACAAGAGTACTTCTGACCTTGTATTTATACCATGAACACAGGAATTCAAAGGCTATTGCATGACATTCCCCATATTTTCAATTCTCTTCCTGACAAGTTATTTTTTCAAATTCACTAGCGGTTAAGAATTTGATTGTGTGGCAGGCGTGTTGAAACTTACCTAAGTCCTACAGAACTGATCTCGTGTCATAGTGTCTAGTTTGCTTTTTTATTATTCTGTTGTTTAAGAGTTTGAATTGATTATGAATGAAATTATGCTCACATATTTTGAGATTGTTGACAATGAATGCTACTTGTAGCTTGACTTTCTTTCAATTAAGAATATTTTCATGTAACTTATCGTTTTTTTTTCCATAATCATCAAGAAAGCCTTGTTAATCTTAAAAAAGTGTGCTGAGCAAAGTAAATCCGTTACATATAATATACTTCTATTAAAACTGAGATTCCAACAGTATTTCATAAAATATTGTTTGGGCTATCAGAGATTCTTTTTGATTAGCAAAAACAAGAACTTACAAGCTAAGCTCTAAATCGTAGATAAATATACCCAAATCAGATAGGCTGCGAAAGCACCTATAAATATCAACAAAAATTCTGCATTTAAGCAATGCTTTATTTTGCCAATTCATATTAGAAATGACGTTTTAGATTGTCAATTAAAATGACATTTACAATCTAAAATGGCTTTTCTGAATATATACTAAAGGACTTTGAAAACGCATCACCCACATTAAATCCTTTATTACACAAACCCTGAGAATGTCAGCGAGATAATTGTTATTGCAGGTATTAGTCTGACTAGCTTGTAGTGTGTCCTAGAAAATTCATGGTTGTAAACTTGCTTGAAGGTATTGAAAAAATATCCGTTTTAAGAGAGGGGTGGTCGATTTTGAAGGACACAAATTCAGCTGCAAGTTAACACGCGTTAGTTTTGATTCCTGACTCAACAGATTTGCGTCCTTTGCTTCTTTCACGATTGCAAATTCATCATTGAACGATTAGAAATTAATTGACAGTTCGGTATGCTTAAAATTACACCCCTTTGAAAATACCGACATACCCCACCCATCCTGATTACTATAGTCTAGTAATAAAATTCAACATCTTAGGCCTTTCAAAGCTTCGATTTTTTTTACGTCTGGTTTTATTGATAGAGGCTAAGGGCATACACAAATGACATATTATGCATAAATTACACTTGTATCACGTGTCTTTTGTATCTTGCAAGTGACGTTAACGTAATTTTTCAAGACGTTCTCGATCAAATGCCAGCAGATCTCCCGCCATGATTTACATCAAAATGTCTTCCCCACATGACTGCCAGTGTATGTTATCAATATCAGTGATGAAAGCGTGCATAATGATAACTTATGGAGATGTTTCTAAAAAGGAGCTATAAATGGATGTTCAATTTCGACGTTAATTTTCGAAATATTGAAGTTATCAATTACTTTCAATTAGAAAAAGTCTATAAACTCTTTTGGTGACATGGTATCATACACGCCATAGTTTAAACATAAAAATAATCAAAAAGCTTCATTTAATGTGCAAGAAGGTGCTGGATGCTGTATGTACCCATGTGACTTCATCAGCAGCGTCGCGTGATAGTGCAGTCAAATTAACGACTGATTCATACCAATTCTGGGTTGCACATTAAAACCTGTGAGTAACTTTTCAATCGCATGTACGGTTTGCAAGAACAGTGCAAAATTATGGTGATGCGTTTTCAAAGTCCTTTAGTACAGGAAATCTTCAATCATAAAACGAGTGAGTATGTATGATCAGTGACCTTGATAAACCATATGGGCATCTCTGTCTCAAACATATTTTTCTCTCTATGTTGTCATGGGCACTTTGACACCAGTGACTCAACAACGACAGTATTAATACCTTTTTGTAGTACCTTTAAGTGGCAAGCAGCTACACTGAGAACATTCTTCACTGGCTACATTAATTCAAAATGAAGGTTCAGATGAAGAATCAGACATTTTGATAACACTAGTTACTTGGTAATGGTTAACTCAGTCAAATTAACTTAAGTTAGCAAAAGTAAGAAAGAATTTGAAAGTATAAGGTCATATCTGATAATACTCTGGTGGTATGTTTCAAAGACACAAAGGTCCTAAGTCCATTTGCACTTGCACCCCTTGTTGCATAATCAATATGGCAAAAACAATATTTTCCTCAATTCAAACCTCGTTATACATAAAAAAAAACATTAAAACTGCGCTTTATCTCAAAAGTAAGAAAAAATGGAATAAAGCACCTTGTTGATACCTCTTTAACATGTAGTTGTGTTATGCTCCGGACAAAATTTAAGCGTGAAAAATAACAGAGGGCAATAACTCATAAATTATTCAAAAGAGCGGTAACTCATCATCATCTTTCCTTTTATTTTATCTTATAAATTTTTACTTTTTCTATCTTCATCATGTTTAGTTTAATACCGTCTGACGCTTATGACCCACAAGGGTTGATGCGTCGTTAAGAACCAAACAAACAAACAAACAAATTCAAAAGAGCGGTACGGTTCTTGTACACTGCTTTTCTCCTCATTGAGATCTATCCAAGTTGATACCGGTTATAGTTTCTCTGTTATTCTCTGGACAGAATATTCCTAAATGCCAACTGAAACCAAATTTAACGAAGCACCAACAAGATGAAAAGCTTATTCAAATGATTTCGGTCATTTATTCATTAGTGTCTACCCCGGGGGCGGAGGCATTAAGCAGGGATTATACCACAATTTGGCCCCGCAGTGCGGTGTTTTGAAAATTGAAAAGTGAAATGCCCCGCTTTTCCCCGGCCCGACATGGTGTTTGATATTTGACAAAAAGCTTAGTTTCATCCCGCATAATAATTTTATAAAAGCTAAATGTCAGCTTTAAATATGACGAAAGTTTTGTCAGTCACACAACACATTGGGGTGCCGATCGAACAACACTTTTGCAATTATATCAATCTTTAATCCGGTCAAAATTAGATTATGGATCCATTGTCTATGGATCAGCAAGAAAATCTTATTTAGCTATGCTTGATCCTTTACATCACCAAGGCCTTAGATTAGCTCAAGGAGCTTTCAGGACTTCTCCAGGTGCTAGTCTATATGTTGAAGCAGATGAGCTATCATTAACTTCACGAAGAGAAAAACTTTCTTTACAATATGCTATTAGACTTGCTAAGAATCCATCCAATCCAGCTCATGAAGTAACTTTTCCACCAAAATACACAGATTTATATGAAAGTAAACCAAATTATATTAAGTCATTTGGGGTTAGAATTTTACCACTCTTGGAAACTGCAAATATTAATTCTAAAAATATAGATATTAACTTTACACCAAACATACCAGCCTGGTGTATGAGTAAACCAAAACTTCTTTTTTACTTAGATTCAAGCACAAAGTCTGAAACAAGTCCTATTATAATCAAATCTAGTTTTAATGAACTAAAGTCTAATTATACTAATTGTACACCTATTTATACTGATGATTCAAAGGGTGATATGAGAGTTGGCTGTGCAGTGATATCTGACAACTATTCAGAAAACATGAGAATTCCAGATGGCTCTTCAATTTTTAATGCTGAAGCAAAAGTTATTGATTTAGCATTAGATTTCATTGCTGATTGTGAAATTTCCAACAATTTTATAATATTTTCAGTTTCTCTTTCTGTTTTGAAGTCTCTAGACCACACATCCTCAAAAAATCCACAAATTCAAAAACTACTTGAAAAACAACATGATTTATCCATATATAATGAAATAATTTACTGTTGGATTCCTAGTCACATTGGAATACCTGGCAATGATAATGTTGATCTAAAAGCAAAAGAGTCACTTAATATACACCCCACAAACTTTCCAATACAGTTATAAAATTTTAAACCCTTTATCATTAGATACATATTAAACAATTGGCAAACATCATGGAGTAATAGTGTTGGAAATAAACAATGATATCAAACCTATTATAGGATCATCTCAAACGGTAGTGCGTAATATTCGTTTAGAGGAGGTTGCACTTGCACGTATTCGAATAGGTCACACGAAAATAACACACTCATATCTTTTAAATAGAGAGGAACCACCACAATGCGTTGGATGCGATAAACCTTTTACAGTACGCCATATACTACTTGAATGTGTTGACTTTTCTAATGTTAGAAATAACTATTACCATGTTAATACAATTAAACAGTTGTTTAATGATGTACCTATTGATAATATAGTCTTATTCTTAAAAGAGATTAATCTCTTTAACAAATTGTAACTACTTCTTAACAAAAATCATTTATATTTTAACTTGTGTAACATCATATCATCAGTTTCTACAGTTCAGGCGAAGAACATGTACATTCATCTGATTAGCGCTTTGTAGTTGTCAGATAATGTACATAATCTTCCCTATTCATAATCATATTACATTTGCCTTTCATATAATCATACTTTGATTGTGTTGAGTTGTGCTTTTTAAAAAAAAAATGTGTATTAATGTTTATCAGTACTATTTTAACCTAACCTTGATGACACTTATGACCCAAAAGGGTTGATGCGTCGTTAAACTTTAACTCATCATCATCATAAGCTACATTCTTTACAGAGCCTTCGCACAGATAACATTTAAAATGTACGTTTGCGCGAAATAAAACAGTAGTGTACCGGTCTTTTGTTTATCTTCCGGTAGCGTTCATCGTCAGTAAAAACAAAATTTCCCATCTCTTTCTCAACGATTCTCACAAGGTAAACTGAAAATTCCTTTTGTTAAATGCTCGTTAAATACGTCCAAAAATTTATTATCAGCAATATGGAGCTTGGACCCAGTATCATTGAAAGGCCCTCGAGTTTGCTTACCGCCTTGCCGTGGTTCGGGGGCTTAATTCGCACGGGGGACTTTATTTTTGAATAACTGTCCCCTCTGCTTAGAGCTAGCGGTAAGCCAGGCGCCCGCCCTCTGGCGCCCTAGAAATATGGATGGCTGCCCGGCACCACTGGGGACAGACTGTATGTACCTTCGTACTTAAGCAGGCCTGTTTGCGTCTCTTGTTTTGCAGACTTGAGAGGTGACAGGTTGGGGTTAAAGTCCTCACGCAAACCAGTGGTAACTGTCCGTAAAAGCGCAAATATATCAACTTGTTTTCATAAATAACCAAAAGCTTAAATTTATCAAAAATTGTCTTACACCAGTAAAACTGTAAAGAAGATAAAAGTCAAATGTAGCAATTTTTATAACTGCTATCGACTTAATTATTGAGTTCCATATCTTGTTGAACATTTATTTTTAAACTCTTACTTTATCTATATGACAGTTTTCATGATTAACTGTCCAGTACTTAAGTTACATTCTTGCTATTATATTTTTAAAGTTCTGTATTGTAGAGCTTTAAAGTTCTCTATTGTAGGGATATCTTCAGATTTAACTTGAAGAGCAATTTACCTGTGAATATCTTTGCTAAGTTCCAATATCTCATTCAAAAGAACATACTGAAGTTCTTTCTGTCTCACATTCATTTATTTCTCTAATACTATCTGTGTCTTTTTTTTCATTATCCACATTAAAACTCAAACAGGCTTAAATTGACCGAGTCTACTACAATCATTTCAATTTTAAACTTTTTAAATAATCTATCTCAGTTTATTTTCTAAACTGTACATCACAACCGGGCTTATACCCTGTCTGTAGGGTTAAAACATACAGATTGCTTTACCTCTGTAGTAGATAAGGTGAAAACCCTTATTAAAACAGTGTGCTGCCTGTTTGCCGTGGGTTTGCGACGCGTGAATGGGAGAAGAGAATCCTGACAATTGAGAAAAGCCCAGGGATCTCCAGCTTTCCAACACATTGTTTTGGTCTCGGATTCAGCTAGACGTGAGTCCAGTGCTAGGTCCGGCGCTGGATCAATCGGCTGGGTGGTCCATCTCTTGAAACCATCTTATTCTTTCTTCCTTCTGTCTATTTCAAAGTATCTTTTAGGTACATAACCGGGTTCAATTTTTCTTTATATATATCTTTCTATTTGGTTTCAAGAATGACTGCTCATGGGCTAATCTTGGGGCATATGGACCAGCGTTAAGATGGCTTCTGGCTGAACGAACAACTGGAAAATATGAACCGGAGTATGGTAGATATGTAACTTTAGCGTAGGAAATAGGAGATCCATTTCCATATTACGTTCCCTTGTTGGGCTCCACGGCGGGTGAAGAGCATATCTATTGAAAATAAAATCACACACTATGGATTCTGAATTTACAACTTCCATGGTCCCCCCTTCCAACCCAGGCTCTAGTCTGGGTTCAACCCCAAATCGAGTATTAACAATGACTCATGACAACTTTCCACCCGTTACACAATCAACTTCGACAAACAAACGGCAACGACCCGATTCTGACGATGAACAAACAACTTCAACATACTTCAAAACTTCAGACAACTTCGCCAAATTTTTGGTTATAAAATCAGAAGATGAGACTCCGATTACAAATTTGTCACCTTTTGTAATAGAAAAGCAAATTGAGGCCATTATAGGAACACCCAAGTCTGTCAAAAAATTAAAAAACAAAACTTTATTGGTTGAAACCACCAGTAAAACTCAAACTGAAAATCTATTAAAAATCAAGAAATTTTTCAACTTAAATGTAAATGTTTCTGAACACAAAACCTTAAACACTTCAAAAGGTATAATAAAGGACAGGACACTTAAGGGAGAAACTGAAGCCAATATTTGTGAATACCTTCAAAACCAAGGAGTCATTGCTGTCAAAAGATTCACAATCAAGAAAAACTATGATGTGATAGAAACCAATACTCTTCTGCTGACATTTAACACAGTAACAGTACCAAAATCACTGAAAATATTTTACAGAGTCATACCTGTAGATATATACGTACCGAATCCTCTAAGGTGCTTCAACTGTCAGAGGTTCGGACACCATGAAAGTGATTGTTCTGTTGACTATGCATCAGTTTGCGAAAAGTGTGGAACAGGTGGATTTGACCACATTGCAAGTAATTGTAAAAACCAAGTTAAATGCGTGAATTGTGGTCTTGATCATCTATCTAGATCCAATGAATGTGATGTTTGGAAAAAAGAAAAAGAAATAATGAGAATCAAAGTGACCAATAACATCACATACATTGAAGCTAGAAGGATGGTAGAACAAAAACCTGAAGACACTTTTTCGAGAATAGTGCAGTCAACAATGACAAAAACTGTTACAAAACCTGCAACTACACAATTTTCAGAAAATGACTTCATCGTTTCGGCCAGTACAAAAACTGTAATACCAACAAAATATAAGAAAACAAATAAACCAAAAACTTCACAACAACCTTCAACATCAAAACCAAATACTAAGTCCCAAACCAGCTCATCTAATTCCGAAACCAGTTCATCACAAGCAAATAAACCTACAGATAGAGAATCAAGAGCCAGATCACGCACTAATGCAAGAAAAAACAGTCAATCTCCCAAAAATGGTAAAAAAGATACAGATAGAAACATAAAAATCACTAGAGTTCCCGATAACTCTGTAAAAACCACTAATAGATTTGCAGACTTATCAAACTCAGATCAGATGGAAGCAGAAGAGTACTGTGATAATACATCTAGCACAGTAAATAATAAGTAGCTGTTAAATACCAAATAAATCATGAAAGTTTCCATTCTTTTAGTATATTTGTTATTTTTATCAATTTTACCTCTGATGGATTTTAAGCATAGTATTATACAATGGAATTGTCGAGGTCTTAAACCAAAATTTGATGAAATATCTCTCTTACTGTCACAACACAAGGCGTCTGTTCTATGTCTTCAAGAAACCTTTTTAAAATTGGATGATAAAATAACCCTTAAAGGGTTTAACATTTACAATCATATACATACTGATTGTCAAAGGCCTTCAGGTGGTAGTTCTATCTTTGTTAAATCTTCCTGTCCTCAACGAAATATACAGTTAACTACAGAACTGCAGGCAACTGCTGTTTCTGTTACGTTAGATAAAGAAATAACTATATGTTCTATTTATATTCCACCTTCTTTTTCCTTAAAAACTGAACATCTTGATTCTTTATTAAGACAACTTCCTTCTCCATATCTACTATTAGGTGACTTTAATGGTCATAATATTCTCTGGGGTAATAAAGAAAATAATTCCAGAGGAGAAATCATTGAAAATTTCATTACAAACAAAGATATCTGTCTTATGAATGACAAGTCATACACATATATGCACCATCCAACGGGCTCTTTCTCATCTATAGATCTTTCCTTATGTCATCCATCTCTTTTCCTTGACTTTAGTTGGTCTGTCTGTAAAGATCAACATCATAGTGATCATTTTCCTATCGTCATTCAAAGTAATACTTCCACAGTAGAAGATCATAATCCAAAATGGAAACTAAATAAAGCTAATTGGGAAGTATTTCAATCTTTATGTACTGAAACAATAACTTTAGAAAGTTTCAAAGATTCTTCAGACCCTTTGTCTGATTTCACCTCTTCCCTTATTGATATATCTTCTAAATGTATACCCAAGACCTCGACAAATCCAACAAAAAGTAATCCATGGTACAATGATGAATGTAAAGAAGCTATTAAAACGAGGAAAAAAGCTCTAAATAAATTCAAAAAATATCCAACTAAGGACAATTTAAATGAAGTAAAAGTATTTAGAGCAAAGGCTCGCAGAACAATTAAGATATCGAAACGAAAGTCATGGCGTTCTTACGTTTCAAAAATTAATCACAAAACCCCTATAAAAAAAGTTTGGGATATGATAAGGAAAATATCTGGTAAAACAAAGTCACCCAGTTACACCCATTTAAACCATCCCGTCACAGTAACAAAATCAACAAGTAAATTTGATATAGCTGAAACCTTAGGAGAAACATTTCTAAACAATTCATGTTCAAGAAATTACTCTGAAAAATTTCAAAAAGTTAAAGCAGAACAAGAAAAAATTAAACTTAATTTCAAGTCTGCAAATACTGAGGAATATAATAATCTTTTTAATTTTGATGAACTTTTGGATGCAATTAAACAATCTCATGATTCTGCAACTGGACCAGATGAAATACATTATCAAATGCTTAAACATCTCCCAGAGAGTTCCCTCCAAGCTCTTTTAGGTATATTTAATCATATATGGACTACTGGTGATTTTCCTGAAGACTGGCGATTAGCCACTGTAATACCTATACCCAAACCAGGGAAAGATCATGCTGAGCCAACCAATTATAGACCTATAGCTCTTACAAGTTGTCTCTGTAAAACTTTAGAAAGAATGATTAATAAAAAGTTGATTTGGTATTTAGAATCCAACAATCTTTAATCACGGTATCAGTCGGGTTTCCGAGCTGGCCGTAGTACAAATGATAATTAAGTTAAATTGGAAACTTTCATACGTGATGCCTTTGTTAAAAAGGAACACGTTGTAGCTGTCTTTTTTGACTTGGAAAAAGCATACGATACCACATGGAGATATGGCATTATGAAAGATATTCATAAACTAGGACTGAGAGGTAGACTACCTACTTTTATTGAAAGCTTCCTTGCTGATCGCGCAATGCAAGTGAGGGTGGGATCCACTCTTTCTGATTTATATGATCAGGAACAGGGGGTCCCACAGGGTGGTGTATTATCTACAACTCTTTTTAATATTAAAATCAATGATATTGTTAAATGCCTAGATAATTTAACAGATTGCTCTCTCTATGTTGATGATTTTTGTATTTGCTTTCGATCAAAAAGTATGCGAACAATTGAATGGCATCTACAACAAAACTTAAACAAGATAGAACATTGGGCCACTAACAATGGCTTTAAATTTTCCAAGTCAAAAACACAGTGTGTACATTTCTGTCAGTTGCGAAAGCAACATGATGATCCAGTTCTTACATTATATGGATCACCTATTCCTGTTGTACAGGAATACAAATATCTTGGTTTGATATTTGACAAAAAGCTGAGTTTTATTCCGCATATTAAATACTTGAAGGCAAAGTGCCTTAAATCCTTGAACATATTGAAAGTTTTATCTCACACTACTTGGGGTGCAGATCGAACAACACTCTTACAATTATATCGATCTCTGATACGTTCAAAACTAGACTATGGATCCATTGTTTATGGATCGGCAAGAAAATCTTATTTAGCTATGCTTGACCCTATCCATCATCAAGGTCTTAGATTAGCCTTAGGAGCGTTTAGAACGTCACCTACTGCAAGTCTTTATGTTGAGGCAGATGAGCCATCTTTAAATACACGTAGAGAAAAACTTTCTTTACAATATGCTATTAGAATTGCTGAAAATAATTCAAATCCAGCTCATGACGTGACCTTTCAGCCCAAATACACAGATCTTTATGAAAGCAAACCAAATTTTATTAAATCTTTTGGCGTCAGAACTTTACCAGTCCTGGAATCTGCAAACATAAACTTGAAAAACATAGATAAAACTTTTACACCAAATATACCAGCATGGTGTATAAATAAACCAAAACTTCTTTTCGATTTACACTCTGGTAAGAAATCAGAAACAAGTCCAATTATCATGAAATCTAATTTCCAGGAGCTAAAATCACATTACATGGACTATAAGCAAATTTATACAGATGGTTCAAAAGACGATATGAAAGTAGGCTGCGCAGTAGTATCTGATGACTTCTCTGAAACTATGCGAATTCCAGATGGGTCCTCAATTTTTACAGCAGAAGCAAAAGCTATAGATTTAGCATTAGATCTTATTGCCGACTGTGAAACTTCTAACAAATTTATTATATTTTCAGACTCCCTATCAGTATTAAAATCTTTAGATCATACATAATTCAAAAAATCCCCAAATTCAAAAACTACTTGAAAAACATCATGAATTATCAGAATTAAATGAAATAGTTTACTGTTGGATCCCTAGCCACATTGGCATTGCTGGCAATGAAAGTGTGGATCAAAAAGCAAAAGATTCATTGAATTTACACCCAACAAACTTTTCAATACCTTATGCAAATTTTAAATCTTTTATCAATAGATACATTTTAAACAAATGGCAAATTTTATGGAATAACAGTGTTGGTAATAAACTCTTTGAGATTAAACCTGTCATTGGACAATCTCAACCAGTAGTACGAAATGTCAGACAGGAGGAAGTCGTCCTTGCTCGTCTACGTATTGGTCATACAAGGATCACACACTCTTATCTTTTAAAACGAGAGGAGCCACCGTATTGTTTTGGATGTGATACACTTTTTTCAGTCCGCCATTTTCTACTTGAATGTGGTGATTTTTCTCATATAAGAAACAAATACTTTCATGTTGATACAATCAAAAAATTGTTTAATGATGTACCTATTGATAATGTCTTTTTATTCTTAAAAGAGATTAATCTTTTTAACAAATTGTAGCTATTTTCCTTTGATCTGTTTACTTATTTAAACTTACTTTCAGCATATCATCTTCTTTTTTGCAGGAGAAGATCATGTATAGTCATCTGATTAGCCTATGTTGTTGTCAGATATTGTACATGATCTTTACTGTAAAATGATTACTATTTTATCGTCTTTGCTATACTCATATGTTTTATATGCCAAATTGTTAATATTTTAGCTTATCTATTATAGTTTTAATGTTCAGTAATACGTCTCTTACCTAACCTTGATGACGCTAATGACCCAAAAGGGTTGATGCGTCGTTAAACTCCAACTCATCATCATCATCATCATTGAAAGGGAGAGTTTTTTCCCATTCAACAGTTCAATGATTCATCTGCTTTCTTCCGCTCGAGAGATGACACTTGCCACTTCTAGAGTCTAACGCCACTTCTAGATTCTATCCTCTTACTGGGTCCAAGCTCCATATTGCTGATAAGAAATTTGTGGACGTATTTAATGAGCATATAACCCAGGGTTTTCGATGACTTTCACAACGGATTTTGCCCTGTTTTCTAGAGTCTGCTTGTTTTTAAATGAAAGTCTGAAGTCACAGAGTTTGTGAGAAGATTACAGAGGGGGAAACATGAGCCATCAGGGCTCCTCATTTCCCTACAGAAACAGTAAACAGTGAAGACCCTGTAACCTGAACAGATATGATTTGGGGGTGGGGGGTGGAGCAAACGTACACCTGTACATGAAGGAGCTGGCAATATAGATCCCCATGCATCCCGATTTTTAGGAAAGCGTATAGATGTCCGAGATAGTTTTGATTGTCTCCCTTGTTTAAAAAAAAATGTTTCATCAGGAACAGGACAAAAAAAGTTACAAAGGTAAATGATAATTTGTTTGACCATTTATGTTATGCACAGCAGAGATTTGAAAATCTCCGGTACTGCCAGTGCTACCTACATTTGCACTAGCAAAACCACCACCTGCACTCGAATTAAAACCACCTGAGCTATCTGACCTATTAAAACAACTGAACTATCAGATCTATTAAGACCACATGAAGTATTAAAAGTATCACCATGAACCAACACATGAGACTTTTCTTTATAGAAGAAACAGATTTAGTCCCATTGATATTAGATCTGTGTTTCCTTTTTAGAGGTAGCATATATCTTGGGTAAAATAGTTCTTCTGTTTCGGATTCAGAAGAGTCTGACTCGGATTCAGGTTCTTGCACAGGTTCTGACTGTTTTTGTACATGGGCTGCAGATTTGCTAGTTTTACTATGGAGACTACCATAAGATAAGCCAAGATCGAAACTGCTAGGTATGGCAGAAAAAAGGAAGTAGCATGTTCCTGTGTAGTTTTCACCGTTGAATCACCTGATTCACGCTGAACCCTATACACAGGTACACCTTCATTGGCACTTCACTCACAATAAAGGATTGTTTATCCCATCTATCTGCCAACTTGTTTTTGCCTTTTAGGCCCACCTTTCTGCTACACACGCTGTTATTTGCCCTTTGACCGCATATATGGAAGAAAATCATTTCTGTTATATTTGTCACCTCCTGAACAAGAGGAGATAGATTATTTTTAAATATCCATTTGAATTAGACCATGAGAATGCAGTTGCATTACGGACTTCAAGAAATCTGTATAGTGTGACCATTGCAGAGGATCTCGAGGACAATTTACTTGGTGTGAAGTCATCACTTTTATATGGACAGAATTTCGATGTGAAAGTGGATGAAAACAGATTTGTTGGTTTTCCTCTCCTAGATACTGTGGTTTTATCAGGAATATCGTCAGGAATGACAGCTCATAAGATACGCTCTTTTAATATCGCTTTTGTTATGAAGTTATGTGTGGCCCATCAATCAAGGTGGCCAATCACGTGGTCTGCCCGATTAGGTTCACGGACTTTATGAACCAGTAATCGGACACCACAGGTAAGAATAATCGTTCATAACTTTCGTTGTACAAAGTCGAATTTCATGCGGTAAAGTGCAAAAAACCCTCACATTTTCTGCACAAAACTGGGTAAAAGTTTCTCATTGGTTCGCTGCAGTTTTCCAGATTACTTCAACCAACTGAAGTGTGTACCCTATCGCGGAGAATTTTCCGTTTTTTCTTTTGTTCATCAAGGTAATCTACGGCAAACCACAGAGGGACTTTGACACAGTCTTGCACAGAAAAATATGAGAGTTTTTTTGCACTTTACTGCATGAAATTTGACGCAGCATTACAAAAGTTATGAATGATTAGACTGGTTCAGGACATCTTTGAACCCAATCATGCTGACCACTTGATTGGCCACCTTGATCAATTGTGGTTTACTATCAAGATCTTGCCAAACAGGTCACAGTGGCCTTGAAGCATGAGGAGAGAAGATGTCAGTACCTGTCTACAAAATCATGACAACAGTTCATGGTGATATTACCAAATTACCTGAATTTTCTATAGAATCTCCATATGGGAATGTTCTTGATAGGAGTATGCTGGCCCAGCACCTGAGCCAGATTTACAACAGCCTTGGCCAGCATGGGGTGGTCCATTTATACTTGAACAACTGGATTGAGATAAATTTCTGTCTACCACACCATTCTGAAGTGTCTATAACATTCAAGGCCGTATCATGGTATATTATTGCTACAAGATGAAAGTACTCAGCTAGAGTCACTCCCTTAGATTCTACGTCAGCACTAAGTCGTCTTATACAAGTGGACAATCCACTCAGAATTTTACATACTTTGGCCTTAGAAGCTTGTTTCTGGTATTTCAGTTAGTGTGCCATCTAGTCTCCTTGGCCAAAGTCACTATCATCTGTCCCTTGTGTGAGACCAATGTATATATTCTCTCACCTCAAGCGACATCTCTACTTGTTGAAGATTTTGAAAGGCAGTTTCCTGGGGGATCACTGTCTGTTGAATTAGCTGAATTTTCCTTTCCTACCGAGTTATAAGAAACACTGAATATACTTTTACAGCCGGAAAAACAGGATTTAAAGGTACAGATGGTTGTGTGGATTTTACAGCGCCACCTACTGGTGCAGCTACACACTTATGTTTTCTTTGTCCCTTTAGTGCCACGGCTTTAGAAAAAGTCTCTTAGGAGTAGAGCATCCTCGATGGAACACGTCAGAGATCACCTAGTTTCTCTGATAACGCCTCAGTAACAAGTGAAGAAAGCTTTCCTCTGAGTACTCCAAGTGTAGAAAGCTTTATCTCTGAGTTCTCCAGGAATGCTGGTAGCCCAGCTGAGTAAATGTCCGTCAGAAGAGTTTATAACTGAGGCCACCGAGGAACATAAAGCTAAGATGTTCATGCAGGAATCTGTGTTTGTTCATCTCTCTATCAAGAAGGAGTGTATATTAAATGTGTCTGCTGCTAAACACCTAGATGATGTTCATCTCTATATCAAGAAGGAGGGTATATTAAATGTGTCTGCTGCTAAACACCTAGATGATCTACAAATGTTTACGAGGCCGTTTTTTTATTTTAATGGGAACCATCACATAGAGAAATTATATATTTTGAAAATCTAAGACGATGTGGTAATTTAATATTGTGTAATTATCAGGATCCCGCCATTTCATTTTGTGATTGTCACAGAGTTAGATAGCAGGTACTCGTTATAACACTGATTTGGATATATAGCACGGCCATGTTGAATCAATTGTTTTACCATGGAATTTTACAAAGGAATTATAATTCGCAGTTCATTCCTATGGGCCCAAACACACAGGTATCATACCGATTTCTTGGGTTGGTGCCTGATGCTTATCTGTAGCTGGACCCACCGTGGCTCAACTTGAGATCTATCTGTGAGACATGAGCCCTTTTCTTTGTTCAATCATGGTGTGTGAATTTGATTAGAGTGTTTCTCTATGATGATACATTGCATTAATTAGATGGCCTCCATGTGAGCTGAACATTTCTTGTACTTCAACAACAGCAGAATCTAGGGCGAAGATTTAGTACCAGAAAAAAAATGCATTTAAGCCCCCCGGTGGCTTAGGCTGCTGTCCGTTCCAAGGCGGTGGTTCTGTTGTTATTGACTTTTTTGTTTATTGTTACTCACATTGTGGGAGTCTGTAATTGTTCTATGTTTTGTTGTACGTTACTTTATGTCCATTCTAGTATTACAATCATTTTGATGGGGAAGAGAGAGCTAGTTGCTTTGCTTAATTTGTTTTCCTTGTGTCTCGCGATGGTTGAGCAGCTCTTCCTTGGGGTGTTATTGGGTTGTCTGCGGTTTGTGATTATGGTATTTCCTGATCATACTCACTTACTATTTTTTCATATCCCAACCTCACACTGATGGATTCTTGTAATATTCTGTAACAGCTGTAGTAAAACCATCAGTCGTTCGTTGTGCAGCATACTTGCGTCTTTTATTGCTTTGCTAACTTTCAATATTTTGTTTGATAAACTTGTGAGATTTTTTCCCAAGAAATCTGTGCCTTCTCCTAGTCTTGTCACTTTCAACTTGGAGGAGGGGGGGGGGCTTGCCCCCCGAATCGCATAGGCAGTAAATTTTACGAATAAATTCTATTTGAAACGCTGCGATTCTTCTGTTGTTGTTATTGTAAGTTGAACAGTTACCCCCCCCGTTGTGTGTGGGCTTCTCTATTTGGGCCTTGACGCGAGAAAGCCTGTCTTCTGAGGTTTGCGAACAAAAAAGGTGCAGACCAGCCTTGATCAGCGCCTTTGCCATTCACTTATTGGAAAGTATTAAATCTAATCTTTCTTCAAAAGAAATTTTAGTGTTCTAGCTAGCCTCTGATGCTGGGGAGAGTGGTTTGAATCTCGCTTTCATGGAAATCCCAAAGATGGGTTTTGTGGAGATTAGGCCCATTTGGTCCTGGTTTTGTGATGAAGCTCTGTGTCCTTTCTAATCTTATAACCATCTTACTGACGAAGAGGGGGTTCCTTTACTGTAATTGTATATTTGTTTTATGTACTTGTGTATGCTGAACATAGTTACTAAAACAGGGTGTCAAGTGTCCTATATATTCCAATATATTCCTATATTTGGAAGACAGTCCTATATATTCCTATATTTGGAAGACAGTCCTATATACTCCTATATTTCAGGGTAAGCAAGAAATGTTGAATTCTTATTTAAAACAGAAGTTGTTAATTTCAAACATGGAAAGGTGTAAGTTTGTAATTCTACAACATTTGCTGTCAAATTTATATTTCTTACAGGTGTGGCAACCCAGCCCAGCCTAGCCATTATAGGTTTACATGTTCAATTGGCGTTTCTTCCAAGGTATGAACCTAGGGAAAATAACATACAAGTCTACAGGTGAATCTATTCTAATCGTGAAATTATTCTGTTTTTATCATAATTTTCTTGGGAACAAATAAGAGAGTTAAAGTAGATCATCAACAGCTAGGAAAGAAAAAAAGTACAGACAAGGTAAAGGAAACATAAAACCACAGAAGAAAGCACTTCTTCTAAAAAGCACAAGAGTCATTAAATAAGCAGCATTTGACTTTGAATTGCTATAAGTGAAACTGAAATAACCATGTGCTAACTAAGATTGGGGAGTTACATAGTAATTTAGCTGAATTTTTTTTATATTTAATATACTGTCTGTAAAGAATCATTAAATAAGCAGCATTTGACTTTGAATTGCTATGAGTGAAACTGAAATAACCATGTGCTAACTAAGATTGGGGAGTGACATAGTAATTTAGCTGTATTCTTTTTATATTTAATATACTGTCTGTAAATTTCTGTTCTGTTGTGGGGTTAGACAGCATATTTGTCAAAAAAACTTATTTTTAGTACTGTCAAGGTACAGTGTTATTTTCAAGTCTTAAAAACCCAATGGTTGTGTCATTTGTTAATACATGTGCGTTTTAAAAGAATGGTAAAACATAGATCTAGTAAATATGGCTGGCACAATAGATGTTTCCATGATGAGTGCAGAAAGCAAGGAAAATTCAAACAGTTTGATGTGGTATGATTTGATCATAAAAGTTTTAGCAAACAAAAACTTAAATGTAAATTACTTGTATTTTGTTTAGCCCAAAAGGTTACTGGGAAGCCTATTCGGTATTTTTGCTTTGCATTGCCAAAGACATTTCTGACAGCATTTTTGGTACTATATCTTATAATTATTCATTGGTTAATCTTTTTGTTGAAATAATGTTTTCAGCTTGTTTTTGTTGATTATTAAATAAAAGGATAGAGTGTAGTGAGTGGAGGAGGTGGCTAAATATATAATTGTTTATATTTTCTTTGTCCTATATATTCCTATTTTTCTGAAGTGATAGTCCTATATTTTAGGTGTTGGTCCTATACAACAACAATACAATACAAATCGCTTTATTTTTCACTCAGGTCATAACATGACATATGAGGAAATATACAAAGAATATTCATATTCAGGGCGGTAGTCAGTTAAGAGATAAAGCAAGAAGTATGAGATTGCACAGAGTAAGAGGCAAAGTATTGTATATAACTGTTCCCCCATGTTAAGGTTATGTCCAGTATATCGGGTTGATATACTTCGGCATAAACTCTTCCATGGGGTATCAACTCAGAATAAGATTTTACATCTAGCTGAAAAATGAGTAAGCAAAACAGTAAGTTGGGAGCAGAAAAGACAGAATATTAAAATAAAAAACATGTACATGTTCAGCAACAGAAACCTGAAGGCGAACTATCAATTTTGGCATTCCTTGAATTGGGGCCGAAAGTACTAATTCTATAAAAACCGTAGAATCACTTTTGTACAGAACAGTGTAGATCCCTCCAGCTGGATGTATCATTACTGCCTTCTGGCAGGGGTCCACACGGTTCTGGAATCCCCGTTAGATGTTATTCTGACACCCATCATCACGCTTGGGTGAGATAAAGTTTATTTGATTTTGATTTGATGGGCTATAGGAGGCGTGGTTTGTCTGAGCAATTCTAACTAGCCAGTCACTCGGTTTTACCTTGCGTACCAGGTGTCAATTATAATCTTTAAGGACAGCCTTTTACACACTGTAACCAACTGGACATTAGGTGTCGTGACACAATTGCTACAGTTGATTGATGCATAACATAATCGTAGGTAAACGGAATAGATTCATGTGTATGTGTCATTAACCAGTAACATGCGGATTTATTTTCTTCTAAAGGTAGGAAATTTTCTAACTATTAGTACTAGCGTTCCAGCGTCTTCTGCATTAAACCCATCGGTCTTGCTTCTGCGGAGGGGAGCAGAACCGAAGGGTCTCAAGCAGATCCCAGGGAAACTAAGTAGGGCATACGACCTTCTGAATTTGTTGAGCTCCAGGCATGCCGTCAATTGACACATTTTCCCCGTTTTGGAAAAAGGTAGGACCAAATTTCACTTGACACCCTGTAAGTGGCATGATTGTTGCAAATTGAAAAAAAGTATGTCATTGACAATGACTTTCATTTTGTGTGTAAATTTTCACAAAAAGCTTGGTCTACGCTAAGCATATATAAAATTGTACTCTTAATCAGGTCATTTTTATTGCATAAATGATAACTCTATAGGAAGTACTAAATCTTACACAATTAAGTAATGGCTTTACAGGTTTATCTTGTATTGTGTCCATTTTAATGAAAGGTTACCAAAAACTCATGTACACTAAAGACAGGAAATTTATTATTGTTACATTAGCACTACAATTAACAAAAATGCAGTCTTAAGGATAGCTATGGGAATTTTGGTAGTAGAAGGGGCTACATGGCCTAACGATTAGTGCTTCCAACTTTAATCACAGAGTCCAGGCCTCCGGGTTATAAAGCTTGAGTACATCCTCAGACTCAAAATAAAGCGCAATGATTGGCTGCTTGCGGACACGTGTCCGCAAGCAGCCAATCATTGCGCTAAATTTTGAGTGAGAATGAACTCAAGTTTTATAACCTCGAGGCCAGGAGCTAAACAGCACTTCATTGCAGTGGGCATTTAATGATCGCCCTTCTGTGATAGTTTCATGACTGAAATAATGTTCATATATAAAGTACGAAACCATCTATATGTTTAAGTCGGTGAGAGAAGTTAAGTGTAACCTTTTCCGTGTAAGACATTTGAGCCGTGACATGTAATTTCCAACAATAAGATATTTAGAAAAGTGTAGATTAAGACGATCCTGTGTAGCCCCCTTTTTAGCTTAAAACTCCAAATTGTGTTCAGTCAGTAGCTTTACAGTCATGGATATTCAAGCGACTAGCAAAGGCTCTGATCATACTCTGCGTATTCACAGGCTGGTCTCGGTCTTTGCTGGTGGCTCATACCACATTGTTGGAAATCTCATGTCACGGCTCATTTAATGATCGCCCTTCTGTTATAGTTTCAAGACTGAAATAGTGTTCATATATAAAGTACGAAACCATTCATATGTTTAAGTCGGTGAGAGAAGTTAAGTTTTACCTTTTCCATGTAAGACATTTGAGCCGTGACCTGTAATTTCCAACTATTAGGGGTCTTTCATGCAAACCAAATATCTATGTGTCTTGATCCACATCTGAATTAAGGGTGAGGTTGGCGCCGTTAAACCGGTTTAAGCCCTCCAGTAAAATATTTTACTGACCGTTCCAAGGCGGTATTTCTTTTGTGGATCTTTTATGTTTTTGTTCTGTCTTGTGTTTGCTATGTTTTGTGCGCGTCTGTTTAAATGTGCTTTGTGGTCACCTGCTGGGAAAGGGCTGACCTATTGGCTCTCGTTTGTGCTGTCTTCTGTGAGTTTGTCACTTTCCCATTGGTATCCTGGGTCAGGTGTGGTACTTGATTGTATCGTTTCCTGATCTTTGCAACCTTACTTACTTTTATTTAGACAAGTGTAGATTCAGACGATCCTGTGCAGCCCCCTTCAGGGATGAGAACAGTCAGACATTCTCAATCTAGAAAACCTGTCTGTTGGATCCTGAATGGAGTCAAACAGATTTTGAAATCACTTATTAAAAGCTTAAATCAACATAATACCAGTAGAAAGCACTCAGTTTATGCTTAATCTATAGCAAAATCAATTCAACAATGTTAAAACTAAGTTTCAACCAAATTTACATTGACATTTTTCAAATCATATGCCAGTGCTCAATCAGGAAATCCTGATCAATCCAGAACTTTCTCATCCCTGCCCCTTTTAAGCTTAAAACTCCAAATTGTGTTCAGTCAGTAGCTTAACAGTCATGGAAATTCAAGCGACTAGCATAGCTTCTGATCACACTGTGCGTATGCACAGGCTGGTCTCGGTCTTTGCTGGTCGCACATACCACATTGTTGGAAATTTCATGTCGCAGCTCATTTTGGTTTGCAGAACACAAAGATTTTATACGCTAATTCTTCAAGTGTGACCTGGAATAATGGATTTAGCAAAGCCTGTACTGTTTTGCAGCACGAAACTAGTCATCTATCAATAAAGGTGATAAGATAATTTCTATGAAGAATAGACCGATGTGAGATACCTGGGTTTGCCTCATGTCTTTGCCAACACTGTTTTGTAAATGCAGTTCTTCTTCCAAGCAGAGGGATTCGCCCTTAATTTTTAAAGATTTCCCCTCCCTCATTTTAAGAGGGAGGGAGGTAATCTTTATATAGACAAAGAATAGGAAATATTAAGTTTTATGTAAAATACTCGCTTTTCATACCCCATTTTCCTCCAGAGTACACTCATCTATACTATGCACAATAAGTTTAGCAGTTGTTTTGTATGAGTGAGCCCACCCACATCAGATTTCAAGTTTCGTTTGCTGTCATGAAGATACAAGCACCGAACATCTGACAAGAATTTCCGTTTAAAATAATTTGGAATTACCAAACACAGTGGCCGTGCTAATGTGACGTTAAATTTTAAGACTAGCGGGTAACGTGTATTTCTGATCATTAGGGGAAGCCAAAACAAATTTCAAGCGGTTTTGTCACTGAAAACCAAAAAAGCATAGCAAATGCTGCAATTTTCTGAACTTTCTCAGAGAACTAAAAGACCAATTTTTCACAATTCGACGTTTTATCAATGCTTTACGTTATCGCCTTTAAACGTTGTTTCTGGCCGGGTTTTCATGAACCACATTGACAAGTTAAACTGTTTGATGCCTTCCAACACATTCAGAAAAATAGTGTTGAATGAAACATCTTCATGGCTATACAGCACGAGCCGAAAGATAAAAGCTAACATCACCGTTATCTCGCAAATGCGTCACACCATTTTCCAGCAACTTAAGGTTATAATCACCTTGTAGATGAGTTAAATTGTTAGCCTATGACATATTTGTAAACTGAGTCTCTATTGAATTACAACACCAATTAACATTAGAAGTTTAATCAAATTTGACGTCATTTATGACAGCTGATGTTTTCAGCATGAAATCTCCATCACATCTGTCTATCAACCGATAGTTTTTATAGGCGTATGATGCATGAGGGAGATGTAAGCCCACCAAACGAAAAATCACATGCTTACAATTTTACCATTACTTACAACGGATGAGAATTTTGCTTACTGACCCCTCCTGCAATACTTGCTCTCCCCAAATGCCTGTTTAAAGGGTAGCGTCTGTGAATTCGTGGTTTCTGTCTAAGATCCTGTTCTCGTCATTGAAATTGTTTGATATTGCACAAAGATGAGCACATAAAGATGCGAAACGTAAGAAACTGCTAAACTTATTGTGCATAGTATATATGTTATGGGTACGCGAAAGAATCACCTCAGTTTAAAGGGTTTATTTGAGCACCCGAATCATATGCTTAAACTAATAGATAAAAAGTTATACACAATTTTACGCTCAAAATTTTCGTCTGGGCCTATGTAATTGGTAATGTATAATTAATCCATATTAGCCTAGATAATGTATATTTAAAGTAAGTAAGGGTGCAAAGATCAGGAATCGATACAATCAAGTACCACACCTGACCCAGGATATCAATGGGAAAGTGACAAACTCACAGTAGACACCACAAACGAGAGCCAGGAGGTCAGCCCTTTCCCAGCAGGTGACCACAAAGCACATATAAACAGACGCGCACAAAGACATAGCAAACACAAGTCAGAACAAAAACATAAAAGATCCACAAAAGAAGTACCGCCTTGGAACGGTCAGTAAAATATTTTAGTTGAGGGCTTAAACTGGTTTAACGGCGCCAACCTCACCCTTAATTCAGATGTGGATCAAGACACATAGATATTTGGTTTGCATTAACCCATATTAGCCTAGGTAATGCACACTGACCCATAATGAAAACTTAACATAGTATTCAAAAGTATATATTTTGACGATAAGTTAAGTTTCGGGGTTAATTTTTTCGGTTATCGAATCTTCAATGCCTTATCGATGTCTCTGAAAAAATTATTGGATAAAAAACATTAATTGCATAATTTTTATGAATAATTCAGTTCAGAGGGGTCAAAATGATAATTTCCAAAAACATTTAAACCAGTCACACAGATTTTGGAAAACAAGAAATTATTGACTGCGTGCTTTAAGTGATGTTAAAAAGATCATAAGTAACCAGTGTGACCTTCATTTTTACGAATACATAGCAGAATATGTCGCCTCATTGAATTTACGTAACGTATGAGCACGTTAGGGATACGTATGCAATGCAGACAGAGGTGCATATTAGACTCATTTAACGTATCCATTTAATGATTGGACCTGACCCTCCGACCCAATTCATCCTATACGTGTTCTATGGGGTTCATATCAGGGCATGAAGCCGGCCAAGGCAAGAGGTTGACGTTATTTTAAGCATGGAATTGTGTGTTTATTTACGTGTGCATTGTCATGCCGGAAAATGCCAGGTACGTAATTTTGCACGAAATGACTAATTATCTTTTGTGCATGAGCCCCGTAAAGACGAGCAATAATGGTTGCCGTTTAAAACGATTACGTGGGTGAGTTAACGTGTTAACGCGCGATAAGGACGTAACGTCGTCACACGTGCGCGACTAGGTCTTGCACTAACTCTGACATACCCAGTTCTGTTGTACCGGTTCATAAGATAATGAATAATCTGTATAGAGCAGCCAAAATGATGCGCGATATCATTTACCGTAAACCCTGCCTTGAGCACCCCAATAACTTGGTTTCTTTGATCTTTTTGAAAGACGTGCCGTCACTAAATGGAAGCGTTTTGTCACAACAAATTATTTTTTATTACCAGTACTTATGTTTTCTTGTCGGTTTCAAAGCTGAAAATGAACCACCTGTTCCCCAGCACGTGCAACGCAAGGAACGCGGTTTTTCAGGCGTTGACACTTGAATAGACCTCGGATTTTAATAAAAATTGCATAATCGTTCTCTACGACGAAGTCTCGATTAGCATGCGTTAATCTTACAACGACATGTATACTAACAAAACAGTTATTCAAAGAAATAAAGTGTAAAGTTTTCATTTTGGGTCAGTGTATATTTAACCCATATTAGTTTAGACAATGTATATTTAATCCATCTTTGCCTAGGTAGTTTATATTTAACCCATATTAGCCTAGGTAATGTATATTTAACCCATATTAGCCTATGTAATGTATATTTAACCCTTATTAGCCTAGGGTATGCATATTTAACCCATATTAGCCGAGCAGCCTATATGAGGGACATAGGCAAACAGTGCAGACCCAGATCAGACGCTGCCTAATGCGGCGTCTGATCAGGGTCTCCCCTGTTTGCTTACAGATTGTTCTATTAAAGCTTGAATAAAAATTAATAACAACCAACAACACTACTTAAAACGAAAAAGGACTGGTCCAATTGATAAGAGCGGGAAATTGTTATTGTAAACTATAGTGTGTGACGGCATCTGCGTCATGTATCGATTCCACAGCGGTGAGCAGCAGTTCACACACTTTCCTGGTACCCAGATTGTTTAAATTAAAATGTTCACAATCAGGGTTCTGGTTGCATAATAATGCGCACTGGAATTCGTTCTTGACATCAATAGAAATCATCTGGTCGGATACGCCCTGTTTTCCATGCAGAAAGCTGTATATTCCTGTTAAACAAACAAACAAATAAAAGGTACAGTGTTTGAATCCAAACAAAGAGCTTAGTGGAGTAAAGGGCTCTTCTGGCCCCCCTATGAGACCAAAAACTAAAAGTTGCTATTCACCAACTGCTTACTGCTTTATAAAACAATATACATGTACCAAGATTCGAAGTCTGGTGTCAATTTGTCTTTTTCCATTGCTATTGTAACAAAAAATGGCCTCCACAACAGGCTGAAAATAGGAAAGCGACCATTTGGGAACAAATTTGAGACCTTTGACAGAGAAAGTTACAAAGATCACAAGCAAGTACCAAAACAGTTTAACAGATTATAAGAATTATCAGTGCACACAGCATTCGGGTACTTAACTGATTTCTCGGTGTCTTAGCTGTGCCGATAGCTATTAATTAAAACAGTTGGTAATCTGGAAAGGCGGATCCATCAGAAAAGAAGAGAACCAATAGCAGACTCGGTTTTATTGAGTATGTTTATGAGAACTAAGGGAAAGTTCAACTATTCTCACCCTCCTGGCACCAACTTTAGTGGAATTCTGCTTTCCGTCAGAACCCTGAAGGACCAGAATATGAAAAAATATCAACACCATAAGCCTTCTTTGGCGGTCATTTTCTGTTATAATAGCAACGATACATGTTAAGTAAATGTTAACCAGCCTTCGACACTTTGGTTAGTCTCCTTATAAACCAATCAGCAGGTATTGGGAGTAAAGAACAGTAAAGCCTGTGTAAAACGGCCACTCAAAGAGTGAAGCCCCCGTGGTGTAGTGGATAAGCGCTATGCCTTGTAAACCAGGGGTCGCAGGTTCGATTCCTGGCTTCTCCATAAAACCACTTTTGGTTGAGCCTTCAGGAGTTCCCGTCATATAATAAACACACAAATCATAAACCCTCCCGGCCCAGTACTGGTTTCTACCCATGGAAAAGCCACAAAAAGTTTTTTTTTCAAAAAAAGACAAAACAAAGATCTTTTGACATGCATTACGCAATAATTGCTATTTAAAACCAATTTTGGTATTGAAAACCAATTTTGGGTGTTTCTGAGAGAGGCTGTTTTACTCCAGTAAAATATTTTACTGACCGTTCCAAGGCAGTACTTCTTTTGTGGATCTTTTATGTTTTTGTTCTGTCTTGTGTTTGCTATGTTTTGTGCGCGTCTGTGTATATGTGCTTCGTGGTCACCTGCTGGGAAAGGGCTGACCTCTTGGCTCTCGTTTGTGGTGTCTTCTGTGAGTTTGTCACTTTCCCATTGGTATCCTGGGTCAGGTGTGGTACTTGATTGTATCGATTCCTGATCTTTGCAACCTTACTTACTTACAATGTGTGGCTTCAGAGGGAGCCAATTATCCCCTTAATGCACGTAGCTCTTTGACTACTGGAACTGTCAATCTTGCAAGTTAACATATTGGAGACACCTGTTTCCAGAATTTGTCAAGCTGACTTCATTGTATATTGGTCACGCACACTTGATTTTGGTACTTAATGGCATATTCGCAAACGCGTCTAATAAACGCACAGGCTGATCTGATGTATCCAGCGAAACTATAAGTCTATATTTAGGTCTAAGCCTTCATCTACATCTATACTTTGTGTAATTATACGAGTAGCGAAGGCTCTGGACAGCATGTGCATATGCAATAGCTCGCCTGAGCCGTCACTGCGCGCCGATGAGACAAAAACTGAAATCTCATGCAATAGCCCATTCATATAAACTATATATATTCTAGTAACTCCTAAATACGTACTTTGGCAAGCAGTGAAGACACAGATGAAAAGTGGCATTTCATCAGGACCTAGACAAAACATTATTAAGAGAATTAAATGAAATATTATTTTGAAATTATAACCTGTGACCCCACGATATACATCAATATACATGTATGCAAACGAACATTCCAAATTTATTGTATCAAATCCGAAGGAAGAGGTCATAAGTGCGTTAAGGGTTAAAGGACTCCACACAAGGTAAACTTTGTGAGTTTTCACAACAGAAGAATCTGATGATCCGGTTTTACATTTATATGGTTCACCTATTCCAGTTTTTGAGGAATCTGAATTCCTTGGCATTTTATTTGATAGAAAACTGTTTTATACCCTATATTAAATATCTCAAAGCTAAATGTTTAAAAGCATTGAATCGTTTAAAAGTGCTTTCCCATACGTCTTGGGGTGCAGACCGAACTACACTTCTCAAGCTGTATCGGTCTCTAGTCCCGTCAAAATTAGACTATGGCTGTGTTATATACGGCTCTGCACGAAAATCATATCTTAAAATGCTTGATCCTATACATAACCAAGGACTTAGATTAGCTTTAGGGGCTTTTAGAACTTCTCCTGTTGCTAGTCTCTACGTGGAAGCAGATTAACATCACTATACTCACGAAGAGAGAAACTCTCTTTGCAATATGCTATAAGACTTGCTGCTAACCCGTCAAATCCTGCTCATGAAGTTACATTCCCACCAAATTATGTTGATTTATATGAACAGAAACCTAAAGCTATTAAATCATTTGGCATCAGAATTTCGCCACTCTTAGAATCTGCTAATATCAAACCACAAAATGTTGAAAAACATTTTATACCAAATATTCCAGCTTGGTGTATAAACAACCTGAAATACTTTTTGAGTTACATTCCGGGAAAAAATCTGAATCAAATCCACATATATTAAAAGATAATTTCAGAAAGCTGCAAAGTCGTTATAAGAATTACCAACAAACGTCATATCCTTTTGGAGTGTGGCGATTTTGCACAAGTAAGAAATAATTGAGAACATGATGGAGTTATTTCAAGATATACATATTGATGGTATTATGACATTTTTAAGACAAATAAACCTTTTTAACAAAATCTAATCGTTTTTTTTTTAAATTGTGTTTTGTTTTACATTTATATCAGACCACACTACAGATTATTTAGTGTTGTATTCTATTCTGTTCAGTTAGTGAACATGTACAGTTATCTGAATAGCTCTTTGAAACTGTCAGATATTGTAGGTGGTCTTTCCTGTCAACAATCGTATTGCAACTCGATATCATTATACAAACTCATCATCATCATTCCTTTCATTCTACTTCTTATATTTTTTTACTTATTCCATCCACATCATTTTTAGTTAATACCGTCTGACGCTAATGACCCACAAGGGTTGATGCGTCGTTAAGCACCAAACAAACAAACAAACAAACAAACTAACAGAAGGGTTGATGCGTCGTTAAGCACCAAACAAACAAACAAACAAATATTGGTTAAAAGTCATTTTAAGCTATTGGGCTGTCGTTTTTTAATCATTTTGTAAAATTGAAAAATTGAAATCAAAACCTGAAATGATTCTGGATTTTTAGGGTTATGAGAGTGTAAACATAAGTGATAATAAATATTACAGTCCTTTAGTTAAGAGTGTGTATCAAAAAATATTTTTCTTATTTCTCAACCATAATATATGTTGTGGGTACTCAAAAGAACCGTCTCAATGAGACAGTTCTTTTGAGCACCCAAAACATATGTTAAAATTGAATGGTAAGAAAATATTTACAATTATACACTGAAAATTTTGTTTATATAAACCTATTAAATATGTTTTGTTTTTTTCAATGTGTTTAGGTAGAGGTATATTACTCTGTCGTTTCCACTCTTATTAAGCTTCTATGGATATTTTTATTTCATGAATATGGCATTAAGTCTTATTTCCAGAAAGCATGGTTCCTTATCTACGTGTTTGATTAAAGGGAATGTTAGGTTTAGTATGTCTTTGATGGCAAAATGTTAAACTCTACGACTGGCCCAAGGGTGTGTCTCAAACCGCCCAAATTTTGTTTGGATTGTTTCTCACAAAGTAAGAAAGATGGCAAAGATCAGGAAATGATACAATCAAGTATCACACCTGACCCAGGATACCACATGGGAAAGTAGCAAAATACAAAAACATCACCAACAAGAGCGAGCAGGTGACCACAAGGCAGCGATGAACAGACGTGAAAGCATGAGAAACACAAATGATTCAAAAAACACAAACGATCCACAAAAGAATACCGCCTTGGAACGGTCAGTAAAATATTTTACTTGAGGGTTTATACCGGTTTCTCGTTGCCAACCTCACCCTTAGTTCAGATGTGGACCAAGACAACTCGATGTTTGGTTTGCATGAAAGGCCCCTAGGTTATCAATGCATCATCTCCAAAACCATATAAATCAAGATAAAAAAGGAATAAAGCAAAGATAAGGACTCAACAGTACATAAAACTTAATACCGCAGCAAAAGAAATCCAACAGGTAAACCCTGGTGGGCCTGACAACAGTCAAAGCATCAAGCCCTATCATCTTATCAATAGATAAGTCTTTAAGTCGGAACCGTCATAGAGTCTGAAGTCTGACCCACCCGCGTGCAATTAAAGAGGAAAGCAAAGTTGCCAACCGTGATTGGGTTGACCACCAAACATGCAGTCTGTTGCAATACATAAATGTTATAGCCGATCCTTTTATAATGGGAAATTATTTTAATGAACTGCCCAATCAAACCACAATAATAAGGGACTGTTTGGATTTTGATATGGTATATATTTGTATTTAGATTTGCAAGAACGTTTTAAATTTGAAATCCCGAACTCAAGGGCTGACCTGGAGGTATGCCCAGCCCAACCAATTTTCAAAACTCTTATATCTCAGCTGACCGGGTTTTGTGCCTGTGAATGCCCCTTCACTTAATAAAAGGCTTAATATCTCTAAACCCGTTCCGATCTCTCCCCCTAAGTCATATATTATAATCATGGTTTTTATAATAAGACACATTTAATAATTCTGACGAGGATGTGCCCCATTAACTCCATAAAAGGCGGGAAAAGTTAGTATCTCAGAAACTGGTCAGATCCCCACCAATAAACCATATATAATGATATTGCTAATGACATCATACATTCAAAATGGTGGATTCAAAGGCTCCTCTGTGAACATGATCCGCCGCCTCCATTTCGTTAATTGCATGATGTCTCACACCAATCAGACCCTCACCCCTAAACCATACATATTATTATTGTTATGACAAAACATTCATTGACAATTTGTCATCAACAGGGATAAAACAGTGTCTAAATTAGAGATTTTTCAAGTACTGGGACTGGCTTATGAGACTTCATAATCTGTAGATTATAATTATGTATTGTATTTCAAAATGTATTTGAGCCGCGGCATGAGATTTCCAACAATGTGGTATGTGCGACCAGCAAAGGCTTAGACCAGCCTGCGCATACACGCAGACTGATCTGAGCCTTTGCTAGTCGCTTGAATATTCTATGACTGTTTAGCTACTGACTGTACATTATTTAAGGTTTTTATGATGCACAGGCTCGCCTGAGTCTACATTTGTCAAAATGCCACATTGTTGGAAATCACGTGTCACGGCTTACTTGTATTTACCAGATTTTCCTACATGTCCCATCACTTCAACTTCACAAAGGAGCAGATGGTATGTGTCATTCACTTTCTGCAGCTTGACATATCTTCCTGTTATAAGTTGTCGACATTTGATAAAAACTTCCTCATCGGGAGCCGCGGGACCAGCATAATAGTCACAAAGACTCCAGCTGTCTTGGGTTTTACCAACGAGGATGTTCAGATCTTTGAGCCACCCTGCGTCATCTATAGAAAATAAACCCAGGGAGTGAAATAACGCCATGCAATAAAATCTGTAAACCACTAGTGGTTTATCGATTTTCGGGAAACGTTATGACGTCCATAACAACGTTGCGTACATAATGACATAATTATAACGTTTTTACGTCAGAAATGAGATTTCAAAGTAATCTTAATGTAATATGATAAAAAGAATCTGACATTCGTGCTCTTGTATTATTGAAATTATTAAACTCGTTGCGAAAAAGAGATAAAATGCTCGGCCAGCCTCGCATTTTATCTCTTTTCCTCAACTCGTTTAATAAATTCAATAAAACATGAGCACTCATATAAGATCCTCTATGTCTCGTAGGAATATGGAACAGCACATGGGAGGTTGGTACTTATCGCATAGTTTCGTACTGGTTAACCCATATAAAATAGCAAGTAAGTATGACCAGGGACACCGCGAGAAAGAAACAGAACACTAACATGACAGCAACTTGTATAGGGGAACGAGATGTCCAGCTGTTTTACTATAATTCTCTTTTGGATGTTATTTTGGCTGTTAATGTTCTGTGTCACTTTCTCGCGATGCTGAGGGCTTGACTATGACTGAGGTTCCCTCTATCATTGTAACCACTCAAATAACTATTCTTACTAGTAGAAATCACATTGCGTTTGCCGACTTCAAGTATAACAGATATTATCACCATGGGTTCATATACTTGTACATGTATAGCTATTGTTACCAGCAACAATTATATTGCTTATTCCAACTTCAAGTAGAGCTCGCTTATTTTTTCATATATAACGAGGTTGCCTCTAACATTGTATACACTCTAATAACTATGCTTACTAGTAGCAATTATTTTCTGAGTATATATGGAGCAGAGGTTGTCTATTATTTTATATACATGTATGACATTTTTCAATGCATACAGTAAACAATTTACTACAAAAGCTTTTTATGTCAAATGTATTCAATATTCTGTTGTTAAAGAAACATACATTATTATTCACATCATATACTGATGGACTTTAAAAACGCAACACTTGGATAACAGCTTTAATTTATGTCTCGAAAAAGAAGGCAGAAGAATAATTTTGATTGTATGTTAAAGAGCATTCATTTGTAAATAAACCATGAAAAACTTGTCCAACTAAGATGCACTTAATGCATTAAAATGTAAATGTTTTGAGATAGGGGTCAACTGTTTCATGTGACCAAATGTTATAAATGAAAGATTCTCTACTTCTTTAAATCAAGAAACACTAGAAGCATCAAATTTGTATCATGGACTTTGTTAGTCATCGAGGAATCACTCTCATATTGATTGACAGGTCTGCGATACAGCGTATTTGCGTATATGACGTTTATCTGGGTGTAACCTTTCATTCAATAGCTTAAAATCTCCTCTACTTAAGAAATATTTAAATGGCTAAATTAATACGGAGCAAATAACGTCGTCCACTTTAGTTGTGCAGCCAAAACTAAAGCGTTTGCTGAAAAAGCCAACTCATGATGATATTATGGAAGCAAAGGAAGTTTACATTCAACAGTCTTTTGGAAGATACAAGGGGAAGTTAGTGTTGCGTAATTAAAGTCTGTCAGTATATGTGAAAATTGCAGAACAATACCTTGGATATTATGCAAAATACAGCTTATTTAATTTCAATAAGTCAAAATCGAAAGTCACAAAAATTGAATTTAGGCGAAAGATCGCGTTTCAGTGAGGTAATTTCTTTTGCCGTGTTGAACAATAAAAAACGTCATTTTGTAATAAGAAATGCATGAAATTTACGGTGGTCGTACTGAAGGTTGGCTGGGTCCCCTGTGACTCATCTTGGGTGGGGGTTTAGCTCTGTGAGTTGAAATCCTTCTTCTTTGATTCACCACGGTATGTTTATATTTGAGGATACATTGGGTAAGTAAGGAAAGTAAGTAAGGGTGCAAAGATCAGGAATCGATACAATCAAGTACCACACCTGACCCAGGATACCAATGGGAAAGTGACAAACTCACAGTAGACACCACAAATGAGAGCCAAGAGGTCAGCCCTTTCCCAGCAGGTGACCACAAAGCACATATAAACAGATGCGCACAAAGACATAGCAGACACAAGACAGAACAAAAACATAAAAGATCCACAAAAGAAGTACCGCCTTGGAACGGTCGGTAAAATATTTTTCTGGAGGGCTTAAACCGGTTTAACGGCGCCAACCTCACCCTTAATTCAGATGTGGATCAAGACACATAGATATTTGGTTTGCATGAAAGCCCCTAACTTATCAATGCATCATCTCCTAAGATATAACAAGGAGATAAAGCAAGGATAAGGACTCAACAGTAAATTAAACTGAATACTGGAGCAAAAGAAATCCAACAGGTAAACCCCGGTGGGCCTGACAAACAGCCAAAGCATCAGGCCCCTACCATCTCATCAATAGATAAGTCTTTAAGTGGGAACCATCATAGAGTCTGAAGTCCAACTCACCAGCGGCAATTAAAAAGGAAAGCAAAGTTGCCAACCGTGATTGGGTTGACTACCAAGCATGCAGTCTGTTGCAATACATTAATGTTATAGCCAATCTTTTTATAATGGGAAATTATTTTAATGAACTGCGCTGAAAAATTATTAGAGCCATCAATTTTCTTCCATATAAACACCAAGTCACCCTAGAAATCAGGTTCCGAAAGTCCTCGGCGCAAGAGAGATTTAAGTCCAACTTGGAATTTAGAAATCAAATCATAGTATCGTCTTTAAAATTTTGAAAATGTTTTGCGAAGTTTATGATACCGATAGCCTTGTTTAAAAAGTATCTGAGTTAACAATTTATTGCGAGTGTTGAAGTCAGCAACATAGCTAGATGCTCTAGCAAAACGAATGAGTTGAGAGATATTGACTCCATAGGATGTAGAACGAGGAACATCACAATCTAAAAATGGGAAATTGACAATTTCAAAATCAAAGTCGTCACCTTTATCATAAATTTTGGTAGGAACAATATCATTAGAAATTGACAAATGCAAGTCTAAAAATGCGGCTTCGGTATTAGAGGCATAAGCTTTATTCAGTTGGAGCTCTGAAGGGTATATTTGACTAACCATATTGTCAAAATAAACATTATCAATATTTAAAATATCGTCCAAATATCTGGAAGTAGTGTTAAACGCACCAATAACATCAGCCTGCTTATTATCAGAAAGAGATATCATAAAGTCCCTCTCATAAAAAACAGGAATAAATCTGCAATCAGGGGAGCACAATTTGTGCCCATAGGAATCCCAACTACTTGTCTATAGAGCTTGGTGCCAAATTGAATAAAAATGTTGTCCAACAAAAAGGTCAGCGCATCACATACATTTTGACACGACCATGCATGATATTTTTTTAGGTTTTTCTGAAGTAAAAAATGCATTTCTGTCATTACATGCAAGGTAAGGAGAGCCTTCTCTCTGGAACGTTCTTTCAATAATATCAATAAGTTTATCTTTAATTAAATTATGAGGTAAAGTAGTGTAAAGAGTAGAAAAATCATAAGTAGACAAACTGGTCGCATTGAAATCTCTAGCTATAAGTTTATCTAAAATGTCACCTGAATTTTTAATAGACCAAAATAGGTTTTTACCCGATCTCTCATATACCTTTTCACAATATTTGATAACATGTTTTTAACAGCTGTAAGACACGAGGTTAACAATTTAGAAAGTTCTGTTGTCGTACAAGAACTAGAATTAGCAATAAATCTCCATGAAGCCTCCATGCGAGCTTATTTTTTCTGGTTTGAGTCTAGGGTAAATATTTGGCAGTACGATTATTTTAAGCCCCACAGTGATTTCGGCTGAGCGTACTAAGGCGGTGGTTCGATTGTTATTGGTACATTGTTTATTGTTACACCGATTGTTTTGTCAGGGGTTTATGTTTGGTTCTTGTTTTATTGTCCATTACATTCTGTTTTGTTTGTTTGTTTCTTTACGTCCCATCAACAATCTTTCAGTTAAACAGGGACGGGTCTTCCTGGGTTGGACCAGTACTAAGCTAGGATAAATGTGTCTTGCTCAAGGACCACAACGCAATGATCTCGCTGTAGAAGAGAAAGCTGATTGCTTTACTTTAATTGCATTTAATGTAATTTGACTGCCAGTGTTCTATGTCTCTTCCTCTGCAGTGTGCGATTGTGATATTTCCTAGTCACATTCACTTATATTATCATGTCATGTTGTTCATTTCAATTCTAAAAATCAACACTGTGAATACAATTAGCATGGCTCTCTCGTAAGCTAGCAGAATAAATGTTTTTATCAGTCACCCCTGATATAAACTGAATTGTTTCAACATAACCTAATAAACGTTTCCTATCTCACGGCATGTTACCTTTATCGGGTCATGATGACGTTGCACTTTTTAAATGACGTCGCTAATGACGCTGAATCAACACGAATATGAAAAATTACGTCGTAATCGCTAGTTTGAAGAGTAATCAACGATGGGTAAACTGATAAATAGAATACCAGGTTCGCGTCTTTTGATATCAAGTTTACCAGGCTCGGCTTTGAGAACGCATGTTGAATCGCTCGGCAAGCCTCGCGATGTCAACATGCGTTCACAAAGCCTTGCCTGGTTAACTTGATATCAAAAGACACTCACCTAGTATTCTCTATTACCATGGTCATTCTGCTACCCTGATCAAAACCCAATCGAGCACACATGCGATTGTCAGGAATTATTTACATGTATGTGCCTATTGTCCGTACAACTTTATAGATGTAGAAGATGGTATGCTTATTTCTTGTTTATGAATAAAATAATACAGACTGCTTTACCTTTGAAAATAATTCATATCTAATAAAATGGAATGCATGGACAAATTACTATTCTATTTCCCGTATTCATTTGTTTGAAAAATAGAAAATTTGCGACTTTCGTTTTTTTAAGTTTTCAGCTCAAACTTCAATATTTTAAATTCTCCGCGTCAGTTGTCTCTGAAAATAACCAAGCAAAAATAGTAAGTGAGTATGATCAGGAAATACCACAATCACAAACCGCGCAGACAACCCCGTGGCACCGCGAGGAAGAGCCGCTCAACCATCACGAGACACCAGGAAGACAAATTAAGCAAAGCAACCAGCTCTCTCTTCCCCATCAAGATGATTGCAATACTAGAATGGACATAAAGTAACATACAACAAAACGTAGAACGAATACATTGTTCTAATGGAAATTCCATTTTTCAAGAAAATGCCAAAATAAAAGAGTATGCGTTAGAAGATATCTTATGTGTATGTTAACCAGCAATAATTCTATTGTTTACCCTAACTTTTATAACAGACTATCCCCATCGGATCATATTCTTTATAAGCTATGGTTACCAGCAATACACCTTTCGCTTATTCTGACTAAATGCAAAACAGAGGTTGCCACACTTATATAATTATGTTAACAAACAACAATTCTAGTAGAAATACATAGTCTGACATCATATGTAACTGGGGTGTCTCTATAATTGCATATATGTTTATATATACGCTTATCAGCAGCAGCATTGTTGCCTATTATGTCTCTTTTAATTCATATTCCTGAATAGGTATGCGTACTAGCATGTAGCATATTCTTTATTCTGACTTCATTGAGCCGTGGCATGGGATTTCCAACAATGTGGTATGTGCGACCAGTAAGGCTCAGATCAGCCTGTGCCTACGCGCAGTCTGATCAGAGCCTTTGCTAGTCGCCTGAATATTTCATGAGTGTTAAGCTACTGACTGAACATCATTTGAAGTTTCTAAGCTTAAAAGGAGGCTGCACAGGCTCGTCTGAGTCTGCACTTGTCAAAATGCCACATTGTTGAAAATTACATGTCACGGCTCATATATGTTTACACATACGCTTGTCAGCAACATCATTATTGCCTATTATGTCTCTTTTAATTCATATTCCTACATAGGCATTAATTGACTTTTCGCTTACTGTAACGGCGTTAACTTAAATATTCATTACTGGACGTGGTTCGGCTCTTTCATCTGCTAAACAATGGAAATCAGATTCTATTTATTATATGGTGAAGAATTAATAAGTTGTTGGTGCGTGCATTTCATGAAAATCCTAACCATATACACACTGAACTCACATTTACTGATCAGTATTAACCCTTAAATCGCATAACCACAAAATGTTTTTGTCGTCCACTAACATATTTGAAGCCACAATGTTTGCCCTTATGCTTATGTCAAATAGACATTTTCAGATGCAGTTATTTTTCTGGCGTTTTAAGGACTAAATAATTTGTTTTGTGTCTATACTGAGGTAATGGTGCAAGATAATACAGTTACTTTTGAATAAAACAACGCCTCATTTTCAGCGTTTACCTATGTCTAAGATTGACCAGTCATAATTTCGCACTCATGAGGTGCCGCCTTTACAGTAACCAAAAAGTCAAGTAATATGCTTACCATGTAGAAAATTCTTTATTCTGACTTCATATATAACAGACGTTGTTTCCAGGTCCACTAACCACCAGTTGCCGCTTCCAAGACCCGTATGGCTACAACTCAAGCCTGCAAAATAGTCGCCATTTTTGTTTCCATCAACTGCTCTCTCAGATGAGCCTTCCCAAGATGAGCCTGCAAATACAGTCGATTTCTGTTAAGTCGGTTTGTGAAGCGCCAAATTGGAAATTGCTGAAAATATACTTTTTAGACTAGCAGTGTGCCATAAGAAAGAGTGTGAATCCTACATATTGCCTTTACATGAGCCGTGACATGAGATTTCCAACAATGTGGTATGTGCGACCAGCAAAGCCTCAGACCAGCCTGCGCATACGCGCAGTCTGATCAGAGTCTTTGCAAGTCGCTTGATTATTCTATGAATGTTCAGCTACTGGCTGGAAAACATTTAGAATTCCTAAGCTTAAACGGATGCTACACAGGCTGGTCTGAATCTACACTTGACAAAATGCCACATTGTAGGAAATCACATGTCACGGCTCATATGTGTACAGGCAGGTAAAATGTACAAAATAGGAATACTGTGCATCTTTGTGCAGGTTCCATATTTGTACATTTCATGCAGCTGTAACACAACAATAGACTTACTATTTTTACTCCATTTCACATTCTACTTCCACTTTTTCTTTCTGCACGAGCCCCCCGATTCCCTACCATCTTGCTGTGGTCTCCGAGGCTCACTTCACACTAGCGGACAATATCGATTGTAATACTTGTCCCCTTTTGAGAACAGCTAAGAGTAGGACCTGCCAGTTTGGGGTTGGTAGGTTTCTCGGTAACTCTAAGGGAAGTGTCTGGAGAATGAGAGCATGCAGAATATAGACGGTTATAAATTATGTATGACTCAACACCCCTTTTGGCCTCTTTGAAAATGAAAAAAACAACTTCTTAGTTACGGATGTTCCTAGAAACACTGTCCATCGTGATGGTATCATAAAGCCAACTAACACATTTGTTCTTACATTTAATTCATCTAACTTACCCACAGTTGTTAAAATAGGCTTTATAAAAGTAAAAGTAGATGTCTATATACCAAAGTAAGAAAGAGGGCAAAGATCATGAATCGATTTAATCACTATGATGTTACAATTGCCAGAAGAAAGAAGAGAAAGAAAAACTCAAAAAGATCAAAAAGAAATTGAAAAACAACAATATCTAAAAGAACAAGCACCGAAGAAAAAGATCAAGCAAAAACGCAAAACAAGCTGAAAAGAAACAAGGCAAGCGGTTTATCCACTACACCACGGCGGCTACTGGAATTACAAGCAATTAGTTGATTTACGGGAAATTTTTTTCAGACCTAGGGTCGGGGGGACGAAAAAAAAAGAAATAAAAAAGCTCTGAAAATGACAATTTGACGGGTCATTTTCAGAGCTTTTATTTTTTTTTATTTTTTTTTTTTTCAGAGCTTTTTTTCAGAGCTTTTTTTCTTCTTTTTTTTTCTTTAATATCTCCAGAAAAACAGTAAAACTAGTAAGGCAATCTTAAATATTTCATCATTTTCCTAAAAATCTGGACAGGACAATCACTTTAAACAGTGTCATTCTCAAAAATGCACAGACAGAACCTCAAACAATTTTTTTTCAACCAAACGAATAATATTTAGAGTCGGTGGATAAAATAAAAAAAAATGGAAATTAAATTTTATTTTTTTTCCTACTTTCCGGAAAATTACAGTAGGAGGAGGGTTCGTAAATCAACTAATAAAAAAGTTCTGGCCTCACTCTAGACAGAGAAATAACCATACGTTCTGTATATATTCCCCCGAGTTTGCTTACCACCTTGCCGTGGTTTTGGGGCTTAATTTGCACGGGGGACTTTATTTTTGAATTGTTGTCCCCTCTGCTTAAAGCTAAAGATAAGCCAGGCGCTCGCCTTCTGGCGCCCTAGAAATATGGATGGCTGCCTGGCACCACTGGGGACAGACTGTATGTACCCTCGTACTTAAGCAGGCCTGTTTGCGTCTCTTGTTTTGCAGACTTGAGAGGTTGGGGTTAAAGTCTTCACGAATTCCAGTGGTAACTGTCCGTAGAAGCTGCAACTACACTGCTAAAAATATTTAAAGGAACACTGCATGTTTTGCCATTGATCATAATACTACTGCATTCATAGTCAGACTCATAGCAAGAGTTGTGGTACTTAATTGTATCGATTCCTGATCTTTGCACCCATACTTACTTTGATAAGGCGAAAACATGTTTGTCCTGTGATAAGTTTGATTACCGATCAAGGACAATGTTTCTTGATCAAAATGAAGTAAGCCTTTTCCAGAAATCTCCCTGGAACGCTTTATGTAAAAATGGAATTTTGTTAAAAATACCCCTTTTTTCAAAACCAAATTTTAAGGCGATTTTTTCAATCAAACACCACAACACCGTCATTTCTGTACATTCAAAAGCCGTTAATGTTGCAGAAATCATTAGGTTAGGCTATTAAAAATCCCGAAATTCTACAGAGTTCCAGAAAAAAATCGTCATTTCAACGTTATATGGGACATTTTTATAAGATATATTCTACAATAGTTCCAGAAAAATTCTTATGGTTTGTTCTTAAGATTTTTTTCTGGAACTTCTTAGGAATAGTTCTAAGGGTATCTTCTAGAACTTTTATACAACATATCTTATGACTTTCGCTAGAACAATTGTAGAACAAAATATTATTCCATATAACGTTCTACAACTGTCCCATAAACATTCTAGAATAGTTTCAGAGTAGTTCTAGAACACAGTTCTATAAAATTGAAGAACTATTCTAGAATAGTTTCAGACCATTTTGCAGGGGTGTACAAGTAATCAAGAAACATCAATTTGCTTACATATGTAAATCTGAGGTCTGTTCACATGACATACTTTGCTCATGGAGTATAATTACTTATAAGTAAATATACTTTTGCATGACCTCCAGAGGTGGTGCAAATATACTTTTACTTACCCCAGTTTACTTCAGGAGTAATTATACTCACGTAAGTAAATGCGTTCACATGACACCATAAGTAACTTTGCTTACGTAAGTATCTTTACTTACGAAAGTAAATGTGTGCATGTGAAGGGGGCCTTACACATGCAACAGGTACGAGACTTTCCGTCCATACTGCCAGAAAACGTCTGAGGGCGCTAAACTGATTTTTGATATTGACCCCTTTGTGTGATTTTGATGAAGAGCATGGGTTTATTTTCAAAACGTTTAGTAGAAAATGTTCACATTTATAGGAAATTAAATGAGTTTCACGTTGAGTAAGGTTTTTGTCAATATTAAGACTGTCTAACAAAATTATTCCACACAGTGTCTGTACTGACTAAACTTTGTCTTCTGAGAAAATAATGATTGCCAATGTGACATTTGAGTCAAAGGTCAAAGTTAAATATATATTGTGAACTCAGGCTGTTTGGCTTCAAATGCCAACTCATCCTACTTTTTTGCGGAATATATTTAGGGGATAACTGTATGCAAAATTTTCATTTGGGGAGGTATATCGTCGGATATACGGTCGGAAATTTAGTTTTACGGCGACGCGTAAGCGGAGCCGTAAAACGTGATTTCCGAACGTATATCCGACGATATACCTTCCCAAATGAAAATTTTGAATATGGTTATCCCCATTCTAATGCATTACTAATATTTTCCCTTCAAAAAATCAGTGAAATTGTACTTTTTTGCGCCTATACGTCCAGCGACGCTAGCTGCATAAAACAGCTTGCCAGCTGCATATATTCACTTGTCAACCAATGAAAAGCGACGTTACGTAATGACGTCGGGTTTCCGACAGTATATCGCAGGATATACTGTCGCAAATTTATGACGTTATCCAATCAGACGTCGCGTTGCATTTGCAAGTGCATTAGAATCATATTTTACACGACAAAATACTTGGATTGTCGGTATGACATAAGAGAATAAGTTAGAGGAAAAAATGACATACTATGTGGTATTAAATATAAACGCGGATATTTGCGATGGGTCCGCCATTGATTGATCACCATCTAGTTATAGTTTTAGTTCGTATATTCTTTTCACGGGACTAATTCATTAAAATAGCCCCACATATACAATGTACATGTATTATGCTAGTTTTCTACAAATAATGAAATAATTGTTAACCCGAAATTTAGAGGCCTCCCGATAATAGTGTGTTATAAATATACCCATAGGACAGAGACCAATTGCCTTACTAGATTCTAGTAAGTCAATTAACATTAAATCCATCTCCACAGCAGCAACTATTTATTTAATGTCAACTGCTCTTCAAACTGCAAGATTAATTGTTTATACAGTGTGCTCCCTGGAAAACTGGAAGTTATAATGCTTATTGCGTTAATAAATTGGTATAAAAGCTATGTTTTATTCCATTGTCACAATATAGATCACAGCAACAACAATAACAGGTAGAGATGTCTCAGCTTTAGTACGAAAATAAGTGTAAGTTTATACCAAAAGGGATGGCAGTCTGCTACCAAATAACAGATATATATTTGTACTAAAACAATACGAGGTTAAACATTTACCGGTGATAAATCCTTCACATTTCTACCTATTATTAGGTGGCAGCTGAACTGCCTACCTTATTGGTATAAACTTACCACTATTACCATACTAAAACAATATGAGTTAAAACATTATCTTGCGATAAATCCTTAAAGTTGCTACCTGTTATTAGGTGGCAGCTGAACTGCCATCCCATTTGGTATAAACTTCCACTTATTTCTATACTAAAACAATACGAGGTAAACATTTTCAGGCGATAAATCCTTAACATTTCTACAGGTTATTAGGTGGCAGCTGAACTACCATCCCTTTTGGTATAAACTTACACTTATTTTCGTACTAAGGCAATATGAGATGAAAAAATCCAAGTGATAAATCCTTAACATTTCTACCTGTTATTGTTGTTGCTGTAATCTAGATCGTTACAATCGAATAAAACATAGCTTTTAAAGCAATTGTAATGTTACACAAGGATCAGTTGCAGTTCTGCTGTCACCAAATTCTATAATGTATGCTATTTAACTGTAAGTATACCATAAGGGGTGGCAATTCAGCTGCCACCTAACTACAGGTATAAATGTTAAGGACTTATCATTGGAAAATGTTTTACCGCATAATGTTTATTGCACAATAATAAGTGTAAGCTTATACTATAAGGGGTGGCAGTTCAGCTGCCATCTATCAACAGGTAGAAAACTTAAGGATTTATCACTGGAAAATGCTTTACCGCAGATTGTTTATTGCATAAAATAAGTGTAAGTTTATACCATAAGGAGTGGCAGTTCAGCTGCCATCTAACTTCTGGTAGAAATGTTCAGGACCTTTTACTGGAAAATGTTTACCGCAGAATGTTTATTGCACAAAAATAAGTGTAAGTTTATACCATATGGGGTGGCAGTTCAGCTGCCACCATATTACAGGTAGAAATATTAAGGAATTATCATGGGAAAGTGTTTTACTATGATCGCAGATTGTTTATTGCGCAAAAATAAGTGTAAGTTTATACTATAAGGGGTGACAGTTCAGCTGCCATCTAACTACAGGTAGAAATGTTAAGGACTCATCACTGGAAAATGTTTTACCGCAGATTGTTTATTGCACAAAAATAAGTGTTAGTTCATATTATAAGAGGTGGAAGTTTTGCTGCCACCTAATTTGGTTTAAAGCTTACACATTTGTTTTACAAAACACACATAAATTAAGATTACTGTTATGTTTTTTTTTCTTCAAATGAAACAGTATTTAGCCACTTATCGTCTGCTTCCCTAGTCTGTTGATGTTCTTATGAAGCTCTTATGTAGCTTATATTGCAAACAATATGGACCCAGATCAGACTGCTCCCCCGTAACATTGTCTTCCATGAAAAGAAATCTCCATGAAAAGTCTAGTCTGAAGTGCATTTAAATGTGTGCAGCAGACTAGAAATGCAGACAACATTTTAAGAAAAAAGTTATTGCTGGCTAAACATTAATCAAGCTTTCTGGTGTAGATTTGTAAAAATGCTTGTCACAATGCAGGATGCAGATTGTTATTTTAACAACTGAGAGTCTTGCTAGCAAATTGATGTTGACAGATTTTTAACACTAAAACAAACACTGATTTTGAAGCTCCTCCCCACATTTTAAACTCTGGTCGTGTGTCTCCTGGGTAAATAGAAATGTGTTTGTTTTTTATTTCTCGTCCAAATTATATGCTATGGGTATTCAAAAGAACCGTCTCACCGAGACGGTTCTTTTGAGCACCGAAACAAATGTTTAAACTGATGGATAAGAAAATATTAACAATTTTGTACCATGTTTGTTTATCTAGACTTGAAAATATATCGTTCTGATAGCAGAAAATTAAATAATCCTCAGCTGACCATATTTGAGCCGTGACACGAGATTTCCAACGATGTGATATGTGCAACCAGCACAGCCTCAGATCAGCCTGCGCATACGCGCAGTCTGATCAGAGCCTTTGCTAGTCGCTTAAATATTCTATGAGTGTTAAGCTACTGACTGAACATCATTTGGAGTTTCTAAGCTTAAAAGGAGGCTGCACAGGCTTGTCTGAGTCTACACTTATCAAAATGCCACGTTGTTGGAAATCTCATTTCACGGCTCATTTTATTTCCATTTGAACACCAAGTTAGGATGTTATGTCAAAGTATTTGTCATATGATAAATAGAATCTAACATTCGTGCTCTTGTATTATTGAATTTATTTAACTCGTTGCGAAAAAGAGATAAAATGCTCGGCAAGCCTCGCATTTTTATCTCTTTTCCCCAACTCGTTTAATTAATTCAATAAAACATGAGCACTCATGTAAGTTCCCATATTTAAAACCAAGTTAGGATGTTATGCGCTGTTTGGGTCAAGCCATACCTGCATGTGCACCAAATATATTTCCAAGAATAAATGTAATAAAGCAGACATTCCACATCACTATCCCCATGTCTCGGTGGTATGGCGATACGATACGTACTGTACATACACGCCAGAACTGAGTTTTAAGTATTATTCAACATTACTATTCCTCGATACGGCACGCTTGATAACCTCTGTACTTGAAAGGTGCAGTCATCGCGTGGTGGTTGCAGTCGACGAGTGCACAAAATTGTGTACCTAGCTAGGGTTACATTTAGGTCAACATTTTACTTCTGGAAATATCCATCGCGAATAATTGTCACTTATAAATCAAACTATGTATCTGCTTAATATATTTTTGTGGGTTGAGAGATAGTCGCTACAGTGCCATAGCTATGCCAAAAATGTGACTTTTTCCTTAAAAAGAAGACAAAAGAAATTTTCGCTTATGTTCTGGAATTTATGCTTACTTTGTTATTTTAATTTGTAAAAAGTTCGAAATCTGAGACTGGAGCAGTTTGAAAGTTAGTCAAGCTATTCATATTTTACTCATAGTTCTGTATATCGGGTGTTCTGGCCCAGTGGTCAGGTCGTTGACTGGTTCATATTGACTTTATTTAGACATTCGACTACTGGGCCAGAACACCTGATATACAGAACTGTGCGTACAGTATAAAAAGCTTGAATAACTTTCAAAATGCCCTGTCCTCAGATTTCAAAATTTGTGCACGTTGAAGGATTTGTTTGTTGTTGTTTTTTGTTTCGTTTTTTTTTTTCATTTTAACGAAAGTAAGCATAAATTCCAGAACATAAGCACACATTTCTTTCATCCTCTTTTCAAGAATAAAATCATATTATCATATGACGTCGCGTCTGGGAGTGAAATAACACCATGCAATAAAATCGATAAACCACTAGTGGTTTATAGATTTACGGGAAATGTAATGACGTCCATAACAACGTTGCGTACATAATGACAAAATTATAACGTTTTACGCCAGAAATGAGATTTCAAAGTATTTGTCATATGATAAATAGAATCTAACATTCGTGCTCTTGTTATATTGAATTTATTAAACTCGTTGCGAAAAAGAGATAAAATGCTCGGCAAGCCTCGCTTTTTATCTCTTTTCCCCAACTCGTTTAATAAATTCAATAAAACATGAGCACTCATGTAAGATCCTCTATTTTTAACATAACTCTGGCGCTGTAGCGACTATCACTAAACCCCCCAAAAAATGTTAAGCAGATACACAGCTGGAATTATAAATAGAGAATACTAGGTGAGTGTCTTTTGATATCAAGTTTACCAGGCAAGGCTTTGAGAACGCTTGTTGACATCGCGAGGCTTGCCGAGCGATTCAACATGCGTTCTCAAAGCCGAGCCTGGTAAACTTGATATCAAATGACGCGAACCTGGTATTCTATTTATCAGTTTTCCCATTGTTAAACACTCTTCAAACTAGCGACTATGACGTAGTTTTTATATTTGTATTGATTCAGCGTCATTAGCGACGTCATTCAAAAAGGGCAACGTCATCATGACCTGATAAAGGTAACATGCCATGAGATAGGAAACGTTTATTAGGTTATGTTGAAACAATTCAGTTAATAGTAGGGGTGACTAATAAGTGATAATAATTCACGATGAATATTTAGAAGTAAAAAATTGACCAAAATACGAGGGCGGGATCAAAAGTAATGCAACCAATGATGTTAAATGACAACTAAAGTTGGGATTGCATTTTTGTTTATTTCAAATTGTCAAAATATCATCCCTTCACAGATACACAAATTTTCAAACGTTTAATCCAATCCTTGAAGACTTTCTCATAGTCTTTTCGGGGTATACCTCTAAGGAGGTTTAATATGGAGACACCTAACTTTTGGTGGGAGGTATATTTCTGCCAGCAAGATTTTTCTTCAGACGAGGGAAGAGAAAAAAGTCACAGGGGAATAGATCAGGGGAATAGGGTGAATGTTCTAGAACATAGACCTCCTGTCCTTTCCAAAAACGACGCCACACTTCCCGCCTTGTGACTTGATGCATTGTCATGTTACAAATAAATACCACAGATGCCTATCTTCGGTCAACATTTCTGGTAGAATTTGACAAACTTTCTAAGAGCTTTGTTCCTGTAAAACCTTGTATTCATTGACTTGCCTTTGGGTATAGAGACTTCTATTGCTAGTCTGTTAGGAGTGAAAAATATGGCATACATAACCTTTTTTACACTGGTAATCCTTTTGGCAATACAATAATAGTAAGTGAGTATGATCAGGAAATACCACAATCACAAACTGCAGACAACCCTGTGGCAGCGCGAGGAAAAGCCGCTCAAACATCATGAGACACCAAGGCCTTCTTGCATTTTGGTAAGCCATACTCGATCACTTATTTTTCGATGCGATTCGAAATAGTGCATCCAAGACTCATCATATGTTACTACATTCATAAATAATTTCTGATCATATCTTGAAAATCGTTTTAACAGTTTGCGGGCCGTCCTAACATGTGTGTATTTTTGCTCCTCATTGAGCAAATGTGGGGCCCACCAAGTGCTTTCCTTCTTCATTTTCAAAATATTTCGCCAAAAGCGCAGTGTAAATGCTTTTGAAATGCCAACCATGTCCGCAATCTGCTGACAAGAATATCTTTGAGTCTGATTTTACTATATATAATATTTTGTTTATAACAATCTTTGGACTACTTGCAGATTTAGATCTACTATATTTTGGAGCACTTGTAACAGACCCTACGCCTGCACTGAAATCCCTAACCTGTCTGCAAACTGTGGAAAATGACATTGAATTACTAACATAAACAGTGCATATGTCAGCATAAATGTCCGTTGAACCTCTGCTAAGTAATGCGTGAGTCTTAATGTCAGCCCTGATTTCAATCTCATTTTCAACGTTCTCCCAACCATTTTGCTTAACCGCCTATGAGTAGGGTTTGCTATGTCTTTGTGCGCGTCTGTTTATTTGTGCTTTGTGGTCACCTGCTGGGAAAGGGCTGACCTCTTGGCTCTCGTTTGTGGTGTCTAACTGTGAGTTTGTAACTTTCCCATTGGTATCCTGGGTTGGGTGTGGTACTTGATTGTATCGACTCCTGATCTTTGCACCCTTTTTTACTTTGATTATCAGAGTTGTCTTGTCTGTGCTGCGTGGGGGCCCTAAAAAGTCTCCCCGCACTTTCATTTAATGCTCTTATTTTTCCAATCCTCAGGATTGTGTGTACAATCTCCTTCCATTGCTATGTCTTTGTGCGCGTCTGTTTATTTGTGCTTTGTGGTCACCTGCTGGGAAAGGGCTGACCTCTTGGCTCTCGTTTGTGGTGTCTAACTGTGACTTTGTAACTAACCCATTGGTATCCTGGGTCGGGTGTGGTACTTGATTGTATGACTCCTGATCTTTGCACCCTTTTTTACTTTGTGCAAAAGTAAAGGGGGAGTTCCAAATCTGCCCACGCATGGTTTTCGATAATATTTTGTATATTGAATACCTACGTTATAACAACTACAAAAATGAAAATATTTTATTCCTCGAAGGCTCTTAGGCCACAGGGGGGCACCTTGATGTACACCTTCTTTGTACTAATATATGACCTATTCAATATCAGTCTAAAATCATTAACATTATTGAGTGCTACATTCTTTTAATGGAATATGAAAGAAGACTCCCCGGGGTATACCTTACTACCATTAATGTATATGAACACATATAGATAATTTTTTTCTGACCCATCAAAATTTGAATTATCCCCATATTAAACACTGAAGTTAGTGTCTATATGGGATTCTATCCTAATATTTACCTTGTTCCAGTTTTTGTCAACCCATGATATTTTCAGAATAGTAGGTCAAATACATACTCTTTATGGATGTAAATTTTCGTAAAATTTGGACACCGGTAACAGTGTTATAATTTGCACGAAATGAGTTAAGTGAGTTTCGATTCATAAGTGATTTCAAATAAAATATTCCAGGTTGGTCCTACAAACCGCAGTCTTTCAGCAGGTATCATGTATGAATTGATCTTTTACTGGTTTCCAAATTATTTTTGGACTAAAGCCAACACGTGATATGCTCTTAATTTCTTTCATCCATTGAAAAATCAAAACAGATCAGGATTTATGCCAAGTAATTCATCGTCTCAATGTTCATTCTATGTTCCTGTTGCATCTAGAATTTCCTCTCTCTTATGTCCCTCCGTATCAAATATTGAGGGCAAATTGGTTCAGGACTATGTGCATACTTCTCATTAACTCTCATAAACTAAGTGAAACCAGGTCAAGTATTTAAGAAATTGTGTACGTTCTCAGTATTTTGGTAGGTTCTTTTTTCAGAGAACGTGGACTTCACATCAGCCGTCTTTGTATTAGGTTATATTTCCCCTGTAAATTGATAAAGTATTGTATTTTCATATTCTGGTCCTTCATGAATATTTTGTTTCAGCAGCAAGTAGAAGACCATTTAAGCTAGTGCTAGGAGGTATGAGATCTGCAGCACTTTCCATTTAGTGTCATGCAGAGACTGAGTGAGACTGAGTCTTAAGTTATAAAACTTTATTGTTTATTTCTATTGTGAAAGTATCCGTTTTCACACATTATTTAAACAGTATCCTTATTTTGCAGTCCCTTAGTCACTCAATGGTTTACAGATTTTTTTAAAAAAAAATACATTGTATCTTAATTGGTGTTAATTGTGGTTATTCCCCTGCATTAAGTTCTATCCGCCAAAACATTTCAAAACAGTATCCAAAAATACTAATCATAAACAAAAGCGTTAAAACTGCTCTAATAAATAGAAATGGAGTTGAAGAAAATAAAAAAGATACTTTTTAAGATTATAAATGTATTTTCAAATATTAAGAAACATTTAGCGAATTTTTGAATTTATACATACTGAGCATATTAAACAAAGTCCCTGGTGAAACAATCTTTGTGCTGTTATTTCCATCATGGTTATAGAATCACGAATTTGATTCTCAAATGACCTCATAATGCTGACATACTAAAAAATTCTGTAAAACTGGGCATAATTATTTATAATGAATTCAATAATATTTAATCATTTAACAAAGGTTGACTAACCATTCAAACAAAATGTATTTTTTTTTTTTTGCTTCAAATCATGTGAATATGATCCTTATACATAGAGTCAATTTATATATAGATGGGAAAGGTTGACAAGAACTGTAACACACCAAATTAAAATTGTAATTTGTATTGCTAAATTTGAGTAAATATTCTAAAAGAAACTTTATATTAACCATTTTATGTGATAGATATGGTATTGTGTGTACCGCATACATAAGCTAGAACTCACAGATTTTTCTTATAATTATCAATTTAAGAAATTCTAATTTCTGATAGATGTAAATTGGGCAGATTTGGGAGTAGAGGTAACCCCTATAATCACTTACTACACAATACCAAATGTTGTAACCAACCAATGAAAAGCGATAGGAAACAAAATACTTATAAGCCAAACAGTCAATTTGCATAATATCATCAAGATCTATGCCTGTGCAGACAGAACTCCATGTTAATTGAGCATACTGCTGGAAGTTTACATAAAATCTTGATTTTTTTCATTCTGCAAAATTTGTCCATTAAGTTTGAAATTCAGAAAACATCATTTTACCAGTTTAATTTTTTCTTGAGATTTTAAGATTATAACTAACACATGTGTGGACAAATTTGATATAAATTTCATAGGTTGACAAGAACTGCAACTAGGCAAAATTGACAATTTAATTTGTTGCAAAAATTGACAAAATGTTAAATTTAGGGGTACCTTCAAACAAAATTTGATGTGGACTTGTTTATCGTATACATTTAAATACATGTATGGTACATACATAATTACAAATTACTAGGCATCATGTTGAGAATAAATTTGGTTGTAAAATCCAAAATCTTGTCGCGAAGGGCCACTTTTAATTAGGGTATCCATTTATTTTAATTCTAAAATTTAAAATTATTTTAATTTAACAACTGAAATAGATGAATAGTTAAATATCTCACAAATAGAACACAAATGTAAATGACAATCTTTATACAAACTTTTTTAAAATTCTGTGCGTGGGCAGAACCCTATGTAAATTCCATATAGGGTGGAACTCCCCCTTTCACGAGAGATATTGTGTCTACATGTGCAGTTGATACATCGATTGAGAGGTGAGAGAATGGAGAACACATACAAGGTGTGGGTTTTATCTTCTCGCCAACAGTTGCGGTGAAAATTAGCCAGTGGCATTACTTTTGATCCTATCCTCGTATTACCTTTATAAACAGCTAGTTACACTATTTTATGCACTCGTCGACTGCAACCACCAAGCGATGACTGCGCTGTTCGGGTACAGTCGTTCTCTAGCGTGATACGACAAGAACTGTAACATATACAATGAATAACATAAATGAATAATTCAAAGTCTGTCAAGTTCGCTAATAAATTGTGATTGGAAAGGGAATAAATCATATGACTCTGAACTAACTCTGAAATTGTGCATTTGGCGTGAAGCCAAATACGCGACATTGTTATGGGCAGCATAATATAACATTCCAAAATATGTATGATAAAACTTTTTGGTCTCAGTAAAGGCGGTAACTGTTATATTCATATCTTGGTGTGGTTTGAAAATCAGGTTTTATTTATATATTGGTACAGAGTTAATAAGCTTTTTGCGTGCATTTCATGAAAGTCCTGACCGTATATACATTGACCTCACATGTATTAACCCTTAAACCGCAATATCACAAAATGTATATTTTTTAATCGTTCACTAAAATATTTGAAGCCTCATAGACAAACAGTGTGGACCAAGATCAGAATGTTCCTGCATGAGCAGTCTGATCTGGGTCCACAATATTTGCCTCTAAGCATATGTTAAATAGACATTTTCAGATGCAGTAATTTTGCTGGCGTTTTAAGGACTAAAGAATGTGCATTGCGTCTATACTGAGGTAATGACACAAGACGATACAGTTACTTTTGAATAAAACCACGCCTCATTTTCAGCTTTTACCTATGTCTAAGGTTGACCAGTCCTTATTACGCATTCATGAGGTGCCGCCTTTACAGTAACCCAAAAGTCATATAATATAAGTTATTGAAATATTTGCACGCTGAAAATTTGTAAAGGCAACAACCATAACTTGAATGAAATTTTGGTGGTGAAATTTATCAATCTTACTTCTCTGATATCTTGTAAAAATAAATATCTCCGTTTTTTTATGAAATTACCTTTTCAGTACCCATTTTTGTCCTGCCAAGGTAATACACGTGGGATTGAGATGACAGCATTTGTTCATCTATAACATTTTAATTAAAGATTTATTAGCAGACAATTATCATATTGAAGTCAAAAATGGTATTGTTTAAAATGACCATCCCAGTTGCTGTTGGAGGTCTACCAATGATAGGATATGTTACGTTTAACGCCCTACCAACACTGTCATTTTGTCTGCTTCCATTAGTCTATATATTTGCATGTTTCTGTGTCTCTGTATGTGTGAGCGTGCGGAAATTCAAGCCGACTCACACAGACATGCAGTTATGAACAAAAATAAGGATGGTCTAAAGTTCCGTTACTGTATCAGGACTTAAGTTAAAGAGTGCGTAACGAAATTTTAATTTTCTTATTTCAGGACCAAAACATATGTTGTGTGTGCTCAAAGAACCGTCTCAATGAGACGGTTCTTTTGAGCACCCAAAACATATGTTTAAACTGGTGGCTAAGTAAATATATACATTTCGACGCTGAAAAATTGTGTTTATCTAAACCTTTACTGTATGCATGATTAGCTTTTCAAAAAAGCTTAGAACCAAGCCTAGCGCATTAAAGTTTTATACCAACATTGTTAACGTTCTCCAGTAAAACCTGTGTAAAACGGTCACTCAAAAATAGACAAAACAAATGTTTAAATGACAACTGGTAGCTTAATGAAAGTCGAAAGTATTGCAGAATGAGCATTCTGCAATACTTTTGATCTCCATTAAGCGATAACCGGTATTGAAAGCCGTTTTCCACAGCAGGGCTTCAGATTTATTTTGAAGATTCGTGGGCCGAAGTGACCCATGCAGCAAAAAAATGGTGGGTCATTTTCTGAAATGATTGACCCAGCATATTAAACTAAACACAGTTGACATTTGGGTAGTATACTTAACCTAAACACTGACGCAAAACTTGTATTCATACATGTATATTGACTGCTGATTATACAGTTAAACCTGTCTTAAGCGGCCACTCAAAAACGAAGACCAATTATCGCTTATTGCAGGTCTAAAGTATCGCAGAATGCTGCAATCCTTTCGACCATCATTAAGCTACAATTTGTTATTAAGATCTTTGTTTAATCATTTTTGAGTGGCTGCTTAAGACAGGATTTACTGTATTGACAACCTACATGAACTTTCTTATTTGTGGAGTTCATAGACTCGTTATAAGATGAATATTTTTATTAAAGTGAGATATTTCCACAACTAAACAGGATGGGTCCACTTGGCCCACTGCCTTGGAAAGGGATGGGTCATATTTTGAAATCATGGGACAATGACCCGGGCCCACCACAAATCTGAAGGCCTGGACAGTTTTTACTGCATTTCTAGTTCTTATTTTGCTTATGCCACTCATTTATAGTTTTTTCGTGAATTTCATTTCTGCTTTGTTTTGTTTCAGTTAACTTGACAAGTCAAAACGTCCCTGCAAATCTAAAGGTCCCCATTTACAAGAGAAACGATGGTCACGTATTTTGTTTTTGAATCACTTTCCCAATGTATTACACTGGTACACACTGGTAAATGTATACATCGATTTGGTGGTATTTACGCGTATTGCCGGTACTTCATAGACCGGAAGTGGTAGATATTGGTGTTAATACTATATAGAAAAACATGCCATATGCCTAAAGGACTATAGAATTAGATCATTTTTAAGTATTGGCATGCACATGGCGATTTATGTAAGCATTTTGGAATAGATTCGAGTACCGATCCGGATGATCGGTACTCGAATCTATTCCTAAATGCTTACATAAATCGCCGTGTACATACTGAATACTTAAACATGATTGAAGTTTATAGTCCTTTAGGCATATGGCATACTTTTCTATACAGTATTAACACCAATATCTACCACTTCCGGTCTATGAAGTACCGGCAATACGCGTAAATACCACCAAATCGACGTATACATTTACCAGTGTGTGGTAGAGTGTCGGTAGAAAACAGATGGCTTTTCTCGAGGGCCATGTTGATTCTTCTAAGCAAAATACTATATGACATTGAAATCGGGTGTTATCGAAAATTACAGGTTGAAAAGTCTTTTAACTCGCATTTGAATCGAAGAAAATAATAAAACAGAAACTATATATACTGTGTAGACTTTTGAAGCCGTGCGCACATTCAACCGTGTGTATAGCCTTAAGATCAATTCTCTGAGAGCACCAAACAATTTCTCCACGCACCGAGAAGAAATTTCTATAAACCATATTCAAATGAAAGTCTATATCGAATAACCCTGAAAAATATACTTTGTTTCATAATTGAATCTTTCGATGCTATGGAAACCCTGTATGAATTATGTAAAACTGATATTTGGTCAAGAATTTCAGTGGCCCAAAATATTGTCTTTATTAGCAAACAAGAGCTGTATTAAATGCATTGATTCTGCAATGTTTGTTTGGAGTAAATACCAAAGAAATATATAATAAAATTAAAAATGAGGTATTTAAAGCCTATTTTTGTTACAGTGGCCTTTTAACTGATAATTTTGCAATTATTTTGTCATAAAACAGTCTACATTTTTAGTGAATATTTTGCATAATGCACCGGGATACAGACATGGCCCCATATCAAAACATAATCTGAATAGTCTGAAATACAATATTCACAAGAAACATGAGTGGTTTATTGTAATCTCACCAAGATTTTACAGGGTGATAGAGTCTTACTTTTGAAGCTTTTATTCTGTTCTATTCATTTTGCTTGTTGCCCTTGTCTTGTTGCTTGGCATTTGCGAGGCAGTTACCTCCCTTAAACAGGTGAGCAAATTTCCTGGATTTTTCAAACACTGTCAAATTCTTCTGGAAAAGACTGTCAAAGTCTATTTGAGTAGCTTTGTTGATCAATCCACCATAGTTGTATGTTCAGATGAATTTTTAACTGACAGAGAATGTGTTATGTCTGCAAACTGACTCAAGAATTTGGATTTCGAAGGAATAGAAGCACTGTATTACAGCTATTAACTGTTATGGAAGACTGGACAGAAGCATTAGATAATAACTTGCAAGTAGATACTGTATATCTGGATTTCAGAAAGGCTTTCGATAGCGTTCCTCATAAACGTCTCATAAAGAAATTAGAAAAGTATGGAATAACTGGAATGTGTTGAAATGGTTGAAATACTTTTTAAATGAAAGAAAGCAGAGAGTTGTCATCAATGGAAAGTCTTCTTAATGGAGTGATGTTTTATCTGGAATCCCCGAAGGGTCTCTACTCGGTCCATTATTGTTCATAATTATGTTTCCCCCTTTAGGGTCGGGAGACATATTGTTTTTCCCCGGGCGTCTGTCTGTCTGTCTGTCTGTCTGTCTGTCTGTCACAAATCGAGCCCGCTCTATAACTTGAAAACCGCTAAAGCTATATTCACGAAACTTTATACAAATATTAATCAGCATGAGATAAAGTGCAGAGTGCAAGAATGGTAACTCTGCCTTATATATTTTTTGAGTTATTTCCCTTTGAACTTTGTGCATCACAAAAATCGTGTCCGCTCTATAACTTGAAAACAACTTAAGCTATATTCACGAAACTTTATACAAATATCAATCAGCATGAGATGACGTGCAGAGTGCAAGAATGGTAACTCTGCCTTTTATACTTTTTGAGTTATTTTCCTTGGAATTTTGTGCATCACAAAAATCGTGTCTGCTCTATAACTTGAAAACCACTTAAGCTTTATTCACGAAACTTTATACAAATATCAATCAGCATGAGATGACGTGCAGAGTGCAAGAATGGTAACTCTGCCTTTTATACTTTTTGAGTTATTTCCCTTGGAACTTTGTGCATCACAAAAACAGTGTCAGCTCTATAACTTGAAAACTGCTTAAGCTATATTCACGAAACTTTATACATGTATCAACCAACATGCGTCGACGTGCAGAGTGCAAGAACAGTAACTCTGTAATTTATACTCTTTGAGTTATTTCCCTTGGAACTTTGTCAATCACAAAAAACAATTATCTATGACTATTTTATACCAGGTTTTGATAGTGCAATAGTTAACTACATTGACAGATATCTTTACTAGATACGAGCTGATTGTCTGCATGAAGTGACTAAAATTTCCGTTAGAAATTGTATTTAATGTTTCTGTTTGAAATTATATTTAATGACTCATGCTTTTGACATCAAAAGGGGGGGGGGAGACATCTGTTTTTTCGTAGAAAAACAATTCTAGTTTATATAAACGATTTGCCTGGGGTGGTAGGTAGTGTCTGTAAACTATTCGCCGATGAATGCAAACTTTATCGTAACATTGAGTCTAAAGCTGACATGATGGAATTGCAAGAAGACATTTAAAGAGTGTGTAAATGGAATGGAGATTGGATTTTAGGATTTAATATAAAGACGTTTGTCATATGACGTCGCGTCTGAGAGTGAAATAACACCATGCAATAAACAACTAGTGGTTTATAGATTTACAGGAAACGTTATGACGTCCATAACAACGTTGCGTACATAATGACAAAATTATAACGTTTTACGACAGAAACGAGATTTCAACTAATCTTAATGTCATATGATAAATAGAATCTAACATTCGTGCTCTTGCTTTATTGAATTTATCAAACTCGTTGTGAAAAAGAGATAAAATGCTCGGCAAGCCTCGTATTTTATCTCTTTTCCCCAACTTGTTTAATAAATTCAATAAAACATGAGCACTCATGTAAGATCCTCTATGTAAAGTGATCTCATTTGGTAATATACATTTTGAAATTGAATATAGTTTGACTGACAGTGAAAATAACTCCCATACAATATCATTAGAAGACTCTGAATGTGATCTAGGCATAGTGTTCAAGACAAATCTCAATTTGATGAGCACATTGACAAAGTTGTGAATAAGGTGAATAGAATAAGTGGTTTAATTAGAAGGAAATTTACACATATTGATAAAAGCACATTTTTGACATTATATAAATCATTGGTGAGCTCTCACTTCAATTATTGGAACCTGATATATTATCCAACAACTAAAAAGTGCAAGCAGATCCTGGAAAAGGCCCAGAGGAGGGCTACCCATCTGGTACCTGAGTTACGAGGAATGTCCTAGGGAGAGCGTCTAATGGAATTGAATTTATCAACTTTGGACTATAGAAGAAACAGATATGATATCATTCAAGTGTTTAGAATAATTCACGAAATTGATGACATTGGCATGAGCAAGTTTTTTACATTCACGGACAATAGCCAGTTAAGAGGGCACAACTTAAAACTGAACAAACCTCGAGTTAATAAATCTATCAGATTGAATTCATTTGCAATGAGAACAATCCCAGTGTGGAACAGTTTACCATCAGAAATAGTAAATTCAAAAACCGTGTTAGAATTCAAAACTAAACTAGATAAATTATGGAAGAACTCAAGATATGACTTATCTGAAATTTATTAATATATCACAATAACCGGAAGCGACGACAAGAAAAACAGAGAGCAGAGGGGAACAACAAGCCTTTGGGGCTTAATAAGTTTCCCGATGACTACAAGTAAGACTACAAGTAAAAATGTGACAAAAAATTGTATGTAACATTATTTCGTTTAACAACAACAACATCAACAATTACACTTTGATGAAGCCTTCTGTAGCATATATTTGCCTGACATTTTACTGCTGCTGAATAAAGTGACCTAGGGTTATTTTGTGTGTCATGCACATATAGGATTGACTGAACTGAATATTAATTTGAGGAGAAAAAGGGAGCCCAGGCTACTTTGTGTGATGCTACTGGTACCTTATTCCGACAGGCTACTTAATTTATGTAGAATGGCCCATTGGAAATGATGCTGAAGCTAAAAGAGGCTGCCAGGGTGTTCAAATTATAATAGGTAAGCCCATAAATCGACATCTCGGCCCCACTAACTAGGCCCATTGCAAATTCAGCCCCTAACCAACTCGGTCTCTAATGTCATACTTTGGGAGAACTATTCAAACGACGATATGCATGTACCTATCTCAGACTTGCTGAAGGAGTGTTAAAAATTACAGGCCCTCAAGTGTGGGGTTTAAGGATGTAATTGTGTTCTTTTATCCAATATTTTAGAATGAGCCTATCATCCCATGCGGTACTTTATATCCAATATGCGACCTGCGAAGTCTTAGGCGCGACTGGGCATCTAGAGCCTTCAGTGGCGGATCCAAAGAGGGTTCAATTGAGACAAAATTATTTCATTTTCATGGAGAATTTTCAGAAAAATCTGAAAAAATAATAATCAGGTAAAATTAACAAATCGATCCCCCCTTTATAAATTTGAACCCCCTATCAAGAAGTCCTGGATCCGCCCCTGGCCTTCGATATTGGCACACATTTATTATCACCATTGTGTCCGACAACTTCTGTTGCATTATCTTTCCATTTCAGTCGTCATAAATTGGTATTTCAAAAATTGTAGTCCCTGTTGAAACGCCATATTATCAGGCTTCTCAACTTGGACTGCACTGTTTGCTATATGTAAATATAGGTATTTCTTGCTTTTGAGCTGTCATATGATGTATTTATTTTGCTAATAAATTTTTAAAATGCCAACTATTAACATTTATGAGCAAGATAAAACTCATGCTCAAGTGAGTATAAAAAGTGTTATAACCTCGAGGCCAAGTCTGTGCAGTTTGTTATAACCTCGAGGCCAAGTCTGTGCTGTTTGTTATAACCTCGAGGCCAAGTCTGTGCTGTTTGTCATAGAGGCTTCTAAAGCATTTCAGAGTACGACAAAGCAGACGGTATTTGTTGCGATTGGTTCTTTATAAGGTTTAAATTGCAACCATTACGACTGCAGCAGGTGATTAAATTCAGGGAAAACAAGACCCCCCCCCTTTAAAGCTGATGTGGCTTCCTAAAGCTATAACTGAACAACACATAGAGGATCTTACATGAGTGCTCATGTTTTATTGAATTTATTAAACGAGTTGGGGAAAAGAGATAAAATGCGAGACTTGCCGAGCATTTTATCTCTTTTTCGCAACGAGTTTAATAAATTCAATACTACAAGAGCACGAATGTTAGATTCTATTTATCATATGACATTAAATATACTTTGAAGTCTCATTTGTGACGTAAAAACGTTATAATTTTGTCAATATGTACGCAACGTTGTTATGGACGTCATAACGTTTCCCGTAAATCTATAAACCACTGGTGGTTTATCGATTTTATTGCATGGCGTTATTTCACTCCCAGACGCGACGTCATATGATAAATGTAAACATAACTTGCGAAAGAGTATTTAAGTACTCATAGAACTTTACGCCCTCCTCCCTAGGTACTGTAAACGTCGACGTTACTCTGCCTATTGATGTCGTCTGCTGACAACCTTTGCAAACAGTTTGGACGTCGGGCCTGAACTGGACCGAACTGTTTGACACTCTCATGGCATTCCTGAAAGAATTTTTTTGAAAAATGTGATTTTGAAAAAAAAATCAGCAGACGACAAGTAACATGAAAATTAGCAAGCATGCAAAGAGTTAATATCTAGTGCCAATCCCTTTGTTATGCTGTCTACTGAATGCATGAAACCATTTTGATTTTTTACAATAAGTTTCGAATTTCGTTTACATTGTGCTATAATCATTACTTATATATTATTTAAACGTAAATGTAAGGTTCATGTTATTGCATTTGCATACGAATGTATTTGCGCATTATTTATTAATTTCATTTTGCGTTTTCCTAAACATACTCAAATAGCTTAATAAATATTTTAGCTTTAAGGAGTGTTAGGTTTTCAAAGATAGGATTGCAATATAAATAATTCAGCGTGGCATACGTACTTTCATGCAAATGGGCTCTGTTGCAACACGTTTTGAAATAATGTAATAAATATTTCATTTTGATTTTTTATTTCATTTTGCGTTGTCAATGTCGTCGCAAAATGAAATAATCTTGGTTTTTTATTTCATTTTGCGTCAATCATGTACAGTTGGTTTAAAATGAAATAATTATTTTATTATGCGCTGATAGTAGGCATAATTGTTTTTATTTCTTTTTGCGTAAAAGGCATCAGATCGGTTTCAAATGATACACATTTGTTATATGCTATGATAGATGTCATAATTATTCAATTGTTTTTATTTTTGATGAATTGTTGAATGAGTTGCTGTGTGTTGTTTTTTTGATAAATCAATATTGCCATTGGATTTCCCTGGTTTATTATCCACTGACGAAGTCAGAGGGATATATTTTCGCTGTCATCCGTGCATCCATCCATCCATTCCATTCGTCCACACTTTTTGTCCGTCAGGAACAATATCTCAGTACCTATTAGTCAGATTTGAATCATGATTAGTGCCATGTTATCTCGATAAGTTTCGTCAAAATCGACCTTTTAGCACTTGAGGTATGGTCCTTGTTTTGGTAAAGGCAATTATAATGCAAAACCTATATCAGCTTTTTTGTTTGATGATATTCACATTTCATCAAAGCTATTATATCTAACAACTTCTCACTAAAGACTATGATTGCTCAGTGCATGTGGCTAAGCATGGCAGTGTCCAAAATTCACCGCACCCCCTTTGAACCCACCTTAGGGGTCAAAGGTCAAATATTTAAATTTCATAATAACTAAGGCAGTTGTCAATATTTTTTGCTGAAATTTTGCATGCAGGACGAGCAGCACTAGATATGAAACATATCAAAGGGGTTTTTAGTTTGAGTGCCTTTTACTTCATCCGTCTGTCTGCAACACTTTAGGGGTGCCAAGTTTGTGTAATCGTAACTCCAAAAGTTTTCATTCCTTTTTATTCAAACTTTGCCTAAAAATTGTTCACATATTGAAGATGTGCACCGTCTATTTTGTGCACGTTTCATTATTACTTTTCTCATTTTTAAGGGGTGTTGACTTAGACATTTTTCCTACAAAATGCTTAGGGGGTGTCTAGTTTGTGTAATATGTAACTCAAGCAGTATTCATTCCTTTATATTCAACCGTTGCATAATGATTGTTCACACGTTGAAGTTGTGCACCTCTTATTTATTTTATCATATAACATTACTTCATTTCGTTCTGTCCTAACACAACGCATAATGAAATATTGCAATAATTTTAACAAAAATGAACAACTAATTGATTTTTCTTACAGCAATTTTAACAGTGGTTTATACACGTGCAAAACGCCCTTTTTACTTTAAATATGCTCTTAAATAATGATAAATAAATCCAGTGAACAGAATTTATAAAATGCTATATTTAAATAGTATACAGCCATCTAATGCAAATATACTTTAAAACCCCTTAAGCTTTATTTCATATTACTATATTATTTCATTTTGCCGTTTCCTAGAACAACACATTATAAAATTTTTCTGACAGCAATTCATAAAGTGGTTTATCCACGTACACAACGCCTATTTTAATATGTCTTTAAATGAATCCCATGAACAGAATTTATAAAGTGTTATACTTAAATAGTATTCAACCATCTCACGCAAAACGTTCTTTAAAAACAGAATATTTTGTTCATATTGTTACATTATTTCATTTGGCGTTGTCCTCGCACAACGCATTATGAAATAATGTTATAATTCTGAAAAGTATGACAAATGATTGATGTTTCTGACAGCAATTCATTAAGTGGTTTATTCACATACAAACGCCTATTCTAATATGTCTGTAAATGAATCCCATGAACAAAATTTATATAGTGTTATATTTAAATAGTATACAGCCATCTAATGCAAATATACTTTAAAAACCCTTAAGCTTTATTTGATATTATTACATTATTTCATTTTGCGGTGTCCTAGTAAAACACATAATGACGCCTTAATATTGTGTTATACTTAAATAGTATAACGCCATCTGATGCAAAACATACTTAAAACACTTAAGAAAAACTTCATGTTATTACATTACCTTTATTGCGTTGTCCTAGCACAACGCATAATGAAATAATGTAATATTTCTAACAAGTATGATGAATTGATTAATTTTTCTTACAGCAATTTTTACAGTGGTTCATTCTCATGCAAAACGCCCCAACGTAAATATGTTAGTAAATAAATCCCATGACAAGAACAAGAAACGAACTGAATTAATATAGTGTTATATTTATAAAGTATTCATTAATGAACCATTTTATGCCGAATACATTTTTCATAAATGCTTTAATTCGATCAACAACCATTCACTTGGCAAAATGTACTGAATTCAATAGACTGGATCCAGGGCTGGTCCCATACTTTCGGGGAGCTTGAACATGAAATAATTTATACGGTAATTCTCCTCACTTCACTAATTCAAGAAAGGGTTGTCAGTTACCAGCAAAAGTATGTGCATGAAGTATTGGTAAGTCGCTGCGTCAGGATGGGTGTGGTAAGGTGAAATATACATGTGTGAAAGTTCAAATTTTCCAAAATCCTGAACTTTAAAAAATGCAGTACACTTACATTAACTTAAAAAAATCAAGTTCAAATGCTCAATTGTCTTTCGATAAACTGATAATAAATCAGAGAAGCTATCATAATCTGCTTAATTTACTATTTTGGTCAGACTTTCTATGGACAGTCAGCCTAAAAACCCTGAATTCAGGATTCTGAATTCATATTTATTGCATGTTTTACTGAAAATATTATTAAAATGCTTAGTTACCCGAGTTGATGCTGCTTGTGATTTCAAACCCATAACAACCCACTCACGGGTACCCATAGTTGGCCCTCCCACGCATCCATATCATCGACACTCGCATGCACCGGCAACGGCATAAATAACGTCATTCACGTCAGCGCCATGTCCAGGCCAGCGTGTAAACATGTAATACTTTTTGGACGCCCGCCTCATTAGCTGACATATCAGTCGGTGTCTGTAATATTTAATCTCTGGCCTTAAGGCCCTCATGCAAATAAAGAGACACTGGTCCGATATATGGTACATGTGGGCCGCAACGCGAGAAAACCTGTCTTCGGGGGTTTGTGAACAACACAGGCGCAGACCAGCCTGCGCATCCGCGCAGACTGATCAGCGCCTTAGTTATTTGCTATTTGGTAAGTATCATATGTAAACTTAGGACAAGTGAAATTTCAATTTCTAGCTAGTCTCTGTATCTGAGGAGACTGATTTGAAAATCGTTTTGTCAGAAACCCCGAAGGCAGGTTTTCTCGCGACGAGGCCCATGTATCACTGGTAATGCAGTGGATTGTGCTTAATTTTGCTCTTCTCACTGTCCCAATCTAAGGGGCCGTTTCATCCTGGCTTGGTGATCAGGGATGAGGTGTTGTGAACCATGTCACAATAGTGGACAACCTTGGCGAACCAGGATGAACAGTATTGAACCGGCTGATTCCCTGGTTGTTCTAAGATGTTGAAAACAACTGGGAGTCAACGGGAGTCACCAGGAAGGCTGTCAAATACCGTTGTAAGCCTGGACAACGTCCGCAACATCCGTGTCTCCACCGTGATAAACCAAGCTCGTTGAAGACACCCCCGGTTTGCCCCGGTGTTAGGGCGATAGAGCCCCAATAAAGAATGGTAGCGTCATGGTTTGTAATGGTTGTGACAAGTATTGGTATGGTTTAAGCCGGTAAAGACCCGTTTATACCCGAAAATGTCAGTGCTACTTCGGCTGTGCCCAGTAGAGCCTCGGTCTGTCCCAGTTTAACAAATTCTGCATGTATATTTATAATAATAGGAAAAGTCTAGAATAAACAGGGCCATATCGTAACATCAGTAAGGTGAGAAAGCAATTCTTTTTTTATGAAATGTGTCCTGGTGCATCACAGTATCGTGATGTACCGTGGCTATATAGGCACAGTGAGAACGAGGCTTAAACGTCCATAGGCTTAAATGAGAGCATACAAGCAAAAATGTCAAGGAAAGAAGAAAAAATAGGTCATTTTATTTTAAAACTTATTCTATGAAATTTTAAGATTATATCTCTAATTTAACTTAAACAAGTGAAGAAAGCTAGCTTCTTCCAACATTATTTCATTTTGCGTTGATATGCACCATATCGACGCAAAATGAAATTATCGTGTTATTGCATCTTTACTTCATTTTGCGTCGACGTTGACGACACAAAATGAAATAAAAAAAATCAAAATGAAATAAATTATTACATTATTTCAAAACGTGTTGCAACACAGCATGCATGCATTGTTCAACCCAAAGGCCTTTTTTCATTTTCTTAGCGTCAATTTTACGTTATCAGAGTTTTATGAGCTTTTAAAAAGCACTGCTACTTTTTCACTTGTTTTCACTTTGTATGATGTTTGGAATGTATTTTGACAATGTTTCATTCCTTTTCAACACCGTAGCTGCCGCCTATGTCCATTTAGTGACGTCGAGCGTTTCAATTACATGCTGATATGTGTATACTGCAAAACTTGACATTCCTACGCGATGAAAGTAAAGTGTAGCCAATTGGCACTATAACAAAGTTTATCAGTCACCGCTAATATTAACTGAACTGTTTCAACATAACCTAATAAACGTTTCCTATCTCACGGCATGTTACCTTTATCAGGTCATGATGACGTTGCACTTTTTGAATGACGTCGCTGATGACGCTGAATCAACACACAAATAAAAAAATACGTCATAATCGCTAGTTTAAAGAGTGTTCAATAATGGGTAAACTGAAAAATAGAATACCAGGTTCGCGTCTTTTGATATCAAGTTTACCAGGCTCGGCTTTAAAATCGCATGTTGAATCGCTCGGCAAGCCTCGCGATGTCAACAAGCGTTCTCAAAGCCTTGCCTGGTAAACTTGATATCAAAAGACACTCACCTAGTATTCTATTAAGACTGCACACACTAAACAGCGGTATTGGTTGATAAAGAAAAAACGGTTATTATCCACAGTTTACGTTGTTTCTTAAATAGAGGATCTTACATGAGTGCTCATGTTTTATTGAATTTATCAAACGAGTTGGGGAAAAGAGATATCATGCAAGGCTTGCCGAGCATTTTATCTCTTTTTCGCAACGAGTTTAATAAATTCAATAATACAAGAGCACGAATGTTAGATTCTATTAATCATATGACAAATACTTTGAAATCTCATTTCTGGTGTAAAAACGTTATAATTTTGTCATTATGTACGCAACGTTGTTATGGACGTCATAGCGTTTCCCGTAAATCTATAAACCACAAGTGGTTTATCGATTTTATTGCATGGCGTTATTTCACTCCCAGACGCGACGTCATATGATAATTGGCGTTAAATTTGGTTTATCACGCTTTTACCCTTTAACGTGACGTAAAACATAAGTTCTGATTCTTGAGAATGCATTCTCTTACAATGATTGGTTGACTCCTAGTCATTTCAGTTTCTAGTAATTGCTTAAACAAAGGAAAAGCCGTTTAGACAACGTCGAAATCACAACTTAAAACCCCCATATCATACGTCACAGCAAGAAATTGCAATTTTTTTAAAATTAACTTTGTCTGTTCTGGTATTGGCCTATGAAAAAAGTTAAAAAAAACATCAAAACATACACTCCCGAGGCAAAAGTGATAAAAACGGTAATTTTTACGTCGTGACGTCATGTTCTTTATTTGGTAAATATATTTTTTCGAAGATTACTTTCTAATGTCTTGTTATTAAAATAAGCATATCGACTTAGCTCTATAATTTGTTATTTAACGTGTTTGAAGCAAGTAAAAAGTGTCGGGTTTCTTTAGTAGTTAAGTATATATAGAAAAACATGTCGTTTGCCAAAGGGACTATAGAATTAGATCATTTTTTTAGTATTCGAAATGCACATGGCGATTTATGTAAGCATTTAGGAATAGCCGGATGATAGGTATTCGACGTATACATTTACCAGTGTACTGGGGTCATGTCTGATGATTTTTTTCGTTTTTTTTTTTAAATCTTACAGAGAATACATGTAAAAAACATTTGTATCATTTATGCCCTGTGTGTGTTGTTTGCACCATTCACGCCATTAAACATGCTATTTTAACTCCTTTGATCATATTTATTTATCATTCAAGTGTGCTCTTATATCAGATCATTAAATAAATAATTTGATTTTAATGTTATAATCCTCATGTGCAGCATAAACTCTGGATCAGAGGATTTCGAACTAACGACATTTCTGTGATTCAGCGCTGCAACATTTACTTTACAAATAAGCCAGCACATATTTGTCTTTGGCTGGACCTACAGTGGCTCAACTTGGTTTTCTTTATATCTGACTCTTACGACATGACAGCCGTAACCAAGTAAAGCATAGCTGAAAAATTTCCCGTGCCTCCGCTGGGAATCGAACCCAGGTCGCCCCGGTAAAAGACCAATGCTCTAACCACTGAGCCAAAGGGTCGACTCTCTGACGCAGTTGTCAGAGATTGATTATATACTAGAAGCTATGCGAAATCTACCTTGTGTAGATATATAGGTGAGAGTGCTTGGCCCGTAACACTCCCCCTCTTCAAAGAAGTCATCATTTATGATGACGGAAAGCCTTTTAAGGCGAACAAATGTCCAATCCCGGACAGGAGCCCCCATCTTACGACATGACAGCCGTAACCAAGTAAATCATAGCTGAAAAATTTCCCGTGCCTCCGTTGGGAATCGATCCCGGGTCGCCCTGGTACAAGAGCATTTCTAACCACTGAGCCAAAGAGTCGACTCTCTGACGCAGTTGTCAGAGATTGATTATATACTAGAAGCTATGCGAAATCTACCTTGTGTAGATATATAGGTGAGAGTGCTTGGCCCGTAACACTGACGAGCTATTTCCGTTGTTTCATCATAGTGTGTTAATTTGATTAGATTGTTTCTCTGTGGTGATGCAGCACATACGCCATTTCTAATTTAATTGTTTTCCTGATATCTTGTGACTGTTTGTGTTCTGCGGCTCTTCCTCACAGTGCCGTGGGTTGGTCATCGTTGTGTGATTGTGGTATTTCCTGATCCTTCTCACGTGCTTTTTGGTCCTTGAGCTGTTGTAGTAGTACGTATGTTTCCTAGTAGAGAGCTAATTCCTTTACCGAGATTGTTCTTTGGCGTCATGTGACTGTCAATTTCTCGCAGGGCCATGGGTTGGTATGCAGTGTGTGATTGTGTATTTTCTTGGTCTTGCCCACATGATTTTTGCGTTACAAGTTTTAAGACCGCGTCCTTTGAAAATCCCTTAGTCATCTCTAAGACTTTTCAGAATAAAGTTTTAAAAGCGCCATATAACCCTGATATGGTGATACAAACTAGAGTTTGACATCTCGCTAACCTCTGGTGTGGTAAATGTGTTTCTGTTATATATTGGTATCGCCGAGCCTGCGCATGCCAGTAAATACTCTGCAGAGTATTACCCGTTTGAATGCATGGATGATGAAAATTCAGAACAAACACTGCTGTCGTGCCAACCAAGAGTGACAGTGACGTTATACCTTGTTTAGAATTGCTAAGTAAAACACTAACGTGTACACTTCATTTGACCTAACACGAATCGATAGATCACTTGTGAATTAAACCATTCCTGAGGATAGGATTAATACACAAGTGAGCTATCGATTGTAAGTCCCTGATAATTTTGTAAACAAAACATGAAGTCACTGTCACTGGCAGGAGAGTACATTGTTAGCCTCTCCAGATACTTGCTGCATATTACTTGACTTTTCGCTTACTGTAAAGGCGGCAACTTTAATATTCATATCTGGGCGTGGTTTGGCTATTTCATTTGCTAAGGAAGGGAAATCAGGTTTTATCTATAATTTGATAAAGAGTTAATAAGCTTTTTGAGCCGCGCAAGCGTGCGTGCAATTCATGAAAATCCTAAACTCATGAACTCATATTTATTAACCCTTAAAGCGCATAATCACAAAATGTATGTTTTTTGTCGTCTACTAAAATATGTGAAGCCTCATAGACAAACAGTGCGGACCAAGATCAGACTGCTCCTGTAGGAGCAGTCTGATCTGGGTCCACATTGTTTACATCTATGCTTATGTTAAATAGACATTTTAAGATGCAGTTATTTTGCTGGCGTTTTAAGGACGAAATAATGTGTTTTGCGTCTATACTGAGATAATGGCAGAAGATGATACAGTTACTTTTGAATAAAACCACGCCTCATTTTCAGCTTTTACCTATGGCTAAGGTTGACTAGTCCTAATTACGCATTCATGAGGCGCTGCCTTTACTGTAAGCGAAAAGTCAAATAATACATACCTTATTTCGTGGACTGTCATGCGCGGATCCAGAAAGTTTTGTCAGAGCGGGTCCAACTTTGACAACTTTTTTTTTGTTTGGTTTGATGAGTGGAGGAATGATCTAAATGCCACTATAAGCCGGCCATCAACGGCCCGCCAGCGAAACGCCATTTAAATGGCCGCTGGTGTACCGAAAATGGCCAAACATTAAATGCTTTTCCATTTTACGCTCCGACTAAACCGTTTATACGATTATATTTTAAATATTAAATACACCTAAGTTAAAAAATATTTATATATACTCAGAAAAACAATTGAAGGATATTAAAATTCTTTTGACTTTATAGCATTTGGGAATATAATTTTCAAACAAATTATTTTTGTCATTGATAGAATCATCACTATGCAATTCACGAAAATGAAAAATTGAAATTCACGGTTCATTGGTTACGATACAGTACTTCACCAAATGTAGTGACCCTCTCTACCAAAATTTCACAAGCAAAAAAATTAGCGCTCTCAATTTTTGCTGCAACCCTTACCAGGTCATTGCTTATGTTCTAATTGCGACCACAGACAAAAGTAAACACTAATTTTTCAGTCATCGCCCCTAATATTGGGAAAACTTATTCAACAAAAATACACGATTATGGCATACCCCGGTAAATTTGACTACAAATTTGCAATAAAACACTGAAAACCGCTTTAAAATTAGGTGCCATCTTTTAGAGGGAGAACCAGCGATGATTTTGGAGCCAGTCATTATGGAATGCAAACGATAAAAATGGGTTTCAATCATTTTTGAACGATTGTGACTTTTCAGTATAGAGGGTTGAACCATTTGGATTTGTATTGAACTTAAACCATTGAAGCGTGACTGTAATAAAGCATCCATTTTGATTGCAGATGTCTGGAACTATGAAATGCATGCTTAATTAGTAAAGTTTTTATTGTATTGAATGTTAGAGATGGGACTGAATCCAAATATCCTTCAATTGTTTTTCTGAGTATATTAGATATATAATAAATGTAAATAAAAGCAATAAATGTTCATAGAATCATGAATACTTCGGGTCTCTTGCAAAGTTAACGTGGCACGTTAACTTTGCAAGAGACCCGAAGTATTCATGATTCCATGAACAGACCAAAATTTGAATTCATTTCTTAATTATTTGTTGGGTGCACTATAGTTACCGAAGAAAAATCATCATTGTTTACCCTTTAATGGATTTCCCCGTACATAATGATAATACAATAAGAATGGAATTGTCCATTTTGCTATTTCAGAAGCCAGAGCTTGATTTCTTTTATATAATGGTGTTTTTTCTGTTCCTCAAGGTTTGTTTTAATCTTTAATCTTAGCAAACAGTGCATACCCTGATGAAATGCAGCATTATGCTGCATTTCATCTGGTTATTTGCTGTTCGCAAAAGTACCCGTTTAGGGATTTCCAGTATACAAAGGGTTAAACCAACAAAATATCAAACCAATTCGAAGCATTGCTGTTGCAAAAGAAGATTACTAAGTGCTACTTAATCCATAGACACACCTGCCAATCCATCTCCTACATAGCATAAAAGCAATACTATGTTATGAAGAAGAGGGACATGTTCCTATGAATGAGATGGACCTAAAATGCAATAAAATCACCTGAAATTGTGTGCCCTGGAACAAAGCTTTATTGTAGAATCTGTGCTGAAGTTGGAAAGTTGAAGTTGGGAAAATGTCCATTTTCTTCATTACAAAACAAAATATTTAAGCATTTTAAACTATCAAACATAATGCACTTTTATAAACGACATAATTTTTAAAAAGTTCACCTAGTGTTTCATCTAGATCTAATAGCATTGCTTATTTCTATTTTTTTCTCTCAAAAACAGGAAACAGACAGTTGTATCCCATTGGTATATGCGATGAAGGAGATGTACAAATGAGCCGCGACATGAGATTTCCAACAATGTGGTAGGTGCGACCAGCAAAGCCTCAGATCAGCCTGCGCATACGCGCAGTCTGATCAGAGCCTTTGCTAATCGCTTGAATATTCTATGAGTGTTTTCTACTGACTGAACATCATTTGTAGTTTCTAAGCTTAACGCGAGGCTGCACAGGCTTGTCTGAGTCTACACTTGTCAAAATGTCACACTGTTGGAAATCACATGTCACGGCTTAAATGTAATGGCAGGTGCGATAGTAGTAATGAATGCCACTATGGAACGACTAGACTGGCCCCAGTCTCTAATGTCATCTTATATATTAAAGCTGATAATCTCTCTAAAGCCTCGTTTATATGCACAATATATACCCCGGTGCAAATATACACCCTGGGTGTACATTTGCACCTGGGGTGTATTTTGGTCATGTAAACGGTGTTTTATGAAAATGCACCCGGGTGCTAATATGCACCCGGGTGCGAATTTGCTCCACCTTTGTAGGTGGTGCAAATACGGTGGAGCAAATTAGCACCCGGATGCATATTTGCCTCTAGGTGCAAAGGACCTCGGACAGTTTCCTATTCAATCTGCCCAAATTTTGACAGCCTGAGGCTAGGATAATGCATAACTGACAACGTTCCATAGTTTTGTGCTTAAATCGAACCCTTACATTTAGAGCACCTAGCAAAATAAAAACATTTTGAAAATATTGCATAATTATGTCAGGACTCTAGGGTTTAGGGGGTGGGGGTATTTTTTGTGACCAAATTTTATTTCACGGAAAGTCAAAGTTTCGTCGAGTATTCACCTAAATACATGCAAATATTATGTTTGCGGCATAAAACTTGAGACGAAAGTTATGCTTTTGCATAAAATTCGGGTTGAGAAGATTTCATTGTTTCATCTAAAGAAGTGTGCTGTCAATAACTTTTGACTATTACCTGTAATGTTTCAAGGTCAACTAGTTTGACCTGCACTAAGGTGTATCATATCTGCATACTGTATAAATCATAGTCTAGATAAACACAGTTTTTGAGCGTAAAATCGTTAATATTTTCTTACACATCAGATTTAGCCTATAATTTGGTGCTTAAAAGAACCGTCTCATTGACACGGTTCTTTTGAGCCCCCACAGCATACGTTTTGGTTGAGAAATGAGATAAGTAATTACTTCGTAAGTGCACTCTTAACTAAAGCCCTGATACATGCCATATTGCAAATTGATATTTACCTACAGGCTTTTACAAAATAAGTTTCTAATAAGTTTGTATAATAAAGTGTTTTTGAGCATTTTGACAGCGCCCCCCCCCCCCCCCCCCGTGACCAATCATGCCGTTTTTATATGATGTGTGAAATGTAAAACTACAACTGTAGGCAAAAGGGGTAGTTTGGTCACGGTAGGAAAGCACTTCAGTATAACGTTTTCTATTTTCTTTATGTTGAATAGCAAAAACAGAGTTTTCAACCCATATTTTTCAATTGGTACTTGTCCAACTTTTCTCTGGTCATTTTTTTTATAGGTAATCATTCATTAAGACTGTCCGAGGTCCTTGCGCACATGAACGCAACTTGTTATCACATATGTACAATTTGATCTTAGATTTGGATAAATTACCCATATTTTCTATATGAACATGTACATGTGTATGAAAATAAACTATATAAATAGTCCCTTTATCAAACTTAAGGTCATGGCTTCTTTCTTTAGTCACTACTTCATCGGCAATGCCGGGTTGCCACGCAGAACAACTGGAATTTCTGGTCCATGGGCTTCGATTTGCACGATTCTATTTCCGAACAATATCTCTTCCTAACCTCAGCAATAGAAATCAAGAGTTTGCCATAACCCTGGCGCCATGCACGAGTCCAGGCTATCCGATGTACACATCGGTGAAAAAGGTCCCCCCTGCATAATAACGGAGTGACCACCTTTACGATTCATTGTTTGTTTGTTTGTTTGGTTCTTAACGACGCATCAACCCTTGTGGGTCATTAGCGTCAGACGGTATTGAACTAAACATGATGAAGATGGAAAAAGTAAAAATTTATAAGATAAAATAAAAGGAATGATATTAATGAGATTGTATAATGATGATTAGTTGCAATACGATTGTTGACAGGAGAGACCACGTACAATATCTGACAGTTTCAAAGAGCTATTCAGATAACTGTACATGTTCTCTAACTGAACAGAATACAACATTAAAAAATCTGTATTATGGTTTGATACAAATGTAAAACAAAACATGATTTTAAAATAGCAATTAGATTTTGTTAAAAAGATTTATTTGTCTTAAAAATGTCATAATACTATCAATATGTATATCTTGAAATAATTCTTTCATGTTAGCAACATGGAAACAATTATTTCTTACTTGTGCAAAGTCGCCACATTCCAAAAGGAAGTGACGTACAGTGAATGGAGCGTCGCAACCAACACATTGTGGGTGCTCTTCACCTAGTAGTAAGTAAGAATGTGTGACTCTTGTGTGACCTAAACGGAGTCGAGCCAAAACGACTTCTTCTTTTCTAAGGTTTCTAACAACTGATTGGTGTTCACCAATAGTTGGTTTTATCTCACGAAGTTTATTTCCAATGCTGTTATTCCATGAAGTTTGCCATTCTTCCAAGATATACTTATTTATAGATGGCTTAAAATTGGAAAATGGAATTTTAAAAGAAGTTGGTTCTAATGAAAGCGATGTTTTTGCTTGCTTATCTACCATCTCATTCCCTTGTATTCCTATATGACTAGGAATCCAACAGAGAACAATTTCTTTATTAGCTAAAAGCTCATGACATTTTTCTAAAAGTTTCTGAATCTGTGGATTCTTTGAACTGGTATGGTTCATTGCTTTTAATACAGAAAGCGAGTCAGAAAATATAATAAATTTATTGTTAGCATCACAAGTGCTAATGTAATCTAAAGCTAGATCGACTGCTTTGGCTTCAGCAGTGAAAATTGATGAATCGTCAGGTATACGTTGCATATTACTATGGTTGTCTGATAAAACAGCACAACCAACCTTTGAGTCTTCTTTTGATCCATCAGTATAAATTTGTTGGTAATTCTTATAACGACTTTGCATTTTTCTGAAATCATCTTTTAATATGTGTGGATTTGATTCAGATTTTTTTCCAGAATGTAAATCAAAAAGTATTTCAGGTGGTTTCATACACCAAGCTGGAATATTTGGTGTAAAATGTTTTTCAATATTTTGTGGTTTGATATTGGCAGATTCTAAGAGTGGTGAAATTCTGATGCCAAATGATTTAATAGCTTTAGGTTTTTGTTCATACAAATTAACATAATTTGGTGGGAATGTAACTTCATGAGCAGGATTTGATGGGTTAGCCGCAAGTCTTATAGCATATTGCAATGAGAGTTTCTCTCTTCGTGTGTATAGTGATGGTTCATCTGCTTCCACATAGAGACTAGCAACAGGAGAAGTTCTAAAAGCCCCTAAAGCTAATCTAAGTCCTTGGTTATGTATAGGATCAAGCATTTGAAGATATGATTTTCGTGCAGAGCCATATATAATACAGCCATAGTCTAATTTTGACCGGACTAGAGATCGATAAAGCTTGAGAAGTGTAGTTCGGTCTGCACCCCAAGACGTATGGGAGAGCACTTTTAAAAGATTCAATGCTTTTAAACATTTAGCTTTGAGATATTTAATATGGGGTATAAAACTGAGTTTTCTATCAAATAAAATGCCAAGGAATTTAGATTCCTCAACAACTGGAATAGGTGATCCATATAAATGTAAAACCGGATCATCATGTTGCTTGCGCAACTGACAGAAATGTACACACTGTGTTTTTGATTTGGAAAACTTAAAGCCATTGCTTGTTGCCCAATTTTCAATCTTATTCAAATTTTGTTGTAGTTGGCGTTCAATTGTTGCCATGCTTTTCGAGCGATAACAGATACAGAAGTCGTCAACGTACAATGAGCAATCAGTAAGATTACCTAAACATTTCACAATATCATTAATTTTGATACTAAAAAGTGTTGTAGATAGCACGCCCCCTTGAGGTACACCTTGCTCCTGGTCATAATAGTCAGACAGAGAGGAGCCAACCCGGACTTGCATGGCGCGGTCTGCAAGGAAGTTTTCAATGAATGTAGGAAGTCTACCTCTTAATCCTAGTTTGTGGATATCTTTTAAAATGCCATATCTCCACGTGGTATCATAAGCTTTTTCCAAATCAAAAAACACAGCAACTACATGTTCCTTTTTAATAAAGGCATCACGTATGAAGGTTTCCAATCTAACTAAATTATCAGTTGTACTGCGGTCAGATCTGAAACCAGACTGAAACCGCGATATATGATTATTGGATTCTAAAAACCAAGTAAGTCTTTTATTTATCATTCTTTCAAGTGTTTTACATAGACAACTTGTTAAAGCTATAGGTCTATAATTATTAGGTTCCGCAGGATCTTTCCCAGGTTTGGGAATTGGGATTATGGTTGCTAAGGTCCAATCTTCTGGAAATTTACCAGTAGTCCAAATGTAATTAAATATATTCAAAAGAGTTTCAAGAGAAGTATCTGGGAGATGTTTAAGCATTTGATAGTGGATCTCATCAGGACCCGTGGCTGAGTCATGTGATAGTTGAATAGCTTCAACTAATTCATCTAAATTAAAATCTTTGTTATAAATTTCATTATTTTGTGATTTAAAATTCAATTTAACTTTCTCTTGTTCGGTTTTAATCTTTCTGAAGGATTCAGAGTAATTGAATGATGATGAATTGTGACAAAAAGTTTCTCCTAAAGTGTCAGCAATGTCTGTTTTTGATGTTGCTTTGCTGTCAGTACCCACCATGTTTAGATGTGTATAACTGGGGGATTTGTTTTTTCCAGAGATTTTTCTTATCATATCCCAAACCTTTTTAATAGGTGTTTTATGATTGATTTTCGAAACATAAGATCTCCATGACTTACGCTTCGAAAGTTTAATTGTTCTACGGGCTTTAGCTCTAAATACTTTGATGTCATTAAAATTGTTGGTATTTGGAGATCTTTTGAATTTAGATAGAGCTTGCTTGCGCTGTTTAATTGCTTCTTTACAGTCGTCATTGTACCATGGATTACTTTTAGTTGGATTTGTCGAAGTTTGAGGAATACATTCTTTAGATATTTCGATAAGAGAAGAGGTAAAATCAGCTATAGGATCAGAAGATTCTTTGAAGTTTTCTGGCACCAATTTATCAGTGCACAGAGTATTAAATAGATCCCAGTTGGCTCTATTTAATTTCCACTTTGGATTGTGATCCTCAGTGGAAAAAGTGTTCTGTTCAATGATGATAGGGAAGTGATCACTATTGTGTTGGTCTTCACATACAGACCAATTATAATCAAGAAACAGTGATGGATGACAGAAGGAAAGATCAATAGATGTAAAAGACTTTGTACTTGGGGAATGATAAGTATAAGACTTATCATTCATAATACAAATGTCATTCTTTGTAATGAAATTTTCGATAAGTTCACCTCTGGAATCATTGTTTTGACCACCCCAGAGGATATTGTGACCATTGAAGTCACCTAATAAAACATAAGGAGAAGGAAGTTGTTGCAGTAAATTGTCCAAGTGTTGGGAATTAAGAGAAAACGATGGAGGAATATATACAGAACATATGGTTATTTCTCTGTCTAGAGTGACAGAAACAGCAGTTGCTTGTAGTTCTGTTTGTAAATCAATCTTTCTTTGTGGGAAAGATGATTTTACAAATATTGAGGCACCACCAGAGGGCCTCAGACAATCAGTATGAACATAGTTATATATATTAAAACCTCGTAATGAGATGTTATCATCTGGTTTAAGAAATGTCTCTTGAAAACAAAATACGGATGGATTATATTCGGAAATCAATAGAGATACTTCATTATAATTAGGTTTCAAACCTCGACAATTCCATTGAATAATTTTATGTTTAAAATCCATACTTGAAAATAATATTAAAAGAAGTACTAAAATAATGGTTAGATTGACACCTTCCATTGTTTAAGTTGTTGGTAATCGTGAAAGTGTGCCTTTAGGGAGGTGATCACTGGAAGAAGAGTCTGTGAAAACCACAGAATCATCCTCCATGTCCTCTCCCTCATCATCCTTTTTAAACACAGAAAATGGATTCTTCTGAGCTAGTATTGCTTTTTCTGCTTCTTCTTTTTCTTTCTGTGCTTTTTCTTTGATATATTGTTGTCGTCTTTCATCTTTTTGTTGTTTTTTAAGTTTGTCTTTCTCTTCTTTTTTCTTCTTCTCTTCCTCCTTCCTCATCATCTCCAGGGTTGCTGGCTTAAGTGTTTGCCCTGGACGAGATGGATTACTTTTTTCTTTAGGTTTTTCTTTAGGTGGTTCTTGTTGTTTTTCCTGTGTCTGTTGCTTTAAGTATTCTGTAAAGCTGTCGTCCGTCTGTGTGCTGTTGTTGTGAGTTTCTGTAGATTTGTTGCAAGTGCCTGGTTTCACAGCACTTGCATATGTTCTAGCCTGATAGAATTGTTCGTATTGTTTGCGAGCTTCTGGAAAGGATATGTTTTGTTCACATTTGATTTTTAAGATTTTCTTTTCTTTCTCCCATTGTGGACACTCTTTGGAGTTGGCAGGGTGGTCACCAGAACAGTTTACACATTTGGCAGGTCTTTGACACTGGCCAGATGCGCAATGTTCAGGCATACCACAGTTGATACATATAGCCTGCCTGCTACACTTATTTTCATGGTGGCCATACACTTGACATTTGTAGCATCTAAGCGGATTGGGAACATATACATCAACCTTCGCTTGAATGAAACCTATTTTGACAACCGTTGGTAGTTCTGGTGTATTAAATGTAAATACAAATGTATTTGTTGGTTTCTGGATACCGTCACGATGGACATTGATTCTACGGACATCCGTAACACCCTGTTCCTCCATGAACTCCAAGATATGTTCACTGCTCTGCCTGATTAAGGCAGGACAGCGAACAATACCCTTGGATGTATTCAAGGATTTATGAGGGGTCACGGAGCATTTCAGTCCACAAAAAGTTTTCATTTTTAAAAGGCTTTTTTCGTGAGGTTCTTTGGCACATTGTATTAATAGGTCACCTGATCTAAGATTCTTAATGCTTTTCGGCTCACCTGCCATACTCATTATTGTCTTGTGTATCAGAAAAGGAGAAAGAAGAGAAATATCCTTTCCTTCTACTTCTGAATGAATGATAAGAAATCTAGGTACATAAGGTTTTTTTGGTACAGAAGACTTAGATTGAGATTGAGAAGCTGTTAATGATTCATCAGAATCTGTGTCTGTAATCGGTGCGTGGCGTTTTCTAGATTTTGTAGCCATGTGTTTGTTTGTTTGTTTGGTGCTTAACGACGCATCAACCCTTGTGGGTCATTAGCGTCAAGCGGTATTAAACTAAACATGATGAAGATGGAAATAGTAAAAATTTGTATGATAAAATAAAAGAAATGATGATGATGAGTTTGTATAATGAAAAAAAGTTATAATATGGTTGTTGACAGAAGAGACCACGTACAATATCTGACAGTTTCAAAGAGCTATTCAGATAACTGTACATGTTCTTTGACTGAACAAAGTATAACTTTAACTAGTCTGTATTATGGTCTGATACAAATGTAAAACAAAACATGTTTTTAAAAATACTTATTAGATTTTGTTAAAAAGATTTATATGTCTTAAAAAAGTCATAATACTATCAATATGTTTATCTTGAAATAACTGTTTCATGTTATCAACATGGAAACAATTATTTCTTACTTGTGCAAAATCGCCACAATCCAAAAGAAAGTGACGTACAGTGAATGGTGCATCGCAACCAACACAGTGTGGTTGCTCTTCACCTAGTAGTAAGTATGAATGTGTGACTCTTGTATGACCTAAACGGAGTCGAGCCAAAACGACTTCTTCTTTTCTAATGTTTCGAACAACTGATTGTTGCTCACCGATAGTTGGTTTTATGTCAAGAAGTTTATTTCCAATGCTGTTGTTCCATGAAGTTTGCCATTCTTCCAAGATATACTTATTGATAGATGGCTTAAAATTAGAAAATGGAATCTTAAAAGAAGTTGGTTCTAATGAAAGCGATGTTTTTGCTTGCTTATCTACCATCTCATTCCCTTGTATTCCTATATGACTAGGAATCCAACAGAGAACAATTTCTTTATTAGCTAAAAGCTCATGACATTTTTCTAAAAGTTTCTGAATCTGTGGATTCTTTGAACTGGTATGGTTCATTGCTTTTAATACAGAAAGCGAGTCAGAAAATATAATAAATTTATTGTTAGCATCACAAGTGCTAATGAAATCTAAAGCTAGATCGACTGCTTTGGCTTCAGCAGTGAAAATTGATGAATCGTCAGGTATACGTTGCATATTACTATGGTTGTCTGATAAAACAGCACAACCAACCTTTGAGTCTTCCTTTGATCCATCAGTATAAATTTGTTGGTAATTCTTATAACGACTTTGCATTTTTCTGAAATCATCTTTTAATATGTGTGGATTTGATTCAGATTTTTTCCCGGAATGTAAATCAAAAAGTATTTCAGGTGGTTTCATACACCAAGCTGGAATATTTGGTGTAAAATGTTTTTCAATATTTTGTGGTTTGATATTGGCAGATTCTAAGAGTGGTGAAATTCTGATGCCAAATGATTTAATAGCTTTAGGTTTTTGTTCATATAAATTAACATAATTTGGTGGGAATGTAACTTCATGAGCAGGATTTGATGGGTTAGCAGCAAGTCTTATAGCATATTGCAAAGAGAGTTTCTCTCTTCGTGAGTATAGTGATGGTTCATCTGCTTCCACATAGAGACTAGCAACAGGAGAAGTTCTAAAAGCCCCTAAAGCTAATCTAAGTCCTTGGTTATGTATAGGATCAAGCATTTGAAGATATGATTTTCGTGCAGAGCCATATATAATACAGCCATAGTCTAATTTTGACCGGACTAGAGACCGATACAGCTTGAGAAGTGTAGTTCGGTCTGCACCCCAAGAAGTATGCGAAAGCACTTTTAAAAGATTCAATGCTTTTAAACATTTAGCTTTGAGATATTTAATATGGGGTATAAAACTGAGTTTTCTATCAAATAAAATGCCAAGGAATTTAGATTCCTCAACAACTGGAATGGGTGATCCATATAAATGTAAAACCGGATCATCATGTTGCTTGCGCAACTGACAGAAATGTACACACTGTGTTTTTGATTTGGAAAACTTAAAGCCATTGCTTGTTGCCCAATTTTCAATCTTATTTAAATTTTGTTGCAGTTGGCGTTCAATCGTCGCCATGCTTTTTGAGCGATAACAGATACAGAAGTCATCAACGTATAATGAGCAATCAGTAAGATTACCTAAACATTTCACAATATCATTAATTTTAATGCTAAAAAGTGTTGTTGATAGAACGCCTCCTTGAGGTACACCTTGCTCCTGGTCGTAATAGTCTGACAGAGAGGAGCCAACTCGGACTTGCATGACGCGGTCTGCAAGGAAGTTTTCAATGAATGTAGGAAGTCTACCTCTTAATCCTAGTTTGTGGATATCTTTTAAAATGCCATATCTCCACGTGGTATCATAAGCTTTTTCCAAATCAAAAAACACAGCAACTACATGTTCCTTTTTAATAAAGGCATCACGTATGAAGGTTTCCAATCTAACTAAATTATCAGTTGTACTGCGGTCAGATCTGAAACCAGACTGGAACCGCGATATATGATTATTGGATTCTAAAAACCAAGTAAGTCTTTTATTTATCATTCTTTCAAGTGTTTTACATAGACAACTTGTTAAAGCTATAGGTCTATAATTATTAGGTTCCGCAGGATCTTTCCCAGGTTTGGGAATTGGGATTATGGTTGCTAAGGTCCAATCTTCTGGAAATTTACCAGTAGTCCAAATGTAATTAAATATATTCAAAAGAGTTTCAAGAGAAGTATCTGGGAGATGTTTAAGCATTTGATAGTGGATCTCATCAGGACCCGTGGCTGAGTCATGTGATAGTTGAATAGCTTCAACTAATTCATCTAAATTAAAATCTTTGTTGTAAATTTCATTATTTTGTGATTTAAAATTCAATTTAACTTTCTCTTGTTCAGTTTTGATCTTTCTGAAGGATTCAGAGTATTTGAATGATGATGAATTGTGACAAAAAGTTTCTCCTAAAGTGTCAGCAATGTCTGTTTTTGAAGTTGCTTTGCTGTCAGTACCCACCATGTTAAGATGTGTGTAACTGGGGGATTTGTTTTTTCCAGAGATTTTCCTTATCATATCCCAAACCTTTTTAATAGGTGTTTTATGATTGATTTTCGAAACATAAGATCTCCATGATTTACGCTTCGAAAATTTAATTGTTCTACGGGCTTTAGCTCTAAATACTTTGATGTCATTGAAATTGTTGGTATTTGGAGATCTTTTGAATTTAGATAGAGCTTGCTTGCGCTGTTTAATTGCTTCTTTACAGTCGTCATTGTACCATGGATTACTTTTAGTTGGATTTGTCGAAGTTTGAGGAATACATTCTTTAGATATTTCGATAAGAGAAGATGTAAAATCAGCTATAGGATCAGAAGATTCTTTGAAGTTTTCTGGCACCAACTTACCAGTGCACAGAGTATTAAATAGATCCCAGTTGGCTCTATTTAATTTCCACTTTGGATTGTGATCCTCAGTGGAATAAGTGTTCTGTTCAATGATGATAGGGAAGTGATCACTACTGTGTTGGTCTTCACATACAGACCAATTATAGTCAAGAAATAGTGATGGATGACAGAAGGAAAGATCAATAGATGTAAAAGACTTTGTACTTGGTGAATGATAAGTGTAAGACTTATCATTCATAATACAAATGTCATTCTTTGTAATGAAATTTTCGATAAGTTCACCTCTGGAATCATTGTTTTGACCACCCCAGAGGATATTGTGACCATTGAAGTCACCTAATAAAATATAAGGAGAAGGAAGTTGTTGCAGTAAATTGTCCAAGTGTTGGGAGTTAAGAGAAAACGATGGAGGAATATATACAGAACATATGGTTATTTCTCTGTCTAGAGTGACAGAAACAGCAGTTGCTTGTAGTTCTGTTTGTAAATCAATCTTTCTTTGTGGGAAAGATGATTTTACAAATATTGAGGCACCACCAGAGGGCCTCAGACAATCAGTATGAACATAGTTATATACATTAAAACCTCGTAATGAGATGTTATCATCTGGTTTAAGAAATGTCTCTTGAAAACAAAATACAGATGGATTATATTCGGAAATCAATAGAGATACTTCATTATAACTAGGTTTCAAACCTCGACAATTCCATTGAATAATTTTATGTTTAAAATCCATACTTGAAAATAATATTAAAAGAAGTACTAAAATAATGGTTAGATTGAAACCCTCCATTATTTCGTTACTGGTAATCTTGGCAGTGTGCCTTTAGGGAGATGGTCGCTGGAAGAAGAGTCTGTGAATACCACAGACTCCTCTTCCATACACACCTCCTCATCATCTTTTTCAGCAAACACAGAATAAGGATTCTTTTCAGCTTGTTTTGCTTTTTCTGTTTGTTCTTTTTCTTTCTGTGCTTGTTCTTTTTGCCATTGCTGTTTTCTTTCTTCTTTTTGTTGTTTTTTAAGTTTGTCTTTCTCTTCTTTCTTCTTCTTCTCCTCATCTTTCTTTATCATTTCTAAGGTCGCCCCCTTAAGGGCTGGCCCAGAATGAGAGGAGTTACTTTTCCCTGGTTTAGGAGATGTGTTCCGTTTTTCCTTTGTACCTTGTGTTTTCTCTGTTGTCTGTTTTAAGTATTCGTCAAAGCTGTCGTCTGTCTGTGTGGTTTTGTTTTCAGTTTGTGTTGATTTGTTGCAAGTGCCTGGTTTAACAGCACTTGCATAAGTTTGACCTGTGTAAAATTGCTCGTATTGTTTACGAGCATCAGGAAATGATAAGTTGTTTTCACATTTGATTTTGAGAATTTTCTTCTCTTTCTCCCATTGTGGGCATTGCTTCGAGTTTGCAGGGTGATCACCTGAGCAGTTGACACATTTGGATGGTTTGTTACACACGCCAGATGGTCCACAATGTTCAGGCTCACCGCAGTTGCAGCATACAGGGTGTCTACCACATTTATTTTCGTGGTGACCAAACACTTGACAACTGTAACATCTAAGTGGGTTTGGTATATAGACATCTACTTTCACTTGCATAAAGCCTATTTTAACAACTGTAGGTAAAGTAGGTGAGTTAAATGTAAGAACATATGTGTTGGTTAATTTAGTTTCACCATCACGACGTACAGTGATTCTACGTACATCCGTAACTCCCTCTTCAACCATGCCTTCCTTGATATCATCGCTTGTCACTCTGTTCAAGGCTGGACAGCGAATAATACCCTTGGATGTGTTCAAGGATGAATGGGGTGTTACGGAGCACTTAAGACCACAAAATGTCTTCATTTGAAGTAGATTTTTTTCGTGTGCTTCTTTAGCACATTGAATTAAAAGATCACCAGACCTTAGGTTCTTTATGCTCTTTGGTTCTCCTGCAATGCTCATTATGGTTTTATGTACAACAAACGGAGAAAGAGAAGAAATAGTCTCTCCTTCTTTTTCTGAATGGATTATTAAAAATCTGGGTACATAAGGTTTTTTGGTTGAGGTTGACGAACTTGACGAACATGATTTAGTTGGTTGAGAAGCTGGGTACGAGTTTTCAGAGTCAGTATCTGAATTTGCTATGTGACGTTTTTTTGCTTTTTGTTTAGCCATGTAGTTTAGTTGTTTGATTCATCCTCCATGCTCCCCACCCACCGTGGAGCCCAACAAGGGAGCACTTTAATGGAGTGGATTTCCGATCTCCAGTGCTAGAGATACATAGAAGGTATACTTGCACAAATAGAATCTGCACAATTGACCCGTTAAGCCACTGCCTTCCAGGATTATTTTATAAAAGAAAGAAAGTTTAAGATAATGGACACATGGTTGGCATCAGAACGATACTATAGAACGAAGATATAAGAAATATTTTTTTTTTAACATTTTCAGAATCCTGGGGCTCAGCATGACAAAGCCGATTAGAAACACCGGGCCGTGTTTCCACCTCAGTCTACCCCGTCAAAGAGGCCAAAGAGACGTGTTGAGTCATACAGAATTTATAAACGTCCATATTCTGCATGCTCTCAGTCTTCCAGGCCATCCCCTTCGAGTTACGAGAAAGCCACCCACGGCAGACTGGTGGGTCCTACTCTTAGCACTCCCAGAGGAGACAAGTATTACAATCAATATCGTCCCCTGTGTGAAGTGTGCCCTAGAGACCGCGACAAGGTGGTAGGGACTCTCCAGGGTGTAATCATGTGTGTTTGGTTTTAAGATTCAGCCTCCATGCTCTCCACCCACCGTGGAGCCCAACAAGGGAGCACTTTAATGGAGTGGCTTTCCGATCTCCAGTGCTAGAGCTACATGGAAGTTATACTTGCACAAATATATCTGCACAATAGACTCGCACAAATAAAATCTGCACAATTGACCCGTTAAGCCACTGCCTTCCAGGAATATTTTATAAAAGAAAGAATATATAAGATAATGGACACGTGGTTGGCATCAGAACGATACTATAGAACGAAGATATAAGAAGTATTTTTTTTTTACATTTTCAGCTTCCTGGGGCTTAGCATGACAAGACCGATTAGAAACACCGGGCCGTGTTTCCCCTCGGGTCTAACCCGTCAAAGAGGCCAAAGAGACGTGTTGAGTCATACAGAATTTTATACGCCCATATTCTGCATGCTCTCAGTCTTCCAGGCCATCCCCTTCGAGTTACCGAGAAAGCCACCCACGGTGAACAAGTGGGACTCTACTCTTCGCACTCCCGGATGGGGACAAGTATTACAATCAATATCGTCCCCAAATGTGAAGTGTGCCCCAGAGACCACGGCAAGGTGTTAGAGTCACTCCGGGGCTTTACGATTCATGTAATCAACGTGATATTCAGACAGAGCAATAATTGAAATATGTCTACCCTCTATCTTACCCCCACAATTTGGGAATCCAAACCTCTTGTAGCCAATGATAACCTCGGTTAAGTCATTTCCCTTCGACAACTTAACAGAGATTTAGAAGAGTTCGCCGGTCAGTTCGTCAACAATTGAAGACCAACCCCGTTTCACACATTCACAAGACGTTTATTTCACTATTACGAAGAGGTTCTCAATTGTCCAGCTCTGAGCAGTCCTTAGTCAAACTGTCATCAGCAGTTCAATTGAAACAACTTACGCACACGCTCAATCCGTTGCAGCTATGCGCGCAGTTTGTCGCAGAGCCTGTGACATTCGGAAGTCATGGGTCATCAGTACATGTATAAGTCTCAAGCACTACGTTCGTCCACCTATCTTGGCCAGATAGTCATATATTTACTTAATATTACTTGACTTTTCGCTTACTGTAATGGCGGCACCTCATGAATGCGTAATTAGGACTAGCCAACCTTAGACATAGGTTAAAGCTGAAAAGGAGGTGTGGTTTTATTCAAAAGTAACTGTATCATCTTGTGCCACAACCTCAGTCATTATTTAGTCCTTAAAACGCCAGCAAAATAACTGCATCTGAAAATGTCTATTTAACATAAGCAGGGAGGCAAACATTGTGGATCGAGGTCTGGTCTGGGTCCACACTGTTTTATCTATGAGGCTTCAAATTGTTTAGTGGAAAACAAAAACATACATTTTGTGATCATGCGCTTTAAGTGTTAATAAATGTGAGCTCAGTGTGTATATGGTTAGGATTTTCATGAAATGCACGCACGTTTGCGCGGCTCAAAAAGCTTATTAACTCTTTACCAAATTATAAATAAAACCTGATTTCCCTTCCTTAGCAGATGAAATAGCCGAATCACACCCAGATATGAATATTAAAGTTGCCGCCTTTACAGTAAGCTAAAAGTCAAGTAATACTGCTGCAACAGCTTCTATAAGCGCCATTTATGCACCAGTCATTTGTAACCACTGATCCCCCACCTACGGGGATGGGCGGGGATAATGATTTTTACTTTCCAGAGCCCTGGTATAAGCCCCGCCCTGTGGGGACAAGCTGATGGTAACAACCCTGCTCTTTGCCCAACCCTACACAACAGAAAATCCCAGCAGGGTAAGTGTCCCAATGTTATAACCCCCACACTTCCCCGGCACTGCGGGGACAATCAAATGTAATTGTCCAGCACCTTACCCCGGCTATTCCACGGCTATCCCGTAGGTGGGGGCCGTGAATATAAATGACTGGTGTACTATCCTCTTTAAATATTGTATAAATAAATAAAGCAAATAAAAACCAAATAGAGTTGCATTTTTCTCACATGACGGTATCATGAACTTAACACATCGAATTTCTCCATAAAGTAAAACTGAAACATTTGTGATTTGTTTAAAGAGCAAATCCAATAACATATGAACACAATTTATTGACATATGAACGCTTCATAAGGGGGGGGGGGGGGCAATTTACTCCCGGGTGCAATTGTGCATATAAACGAGGCTTAAGATAGCAATTTATAAGCATTATTTGAAGAAGTTCTTGGCTTGGACATCACTAAATTTGACTATCAGAGAGGGTATCATTTTTACAAGATTTTTTTTCAGAGTAAAATATAATTATAAATTTCATTATAAACATTAAGTGGACCGATGCCAGTCTATGGCATGAAGTCCATTACTACTGTCGTGCCAACCAAGAGTGACAGTAACGTAATACGTTGTTTGTAATTGCTCAGTTGAATACTAACGTGTACACACTTGAGCTAACGCGAATCGATATATCACTTTCGTATTAATCCTATCCTGTGGGTAGGATTAATACACAAGTGATCTATCGATTTTAAGTTCCTGATAACTTTGTGAACAAGGCATGACGTCACTGTCACTCTTGGTTGGCATGACAGTACTTGTGATGCAGGTAAATAAACTGGTCAAAATAAGTTAAGCCCCGTGTCAGTTTTTTTCCATAGGCATAATGTTAAATTCCCCAAGTTTATTTCAAACAGATCGAAGGCAATTGAAAGCTCTAAATCCACCCAAGTTAAACAACAATATCTCTTAGGTGTAATTACACAAAGTTGTAAAAAAAAATACCGAATTTCTTTTGGTATGCGCTAAATTTCCAAAGATTATCCTTATTCTTTTGCCAATTTTACTATAGGAATGATAGGGAACGAAACGGGACGTTTGCTGATATGTGTGAAGCTCTATGGAAAATGTATCGATATGCATGAAACCTAGCACATTTTAAGAAAAAAACATTGCTGCTACTGCGCTGAAAATTTATGCAAAAATCTTTATTCAGTCAAATGTTACAATAAAATAAACATGAACATCTATGCGACGTTGTTTCGACGTCATGTTCCTTTAAGGCAAGAACAAATCTCGAAAATTTCGTTTTGCTGCTAATCTTCAGTTGGCTTTAATTATTAATATTTCGTTGCAATAATTTCTTTCAGGACACTGTTTTTACATGTCTACTTCATATCGCCATGACGTACCGTGACAAGCATGTCGTCAGCGTCACTTATTTTATCTATGCAATCAATAGCGTTTTCCTCTATGACGTGAACCAAGTCATTATGAGCAGCATTCTTTGAGATCCACTGGACGCCTTTTTCCGCTGCTGTGATGAATATATCTTTAACGCCCTTTGATTTGCTGTTACATCGCACGCCATTTTCCACCACCTTGTCAATTATATCTTGCTGCACACCATCTGGCTTTGACATCCATCGTTTGCCTGTCTCAGATGTCGTGTGAATGATTTCATCAATACCATTATCTACCTCTGACAAAACGGTTTCTTCGACAACGTCGTTTTCGTCCGGGATTTGTGCAGATGGAGCCCTTGCTGAGGTTTCGCGGTATAAACAACCACAGTAACCGGAGACGAACTCAACTCGGTGACACCCGAACACACCGCCGTGTGGACAAACTCCAGTGTGTGAACCACAGTCTACATCACTATAGCAACTTGTAGCTGCAAAAAAAAAAAAAAAAAAAAAAAACATACTGTGTGTACGAAAAGAAACGCAAACTGTACATACTTTTTGGTAATAAAAGCCAATTCAAAATGCAGAATATAGACTAATACTTAAATTGGTTTTCCACTTTAGGTAACAGACCTGTAAATATAAGGACGGCGGTGATTGGGCAAAAAGGTGGGTAGATAATCAGGTGTATATTTTAAAAGTAAAATGTCCATCGCTTGGACATTAATGTCTGCATTGAAAAAAAACTTATTTTCACTTGAGGGATGGACAACTGCTGCACATTTGCAAGCAATTTTGATTTGATATTTTGTATTTGTTTTCAGGCAGGGGATCAGAAAATGAGACCCTGCGCATTTATAATTCTTTTCTTTGCAAATTTGCTGCGGGGTAGGGTGGTCAGCTTCCCAGGCCACTAAGTGATAAAAAATGGCGGTCACTAAGGTAATTAAACTCACGTCTAGCTGAATCCGAGACCAAAACAATGTGTTGGAAAGCTGGAGATCCCTGGGCTTTCCTCAATTGCCAGGATTCTCTTCTCCCATTCACGCGTCGCAAACCCACGGCAAACAGGCAGCACACTGTTTTAATAAGGGTTTTCACCTTATCTACTACAGCAGTAAAGCAATCTGTATATTTTAACCCTACAGACACGGTATAAGCCCGGTTGTGATGTACAGTTTAGAAAATTAACTGTGATAGATTATTTAAAAAGTTTGAAATTAAAATGATTGTAGTAGACCCGGTCAATTTAAGCCTGTTGAGTTTTAATGCTATTAATGAAAAAAGACACAAAAAGTATTAGAAATAGTTTAATTTGAGACTGAAAGAACTACAGTACGTTCTTTTGGATAAGAAGTTGGAATTTAGCAAATATATTCCATCCAAGGTAAATTGCTCTTGTAGTTAAAATCTGAAGATATCCCTACATTACAGAACTTTAAAGCTCTACTATACAGAACTTTAAAAAATAAGAGCAAGAATGTTACTTAGTTACAGGACAGTTAATCATGAAAACTGTCATATATATAAAGTAAGAGTTTAAAAATAAATGTTCAACAAGATCTTGAACTCAATGATTTAGACGAAAGCAGTTATAAAATTGCTTTATTTGACTTTTATCTTCTTTTCAGTTTTTCTAGTGTAATACAGGTTTTTTTTATAAATTTCAGGTTTTGGTTATTTATGAAAAAGGTTACTTCAGTTGCGACTTGTACGGACAGTTACCACTGGTTTGCGTGAGGACTTTAACCCCAACCTGTAACCTCTCAAGTCTGCCAAACAAGAGACGCAAACAGGCCTGTTTACGTACGAAGGTACATACAGTCTGTCCCCAGTGGTGCCGGGCAGCCATCCATATTTCTAGGGCGCCAGAGGGCGAGCGCCTGGCTTACCTTTAGTTCTAAGCAGAGGGGACAGTTATTCAAAAATAAAGTCCCCCGTGCGAATTAAGCCCCCGAACCACGGCAAGGCGGTAAGCAAACTCGGGGGATTCCCTTCTGACATGTCTATTATTAATATTGAAAGTTGAAACGGTGCTACTTGCAGGATGCCACACTGACGAAAAGATAAGCTTTGGCCCTGACCAGAGGACTGCGATCCTAGGCATAGCCTTTTCCAGGGGCAGATCCAGGATTTCTGGAAAATGGTTTCATATGTATAAAGGTGTGGGGGTTCGCTTTAGTTATTTTCTCATTTTTCTTAAATATCCCATGTAAATGAATAGGTTCATTTTATAGGTTATTTAAAAACGGAGGGTGGGGAGGGAGTTTCGCTTGAACCCCCTCTGGATCCGCCACTGTTTACATGCGTTTTAGTATAGTTTAACTATTATGCAAACGCCAACGGGATGTTTAAAGTTTTCGTCTAAGACGTGCATCTATCTGTCCGATAGCGCTATTGTGTTTGACTTTATCTTCTTACAGTTTTTATCAGATTCCAGTGATGGATGGCGTTTCGCTGGTAGACAGATAGTGTCCCGAGACTGGATGCTGGCTGAGCGCTTAATGCAAAGAAGCATATCTGTAAAATCAGCTGGCCAACATATTAAAATAACATGCACAGCATCATCAGGTAGGGGGAAATACTTCACCAAATATGGGCAGAGTGGATTGTAATTCAGGAAGGCACCGATAGACTTATAATGTGAAAACCCATGCCCCTGTGGTTCAACTTGGTCATGCTCCGGAGGCCGTTCATTTAGCCATCACGTACTTAAATGGGGAAAAGAATTTTACCAGTCCTAGAATCAGCAAACATAAACTTTAAAAACATAGATAAAACTTTTACACCAAATGTACCAGCATGGTGTATAAATAAACCAAAACTTATTTTCGATTAATACTCTGGTAAGAAATAAGAAACAAGTCCAATTATCATGAAATCTAATTTCCAGGAGCTAAAATCACATCACATGGTTGATGATGATGATGAGTTGGAGTTTAACGACGCATCAACCCTATTGGGTCATTAGCGTCATCAAGGTTAGGTAAGAGAAGTATTTCTGAACATTAAAACTATAACAGATTAGCTAAAATATTAACAATTTAACACATTAAACATGAGTATATCTAAGACGATAAAATAGTAACCATTTTACAGCGAAGACCATGTACAATATCTGACAACTACATAGGCTAATCAGATGACTGTACATGTTCTTCTCCTGCAAAAAAACAAAAGAAATGATATGCTGAAAGCAAGTTAAAAAAATAAATAGTTCAAAGGAAAATAGCTACAATTTGTTAAAAAGATTAATCTCTTTTAAGAATAAGAATACATTATCAATAGGTACATCATTAAACAATTGTTTGATTGTATCAACGTGAAAATATTTGTTTCTTATATGTGAAAAATCACCACATTCAAGTAGAAAATGGCGGACTGTAAAAACAGTATCACATCCAAAACAGTACGGTGGCTCCTCTCGTTTTAAAAGATATGAGTGTGTGATCCTTGTATGACCAATACGTAAACGAGCAAGGACAACTTCTTCTTGTCTGACATTTCGTACTACTGGTTGAGATTGTCCGATGACAGGTTTAATCTCAAAGAGTTTATTACCAACACTGTTATTCCATAAAATTTGCCATTTGTTTAAAATGTACCTATTGATAAAAGATTTAAAATTTGCATAAGGTATTGAAAAGTCTGTAGGGTGTAAATTCAATGAATCTTTTGCTTTTTGATCCACACTTTCATTGCCAGCAATGCCAATGTGGCTAGGGATCCAACAGTAAACTATTTCATTAAATTCTGATAGATCATGATGTTTTTCAAGTAATTTTTGAATTTGGGGATTTTTTGAAGAAGTATGATCTAAAGATTTTAATACTGAAAGAGAGTCTGAGAATATTACAAATTTGTTAGAAGTTTCACAATCGGCAATAAGATCTAATGCTAAATCAATAGCTTTTGCTTCTGCTGTAAAAATTGAGGACCCATCTGGAATCCGCATAGTTTCAGAGAAGTCGTCAGATACTACTGCACATCCTACTTTCATATCATCTTTTGAACCATCTGTATAAATATGCTTATAGTCCATGTAATGTGATTTTAGCTCTTGGAAATTAGATTTCATGATAATAGGACTGGTTTCTGACTTCTTACTAGAGTGTAAATCAAAGAGAAGTTTTGGTTTATTTATACACCATGCTGGTACATTTGGTGTAAAAGTTTTATCTATGTTTTTACAGTTTATGTTTGCAGATTCGAGGACTGGTAAAGTTCTGACGCCAAAAGATTTAATAAAATTTGGTTTGCTTTCATAAAGATCTGTGTATTTTGGCTGAAAGGTCACATCATGAGCTGGATTTGAATTATTTTCAGCAATTCTAATAGCATATTGTAAAGAAAGTTTTTCTCTACGTGTATTTAAAGATGGTTCATCTGCCTCAACATAAAGACTTGCAGTAGGTGATGTTCTAAATGCTCCTAAGGCTAATCTAAGACCTTGATGATGGATAGGGTCAAGCATAGCTAAATAAGATTTTCTTGCTGATCCGTAAACAATGGATCCATAGTCTAGTTTTGAACGTATCAAAGATCGATATAATTGTAAGAGTGTTGTTCGATCTGCACCCCAAGTAGTGTGAGATAAAACTTTCAATATGTTCAAGGATTTAAGGCACTTTGCCTTCAAGTATTTAATATGCGGGATAAAACTAAGCTTTTTGTCAAATATCAAACCAAGATATTTGTATTCCTGTACAACAGGAATAGGCGATCCATATAATGTAAGAACTGGATCATCATGTTGTTTTCGCAATTGACAAAAATGTACACACTGTGTTTTTGACTTGGAAAATTTAAAACCATTATTAGTGGCCCAATGTTCTATCTTGTTTAAGTTTTGCTGTAGATGCCTTTCAATTGTTCGCATACTTTTTGATCGAAAGCAAATACAAAAATCATCAACATAGAGAGAACAATCTGTTAAATTATCAAGGCATTTAACAATATCATTGATTTTAATATTAAAAAGAGTTGTAGAAAGTACACCGCCCTGTGGGACCCCCTGTTCCTGATCATATAAATCAGAAAGAGTGGATCCCACCCTCACTTGCATTGCGCGATCAGCAAGGAAGCTTTCAATAAAAGTAGGTAGTCTACCTCTTAGTCCTAGTTTATGAATATCTTTCATAATGCCATATCTCCATGTGGTATCGTATGCTTTTTCCAAGTCAAAAAAGACAGCTACAACGTGTTCCTTTTTAACAAAGGCATCACGTATGAAAGTTTCCAATTTAACTAAATTATCATTTGTACTACGGCCAGCTCGGAAACCCGACTGATACCGTGATAAAAGATTGTTTGATTCTAAATACCAAATCAACCTTTTATTAATCATTCTTTCTAAAGTTTTACAAAGACAACTTGTAAGAGCTATAGGTCTATAATTGGTTGGCTCAGCATGATCTTTCCCTGGTTTGGGTATAGGTATTACAGTGGCTAATCGCCAGTCTTCAGGAAAATCACCAGTAGTCCATATATGATTAAATATACCTAAAAGAGCTTGGAGGGAACTCTCTGGAAGATGTTTAAGCATTTGATAATGTATTTCATCTGGTCCAGTTGCAGAATCATGTGATTGTTTAATTGCATCCAAAAGTTCATCAAAATTAAAAAGATTATTATATTCCTCAGTATTTGCAGACTTGAAATTAAGTTTAATTTTTTCTTGTTCTGCTTTAACTTTTTGAAATTTTTCAGAGTAATTTCTTGAACATGAATTGTTTAAAAATGTTTCTCCTAAGGTTTCAGCTATATCAAATTTACTTGTTGCTTTTGTTTCTGTAACGGGATGGTTTAAATGGGTGTAACTGGGTGATTTTGTTTTACCAGATATTTTTCTTATCATATCCCAAACTTTTTTTATAGGGGTTTTGTGATTAATTTTTGAAACGTAAGAACGCCATGACTTTCGTTTCGATATCTTAATTGTTCTGCGAGCCTTTGCTCTAAATACTTTTACTTCATTTAAATTGTCCTTAGTTGGATATTTTTTGAATTTATTTAGAGCTTTTTTCCTCGTTTTAATAGCTTCTTTACATTCATCATTGTACCATGGATTACTTTTTGTTGGATTTGTCGAGGTTTTTGGTATACATTTAGAAGATATATCAATAAGGGAAGAGGTGAAATCAGACAAAGGGTCTGAAGAATCTTTAAAACTTTCTACAGTTATTGTTTCAGTACATAAAGATTGAAATACTTCCCAATTAGCTTTATTTAGTTTCCATTTTGGATTATGATCTTCTACTGTGGAAGTATTACTTTTAATGACGATAGGAAAATGATCACTATGATGTTGATCTTTACAGACAGACCAATTAAAGTCAAGAAAAAGGGATGGATGGCATAAGGAAAGATCTATGGAAGAGAAAGAGCCTGTTGGATCATGCATATAAGTGTTTGATTTGTCATTCATAAGACATATATCATTGTTTGTAATGAAATTTTCAATGAGTTCGCCTCTGGAATTATTTTCTTTATTACCCCAGAGAATATTATGACCATTAAAGTCACCTAATAGTAGATATGGAGAAGGGAGTTGTTTTAATAAAGAATCAAGATGTTCAGTTTTTAAGGAAAAAGAAGGTGGAATATAAATAGAACATATAGTTATTTCTTTATCTAACGTTACAGAAACAGCAGTTGCCTGAAGTTCTGTGGTTAACACTATATTTCGTTGAGGACAAGAAGATTTAACTAAGATAGAGCTACCGCCAGAAGGTCTTTGGCAGTCAGAGTGTATATAATTATATATATTAAAACCTTTAAGAGTTATATTATCTTCAGGTTTTAAAAAAGTTTCTTGTAGACAAAATACAGATGGTTTATAGTCACTGAGTAAAAGGGAAATTTCATCTAATTTAGTTTTTAAACCTCGACAGTTCCATTGAATAATATTGTGTTTGTAATCCATATCAGGTATAATTAAAGAAAGAAAGAGTATAATATGTAATTTGGAAACCTTCATGGCTAATGTTTAATTGTTTGGTGGAGGATCTTCCTCCATTTGTTGCTCAAGATTGCCATATTTATTTTTCAGCTTGATATGTTCATCTTGAACTCTTGTAAGTTTAACTACAGTTTTCTCTTTTGGGCCCAACTTAGGAGAAACACTGTTTTTCCTATTATTGGGCCGTGTTTTTGACATTGGTCTGGATTCTCTGGTATTTTTTTCACTTTTTTCATTTTGAGATAAGCTTTTCTGTGTTAGTGGTTGAGAGTTGGTCATTGATGTTGCTTTAGGTTGTGTTGCTGTTTTAGGTGTTGTTCTTTTTCTAGGCTCTATGATCTTCGTGCTTGCTGTCACTTCTGTATCTTTTATATTAGTTTGGGTGCCGGTTGTTTTAGTTTCTGCTTTTTTATTTTGAGCTGATTGTACTATTCTGGAATAGGATGTGTCAGGCTGTTTTTCAAACATTTTTCTGGCTTCTATGTATGGTATATTATTGATGACTTTAATTTTCATGATTTCTTTTTCTCTCTTCCAGGCTTCACACTCATTTGACTTTGAGATGTGATCTTGTCCACAGTTAACACATTTTGGAGGATTTTTGCACTTGCTCGTTATATGATTATATTCTCCCATTCCACAATTTTCACAGACTGAACCAAGATCTTCTGGGCAGTTATTTTCATGATGATTGAATTTTTGGCAGTTAAAACAGCGTAACGGATTTGGAATATAAATGTCAACAGGTATAAATCTGTAGAAGATCCTTAAAGATTTAGGTACTGTAATCATATTGAATGTCAAAAGTAGTGTGTTTGTTTCAATGGTACTATTGCCTTTTTTGATTGTAAATCGCTTTACAGCTATTACACCTTGATCTTTTAGATACTCTTTTATGTTTTCCTCAGACTCGCCCTTCAAAGCTCTATCTCTGATAATTCCTTTAGATGTGTTAAGGGTATGATGTTCCGAAACAGTCACTGGTAGGTTAAAAAAAGTTGTCATTTTTAGTAAGTTTTCAGTTTGTGTTTTCCTTTGTGTTTCAATAAGAAGAGTTTGATTTTTTAATTTTTTAACTGATTTTGGTGTTCCAATTGTTGCTTCTATCTGCTTTTCTATTACAAATGGTGAAAGTGATGTAATTGGTTTTTCTGAATCTGTTGATTTAACTACCAAAAATCGAGCAAAATTCTCTGCAGGTTTGAAAATTGTGGAATTGCTTATCTCATCGTCTGAATCCGGTCGTTGTCGTTTGTTAGAGTTTGCAAGAGTAGGATAGTTGTCTTGAGACAACGCAAGATTGGGGGTCAAACCCAGGCTTGGACCTGGGGTCGAAGGGGGGACCATGGTAAAAGTAAATTTAGCATGATCCATGGTGTTTGGTTTTAAGTTCAATAGATATGTTCTTCACCCACCGTGGAGCCCAACAAGGGAATGTTATATGGAAATGGCTCTCCTATTTCCTACATTAAAGTTACATATCTACCATACTCCGGTTCATATTTTCCAGTAGTTCTTCCAGCTTAAGATTAACGTCCAATACATATCAAACGTAGATTCCCTTAAGAAAAAAGTCTAACATTTATTGGACGTCCCCACCCGTAATTCGATGACCCCCCTCACCACTCTCAAAAGCCTTATTAACGCTGGTCTATATGCCCCAGGATTAGCCCATGAGCAGTCACTCTTGAAACCAAATAGGAAGATATAAAAAAGAAGATTGAACTCGGTTACGTACCTAAAAGATACTTTCAATAAGACAGAAGGAAGAAAGAATAAGATGGTTTCTAGAGATGGACCACCCAGCCGATTGATCCAGCGCCGGACCAAGCACTGGACTCACGTCTAGCTGAATCGGAGACCAAAACAATGTGTTGGAAAGCTGGAGATCCCTGGGCTTTCCTCAATTGCCAGGATTCTCTTCTCCCATTCACGCGTCGCAAACCCACGGCAAACAGGCAGCACACTGTTTTAATAAGGGTTTTCACCTTATCTACTACAGCAGTAAAGCAATCTGTATATTTTAACCCTACAGACACGGTATAAGCCCGGTTGTGATGTACAGTTTAGAAAATAAACTGTGATAGATTATTTAAGTTTGAAATTGAAATGATTGTAGTAGACCTGATCAATTTAAGCCTGGTTGATAATGAAAAAAAGACACAAATAGTATTAGATAAATAAATGAATTTGAGACAGAAAGAACTACAGTATGTTCTTTTGAATAAGATATTGAGATTTAGCAAAGATATTTTACAGGTAAATTGCTCTTCAAGTTAAATCTGAAGATATCCCTACAATAGAGAACTTTAAAGCTCTACAATACAGAACTTTAAAAATATAAGATCAAGAATGTAACTTAGGTACTGGACAGTTAATCATGAAAACTGTCATAAAGATAAAGTAAGAGTTTTAAAAATAAATGTTCAACAAGACATAGAACTCAATAATTAAGACGATAGCAGTTATAAAAATTGCTATATTTGACTTTTATCTTCTTTACAGTTTTACTAGTAGAAGACAATTTTTGATAACTTTAAGCTTTTGGTTACTTATGAAAACAAGTTGATATAGTTGCGTTTTTACAGACAGTTACCACTGGTTTGCGTGAGGACTTTAACCCCAACCTGTCACCTCTCAAGTCTGCAAAACAAGAGACGCAAACAGGCCTGCTTAAGTACGAAGGTACATACAGTCTGTCCCCAGTGGTGCCGGACAGCCATCCATATTTCTAGGGCGCCAGAGGGCGAGCGCCTGGCTTACCTTTAGCTTTAAGCAGAGGGGACAGTTATTCAAAAATAAAGTCCCCTGTGCGAATTAAGCCCCCGAACCACGGCAAGGCGGTAAGCGAACTCGGGGGCACATCACATGGACTATAAGCACATTTATACAGATGGTTCAAAAGACGATATGAAAGTAGCATGCGCAGTAGTATCTGATGACTTCTCTGAAACTATGCGAATTCCAGATGGGTCCTCAATTTTTACAACAGAAGCTAAAGCTATAGATTTAGCATTAGATCTCATTGCCGACGTTGAAACATCTAACAAATTTATTATATTTTCAGACTCCCTATCAGTATTAAAATCTTTAGATAAATTCCCAAATTCAAAAACTACTTGAAAAACATCATGATTTATCAGAATAAAATAAAATAGCTTACTGTTGGATCCCTAGCCACATTGGCATTGCTGGCTATGAAAGTGTGGATAAAAAAGCAAAAGATTCATTGAATTTACACCCTACAAACTTTTCATTACCTTCTGCAAATTTTAAATATTTTATCAATAGGTACATTTTAATCAAATTGCAAATTTTATGGAATAACAGCGTTGGTAATAAACTCTTTGAGATTAAACCTGTGATCGGACAATCTCAAACATTAGTACGAAATATCAGACAAGAAGAAGTCGTCCTTGCTTGTTTACGTATTGGTCATACAAGGATCACACACTCATATCTTTTAAAACGAGAGGAGCCACCGTATTGTTTTTGATGTGATGCACTCTTTACAGCCCGCCATTTTCTACTTGAATGGGGTGATTTTTCTCGTATAAGAACTAAATATTTTCATGTTGATACAATCAAACAATTGTTTAATGATGTACCTATTGATGATGTCTTCTTATTCTTAAAAGAGATTAATCTTTTTTACAAATTATAGCTATTTTCCTTTGAATTGTTTATTTTTTAACTTGATTTCAGCATATCATTTCCTTTTTTTGCAGGAGAAGAGCATGTTTTGTTTGTTTGTTTGGTTCTTAACGACGCATCAACCCTTGTGGGTCATTAGCGTCAGACGGTATTAAACTTAACATGATGTGGATGGAAAAAGTAAAAATTTATAAGATAAAAATAAAATGAATGATGATAATGAGTTTGTATAATGATAACAATATACAATTCGATTGTTATCAGGAAAGACCACGTACAATATCTGACAGTTTCAAAGAGCTATTCAGATAACTGTACATGTTCTTTAACTGAACAGAATACGGCATAAAAGAATCTGCATTATGGTTTGATACAAATGTAAAACAAAACATGATTTTAAAAATAGCAATTAGATTTTGTTAAAAAGATTTATTTGTCTTAAAAATGTCATAATACTATCAATATGTATATCTTGAAACAATTCTTTCATGTTATTAACATGGAAGCAATTATTTCTTACTGGTGCAAAATCGCAACATTCCAAAAGGGAGTGACGTACAGTGAATGGTGCGTCGCAACCAACACATTGTGGCTGCTCTTCACCTTGTAGTAAGTGTGAATGAGTGACTCTTGTATGACCTAAGCGGAGTCGAGCTAAAACTACTTCTTCTTTTCTAATGTTTCGAACAACTGATTGATATTCACCAATAGTTGGTTTGATGTCAAGAAGTTTATTTCCAATGCTGTTATTCCATGAAGTTTGCCATTCTTCCAAGATATATTTATTGATAGATGGCTTAAAATTAGAAAATGGAATCTTAAAAGAAGTTGGTTCTAATGAAAGCGATGTTTTTGCTTGCTTATCTACCATCTCATTCCCTTGGATACCTATATGACTAGGAATCCAACAGAGAACAATTTCTTTATAAGCTAAAAGCTCATGACATTTTTCTAAAAGTTTCTGAATCTGTGGATTCTTTGAACTGGTATGGTTCATTGCTTTCAATACAGAAAGCGAGTCAGAAAATATAATAAATTTATTGTTAGCATCACAAGTGCTAATGAAATCTAAAGCTAGATCAATTGCTTTGGCTTCAGCAGTGAAAATTGATGAGTCGTCAGGTATACGTTGCATATTACTATGGTTGTCTGATATAACAGCACAACCAACCTTTGAGTCTTCATTTGACCCATCAGTATAAATTTGTTGGTAATTCTTATAACGACTTTGCATTTTTCTGAAATCATCTTTTAATATGTGTGGATTTGATTCAGATTTTTTCCCGGAATGTAAATCAAAAAGTATTTCAGGTGGTTTCATACACCAAGCTGGAATATTTGGTGTAAAATGCTTTTCAATATTTTGAGGTTTGATATTGGCAGATTCTAAGAGTGGTGAAATTCTGATGCCAAATGATTTAATAGCTTTAGGTTTTTGTTCATATAAATTAACATAATTTGGTGGGAATGCAACTTCATGAGCAGGATTTGATGGGTTAGCAGCAAGTCTTATAGCATATTGCAAAGAGAGTTTCTCCCTTCGTGAGTATAGTGATGGTTCATCTGCTTCCACATAGAGACTAGCAACAGGAGAAGTTCTAAAAGCCCCTAAAGCTAATCTATGTCCTTGGTTATGTATAGGATCAAGCATTTGAAGATATGATTTTCGTGCAGAGCCATATATAATACAGCCATTGTCTAATTTTGATCGGACTAGAGACCGATACAGCTTGAGAAGTGTTGTTCGGTCTGCACCCCAAGAAGTATGGGAAAGCACTTTTAAAAGATTCAATGCTTTTAAACATTTAGCTTTGAGATATTTAATATGGGGTATAAAACTGAGTTTTCTATCAAATAAAATGCCAAGGAATTTAGATTCCTCAACAACTGGAATAGGTGATCCATATAAATGTAAAACCAGATCATCATGTTGCTTGCGCAACTGACAGAAATGTACACACTGTGTTTTTGATTTGGAAAACTTAAAACCATTGCTTGTTGCCCAATTTTCAATCTTATTTAAATTTTGTTGCAGTTGGCGTTCAATCGTCGCCATGCTTTTTGAGCGATAACAGATACAGAAGTCATCAACATATAATGAGCAATCAGTAAGATTACCTAAACATTTCACAATATCATTAATTTTGATACTAACAAGTGTTGTAGATAGAACGCCCCCTTGAGGTACACCTTGCTCCTGGTCATAATAGTCAGATAGAGAGGAGCCAACTCGGACTTGCATGGTGCTGTCTGCAAGGAAGTTTTCAATGAATGTAGGAAGTCTACCTCTTAATCCTAGTTTGTGGATATCTTTTAAAATGCCATATCTCCACGTGGCATCATAAGCTTTTTCCAAATCAAAAAACACAGCAACTACATGTTCCTTTTTAATAAAGGCATCACGTATGAAGGTTTCCAATCTAACTAAATTATCAGTTGTACTGCGGTCAGATCTGAAACCAGACTGGAACCGCGATATATGATTATTGGATTCTAAAAACCAAGTAAGTCTTTTATTTATCATTCTTTCAAGTGTTTTACATAGACAACTTGTTAAAGCTATAGGTCTATAATTATTAGGTTCCGCAGGATCTTTCCCAGGTTTGGGAATTGGGATTATGGTTGCTAAGGTCCAATCTTCTGGAAATTTACAAGTATTCCAAATGTAATTAAATATATTCAAAAGCGTTTCAAGAGAAGTATCTGGGAGATGTTTAAGCATTTGATAGTGGATCTCATCAGGACCCGTGGCTGAGTCATGAGATAGTTGGATAGCTTCAACTAATTCATCTAAATTAAAATCTTTGTTGTAAATTTCATTATTTTGTGATTTAAAATTCAATTTAACTTTCTCTTGTTCGGTTTTAATCTTTCTGAAGGATTCAGAGTAATTGAATGATGATGAATTGTGACAAAAAGTTTCTCCTAAAGTGTCAGCAATGTCTGTTTTTGAAGTTGCTTTGCTGTCAGTACCCACCATGTTTAGATGTGTGTAACTGGGGGATTTGTTTTTTCCAGAGATTTTTCTTATCATATCCCAAACCTTTTTAATAGGTGTTTTATGATTGATTTTCGAAACATAAGTTCTCCATGACTTACGCTTCGAAAGTTTAATTGTTCTACAGGCTTTAGCTCTAAATACTTTGATGTCATTGAAATTGTTGGTATTTGGAGATCTTTTGAATTTAGATAGAGCTTGCTTGCGCTGTTTAATTGCTTCTTTACAGTCGTCATTGTACCATAGATTATTTTTAGTTGGATTTGTCGAAGTTTGAGGAATACATTCTTTAGATATTTCGATAAGAGAAGAAGTAAAGTCAGATATAGGATCAGAAGATTCTTTGAAGTTTTCTGGCACCAATTTACCAGTGCACAGAGTATTAAATAGATCCCAGTTGGCTCTATTTAATTTCCACTTTGGATTGTGATCCTCAGTGGAAAAAGTGTTCTGTTCAATGATGATAGGGAAGTGATCACTATTGTGTTGGTCTTCACATACAGACCAATTATAATCAAGAAACAGTGATGGATGACAGAAGGAAAGATCAATAGATGTAAAAGACTTTGTACTTGGAGAATGAGTATAAGACTTATCATTCATAATACAAATGTCATTCTTTGTAATGAAATTTTCGATAAGTTCACCTCTGGAATCATTGTTTTGACCACCCCAGAGGATATTGTGACCATTGAAGTCACCTAATAAAATATAAGGCAAAGGAAGTTGTTGCAGTAAATTGTCCAAGTGTTGGGAGTTAAGAGAAAACGATGGAGGAATATATACAGAACATATGGTTATTTCTCTGTCTAGAGTGACAGAAACAGCAGTTGCTTGTAGTTCTGTTTGCAAATCAATCTTTCTTTGTGGGAAAGATGATTTTACAAATATTGAGGCACCACCAGAGGGCCTCAGACAATCAGTATGAACATAGTTATATACATTAAAACCTCGTAATGAGATGTTATCATCTGGTTTAAGAAATGTCTCTTGAAAACAAAATACGGATGGATTATATTCAGAAATCAATAGAGATACTTCATTATAATTAGGTTTCAAACCTCGACAATTCCATTGAATAATTTTATGTTTAAAATCCATACTTGAAAATAATATTAAAAGAAGTACTAAAATAATGGTTAGATTGAAACCCTCCATTATTTGGTTACTGGTAATATTGGCAGTGTGCCTTTAGGGAGATGGTCACTGGAAGAAGAGTCTGTGAATACCACAGACTCCTCTTCCATACACACCTCCTCATCATCTTTTTCAGCAAACACAGAAAAAGGATTCTTTCAGCTTGTTTTGCTTTTTCTGTTTGTTCTTTTTCTTTCTGTGCTTGTTCTTTTTGCCATTGCTGTTTTCTTTCTTCTTTTTGTTGTTATTTAATTCTGTCTTTCTCTTCTTTTTTCTTCCTCTCCTCCTCCTTCTTCATCATTTCCAGGGTTGCTGGCTTAAGTGCTGGCCCTGGACGAGGAGATGAAGTTCTTTTTCCTTTTGTTTCATTTGTTTTTTCTTTGCTTGTTTTTTCTGATGCTGTCTGTTGTTTTAGGTATTCAGTAAAGCTGTCATCTGTTTGAGTGTCTTTGTCTTCTGTTTGTGTCTGTTTGTTGCAAGTGTTAGGCTTAACTGCACTTGCCTTATGTTTGCACTGCATAAAACTGTTCATATTGTTTGCGGCCTCTGGAAAAGAGATGTTCTGTTCACATTTAATCTTTAGTATCTTCTTCTCTTTCTCCCATGTTGGACATTGCTTAGAGTTGGCAGGGTGATCGCCTGAACAGTTTGCACATTTGGCAGGTCTTTGACACTCACCAGATGGACAATGTTCAGGCATATCACAGTTGACGCATACAGCTTGTCTGCCACACTTGTGTTCGTGGTGGCCAAACATTTGACAATGATAACACCTAAGTGGGTTATGGATATATACGTCAACTTTTGCCTGAATGAAACCAATTTTAACTATTGATGGTAAAACTGGAGTACTGAAAGTAAATACAAATGTGTTGGTTGGTTTTAAGGCATGATCACGAAAAACATTAATTCTACGAATGGCAGTAACTCCCTGTTCCTTCATGAACTCCAGAATATGGTCATCTGTCTGCTTGTTTAGGGCAGGACATCTAACAATACCCCTGGAGACATTCAATGAAGAATGAGGAGTCACTGTACACTTTAGGTCACAGAATTTCTTCATTTTGATAAGGTTTTTCTCATGTGATTCCTTGGCACATTGTATCAGTAAATCACCAGATCTAAGAGTTTTGATACTTTTTGGTTCACCTGCCACACTCATGATTGTCTTATGTATTAAAAAAGGAGAAAGAGAAGAAATGTCTTTTCCTTCTTCTTCAGAATGAATAAGAAATCTTGGAACATATGGTTGTTTTGATGACAAAGAACTTGATTTATTTGTTTGTGAAGCTAAGTAAGCATCATCGGAATCGTCGTCAGATATCTTTTTCGAGCGTTTTCTTGCTGATTTAGAAGCCATGCGTTTTTGGTTGTAAGGTTCAGCCTCCATGCTCCCCACCCACCGTGGAGCCCAACAAGGGAGCACTTTAATGGAGTGGATTTCCGATCTCCAGTGCTAAGGCTACATGGAAGTTATACTTGTACAAATATATCTGCACAATAGACTCGCACAAATAAAATCTGCACAATTGACCCGTTAAGCCACTGCCTTCCAGGAATATTTTATAAAAGAAAGAATATATAAGATAATGGACACGTGGTTGGCATCAGAACGATACTATAGAACGAAGATATAAGAAATATTTTTTTTTTTTTACATTTTCAGCTTCCTTGGGCTCAGCATGACAAGACCGATTAGAAACACCGGGCCGTGTTTCCCCTAGGGTCTACCCCGTCAAAGAGGCCAAAGAGACGTGTTGAGTCATACAGAATTTTATACGCCCATATTCTGCATGCTCTCAGTCTTCCAGGCCATCCCCTTCGAGTTACCGAGAAAGCCACCCACAGTGAACAGATGGGACTCTACTCTTGGCACTCCCGGATGGGGACAAGTATTAGAATCAATATCGTCCCCAAATGTGAAGTGTGCCCCGGAGACCACGGCAAGGTGGTAGAGTCACTCCGGGGAGAAGAGCATGTATAGTTATCTGATAAGCCTATGTAGTTGTCAGATATTGTACATGATCTTCGCTGTAAAATGGTTACTATTTTATTGTCTTGGATATACTCATATGTTTAATGTGTTAAATTGTTAATATTTTAGCTAATCTATTATAGTTTTATTGTTCAGTAATACTTCTCTTACCTAACCTTGATGACGCTAATGACCCAAAAGGGTTGATGCGTCGTTAAACTCCAACTCATCATCATCATCATATTCCGAAGAAGCAAACAATTCAGTCCATAATACGGGTAAAAAATATTAAAAATTAAAAAGACACACTGGAACACTAAGTTTTTTTTAATTTAATTAAAAAACTTAAAGTGTTCCAGTGTTTTATATATATATATATATATATATATATATATATATATATATATATATATATATATATATATATATATATATATATATATATATATATATATATATATATATATATGTGTGTGTGTCATTTTTTTCGAGCTTTATATTTAGATTCTGGCCACAAAATTATGGCGATGGATCAGTGGATGTTTTCATAATGTTTCTCTATCTGACAGTATCCACTGTAGTATTGTTAAACTTTAGTACATGCATTGTTTGCATAAATGATCACTCTTCATTAAAATATGTATGTTCAGCTTTGAGAGGTCATCAGTCTTTGCACCTAATGTATGTGCATGCATTTCTTTGCATGATCTAATTTTTTTTTGTTTCCAGGTACAGAGAAAAGAAAGAGAGGATTTTGGATTATGTGGAAACAGTTATACCACGATACAACATGGATGATTTTAAACGTTTTTTTTTTGGGGGGGGGGGGATTTCAATACAGACTTTCCAGATTATTTGTGAGCAGTTTGGGACTCTTGAAGAATTTACTCCAGGACGTCCGGGTAGTCGCAGTGCTGTACCAATCGATAAGCAGCTACTGAGTTTTCTGTGGTACATTGGGAGTCTTGAACCACTGTGTAGAATAGCTGATCGTTTCAATGTCACTGAATTTTCTGTTCTTAGAATACGCAAAAGAATATGTCAAGCAGTACTGAGTAATTTTAAGACAAAATACATTGTCTGGCCAAACGACCAACAGGAACGACAAACAGTAATAGATACATTAACCAACAAGAGAGGATTTCCTGATGTAACTGGTGCAATTGACAGCACTCACATACAAATTCGACCTCCAGAAGAACACCCACAGACCTATGTAAACCGAAAGGGGTACCATTCCATAATTCTTCAGTGTGTGTGTAGAGAAGACATGCGATACATACATTGTTTTGCCGGATGGCCCAGAAGCTGCCATGACTCCAGGGCATTCAGATCTGTGGGAAACTGGAGAGAATATTTGTGGACCTGAACAACTGATTGGGGATTGTGGATTTCCATTAAGGCGATGGCTTCTTACCCCATATAGAGATAATGGACATTTAACACAGGAGCAAATACACTATAACTACTGTCATTCTGCCACACGACAGATAATAGAAAGGTCTTTCTCTTTGTTAAAGGGGCGTTTTAGAAGACTGCAGCAAGTAGATGTCCGTAATATTGTAACAGCAGTTCAGCTCTGTATATCATGTTGTCTTTCATTACATTTGTATTATTGAAGCTGATGACTTGGACGACTACTTTAATGATGATCCAGTGGTTGCCAATAACCATCGAGCTGTAATCAGAGATTTTTACGCTCAAGGTGTTCGTAAAAGGGATCGCATCACTCAGGTGTTGACATGATACTGCAAAAACTGGATTTGTTTTATATGATTATTTAACAAAATGTAGTCTTGTTTCAAACTACATAGTGTGGTGGTAGCGCAGTGGCTCAAGTGGTATAGTGCTTGACTCGAGACCGAGGGGCCGCAGGTTCCAGCCTCACCGGCGTCACTGTGCACCCCAGACCACAAAATGTCCTCATCCGCAGCAGACCCCCTCGCGTGACTCTTCAGCACATTGCACCAAAAGACCATCAGACCCCAGGCTCCCTATGCCCCCCGGCTCTCCTTCAACGCTCACCACGGCTGTAAGGTAGTAGTTGATTCTAATCTTCAAGTTTGCGTTGTGTTTTAAAAGTCTCTTTAGAATTTCTAAGTCTTGTAAAATTTCAGAAACAACTTTCACAATTTTATTAAATCTTCTTAAGTCCAACTAAATACTTCAAGAAACTATCTATAACCCAAAGTTCCGAAATCTGAAGCTCTGCCACTGGGTTTCATCTTATGATGATGATGAGTTGGAGTTTAACGACGCATCAACCCTTTTGGGTCATTAGCGTCATCAAGGTTAGGTAAGAGAAGTATTACTGAACATTAAACTATAATAGATAAGCTAAAATATTAACAATTTGACACATAAAACATATGACTATAGCAAAGACGATAAAATAGTAATCATTTTACAGTGAAGATCATGTACAATATCTGACAACTACATAGGCTAATCAGATGACTATACATGTTCTTCTCCTGCAAAAAAGGAAATGATATGCTGAAAGCAAGTTAAAAAATAAATAGTTCAAAGGAAAATAGCTACAATTTGTTAAAAAGATTAATCTCTTTTAAGAATAAGAAGATATTATCAATAGGTACATCATTAAACAATTGTTTGATTGTATCAACATGAAAATATTTGTTTCTTATATGTGAAAAATCACCACATTCAAGTAGAAAATGGCGGACTGTAAAGAGTGTATCACATCCAAAACAATACGGTGGCTCCTCTCGTTTTAAAAGATATGAGTGTGTGATCCTTGTATGACCAATACGTAAACGAGCAAGGACAACTTCTTCTTGTCTGACATTTCGTACTACTGGTTGAGATTGTCCAATGACAGGTTTAATCTCAAAGAGTTTATTACCAACACTGTTATTCCATAAAATTTGCCATTTGTTTAAAATGTACCTATTGATAAAAGATTTAAAATTTGCATATGGTATTGAAAAGTTTGTTGGGTGTAAATTCAATGAATCTTTTGCTTTTTGATCCACACTTTCATTGCCAGCAATGCCAATGTGGCTAGGGATCCAACAGTAAACTATTTCATTTAATTCTGATAATTCATGATGTTTTTCAAGTAGTTTTTGAATTTGGGGATTTTTTGAAGATGTATGATCTAAAGATTTTAATACTGATAGGGAGTCTGAAAATATAATAAATTTGTTAGAAGTTTCACAGTCGGCAATAAGATCTAATGCTAAATCTATAGCTTTTGCTTCTGCTGTAAAAATTGAGAAACCATCTGGAATTCGCATAGTTTCAGAGAAGTCATCAGATACTACTGCGCATCCTACTTTCATATCGTCTTTTGAACCATCTGTATAAATGTGCTTATAGTTCATGTAATGTGATTTTAGCTCCTGGAAATTAGATTTCATGATAATTGGACTTGTTTCTGATTTCTTACCAGAGTGTAAATCGAAAATAAGTTTTGGTTTATTTATACACCATGCTGGTATATTTGGTGTAAAAGTTTTATCTATGTTTTTAAAGTTTATGTTTGCAGATTCCAGGACTGGTAAAGTTCTGACGCCAAAAGATTTAATAAAATTTGGTTTGCTTTCATAAAGATCTGTGTATTTGGGCTGAAAGGTCACATCATGAGCTGGATTTGAATTATTTTCAGCAATTCTAATAGCATATTGTAAAGAAAGTTTTTCTCTACGTGTATTTAAAGATGGCTCATCTGCCTCAACATAAAGACTTGTAGTAGGTGATGTTCTAAATGCTCCTAAGGCTAATCTAAGACCTTGATGATGGATAGGGTCAAGCATAGCTAAATAAGATTTTCTTGCCGATCCATAAACAATGGATCCATAGTCTAGTTTTGAACGTATCAAAGATCGATATAATTGTAAGAGTGTTGTTCGATCTGCACCCCAAGTAGTGTGAGATAAAACTTTCAATATGTTCAAGGATTTAAGGCACTTTGCCTTCAAGTATTTAATATGCGGGATAAAATTAAGCTTTTTGTCAAATATCAAACCAAGATATTTGTATTCCTGTACAACAGGAATAGGCGATCCATATAATGTAAGAACTGGATCATCATGTTGCTTTCGCAATTGACAGAAATGTACACACTGTGTTTTTGACTTGGAAAATTTAAAGCCATTATTAGTGGCCCAATGTTCTATCTTGTTTAAGTTTTGCTGTAGATGCCTTTCAATTGTTCGCATACTTTTTGATCGAAAGCAAATACAAAAATCATCAACATAGAGAGAGCAATCTGTTAAATTATCTAGGCATTTAACAATATCATTGATTTTAATATTAAAAAGAGTTGTAGATAATACACCACCCTGTGGGACCCCCTGCTCCTGATCATATAAATCAGAAAGAGTGGATCCCACCCTCACCTGCATTGCGCGATCAGCAAGAAAGCTTTCAATAAAAGTAGGTAGTCTACCTCTTAGTCCTAGTTTATGAATATCTTTCATAATGCCATATCTCCATGTGGTATCGTATGCTTTTTCCAAGTCAAAAAACACAGCTACAACGTGTTCCTTTTTAACAAAGGCATCACGTATGAAAGTTTCCAATTTAACTAAATTATCATTTGTACTACGGCCAGCTCGGAAACCCGACTGATACCGTGATAAAAGATTGTTGGATTCTAAATACCAAATCAACCTTTTATTAATCATTCTTTCTAAAGTTTTACAAAGACAACTTGTAAGAGCTATAGGTCTATAATTGGTTGGCTCAGCATGATCTTTCCCTGGTTTGGGTATAGGTATTACAGTGGCTAATCGCCAGTCTTCAGGAAAATCACCAGTAGTCCATATATGATTAAATATACCTAAAAGAGCTTGAAGGGAACTCTCTGGAAGATGTTTAAGCATTTGATAATGTATTTCATCTGGTCCAGTTGCAGAATCATGTGATTGTTTAATTGCATCCAAAAGTTCATCAAAATTAAAAAGATTATTATATTCCTCAGTATTTGTAGACTTGAAATTAAGTTTAATTTTTTCTTGTTCTGCTTTAACTTTTTGAAATTTTTCAGAGTAATTTCTTGAACATGAATTGTTTAAAAATGTTTCTCCTAAGGTTTCAGCTATATCAAATTTACTTGTTGCTTTTGTTTCTGTGACGGGGTGGTTTAAATGGGTGTAACTGGGTGACTTTGTCTTACCAGATATTTTTCTTATCATATCCCAAACTTTTTTTATAGGGGTTTTGTGATTAATTTTTGAAACGTAAGAACGCCATGACTTTCGTTTCGATATCTTAATTGTTCTGCGAGCCTTTGCTCTAAATACTTTTACTTCATTTAAATTGTCCTTAGTTGGATATTTTTTGAATTTATTTAGAGCTTTTTTCCTCGTTTTAATGGCTTCTTTACATTCATCATTGTACCATGGATTACTTTTTGTTGGATTTGTCGAGGTCTTGGGTATACATTTAGAAGATATATCAATAAGGGAAGAGGTGAAATCAGACAAAGGGTCTGAAGAATCTTTGAAACTTTCTAAAGTTATTGTATCAGTACATAAAGATTGGAATACTTCCCAATTAGCTTTATTTAGTTTCCATTTTGGATTATGATCTTCTACTGTGGAAGTATTACTTTGAATGACGATAGGAAAATGATCACTATGATGTTGATCTTTACAGACAGACCAACTAAAGTCAAGGAAAAGAGATGGGTGACATAAGGAAAGATCTATAGAAAAGAAAGAGCCTGTTGGATCGTGCATATATGTGTATGACTTGTCATTCATAAGACAAATATCATTGTTTGTAATAAAATTTTCAATGAGTTCACATCTGGAATTATTTTCTTTATTACCCCAGAGAATATTATGACCATTAAAGTCTCCTAAGAGTAAGTATGGAGAAGGAAGCTGCTTTAATAAAGAATCAAGATGTTCAGTTTTTAAGGTAAAAGAAGGAGGAATATAAATAGAACATATAGTTATTTCTTTATCTAACGTTACAGAAACAGCAGTTGCCTGTAGTTCTGTGGTTAACACTATATTTCGTTGAGGACAAGAAGATTTAACAAGGATAGAGCTACTTTGTTTGTTTGTTTGGTTCTTAACGACGCATCAACCCTTGTGGGTCATTAGCGTCAGACGGTATTAAACTAAACATGATGAAGATGGCGAAAGTAAAAATTTATAAGATAAAAATAAACGGAATGATGTTGATGTTTGTTTGGTTCTTAACGACGCATCAACCCTTGTGGGTCATTAGCGTCAGACGGTATACAACTAAACATGATGAAGATGGAAAAAGTAAAAATTTATAAGATAAAATAAAAGGAATGATGTTGATGAGATTGTATAATGATTATTAGTTGAAATACGATTGTTGACAGGAGAGACCACGTACAATATCTGACAGTTTCAAAGAGCTATTCAGATAACTGTACATGTTCTCTGACTGAACAAAGCATAACTTTAACTAGTCTGTATTATGGTCTGATAAAAATGTAAAACAAAACATGATTTTAAAAATACTTATTAGATTTTGTTAAAAAGATTTATTTGTCTTAAAAAAGTCATAATACTGTCAATATGTATATCTTGAAATAACTGTTTCATGTTATCAACATGGAAACAATTATTTCTTACTTGTGCAAAATCGCCTAGATCCAAAAGAAAGTGACGTACAGTGAATGGTGCATCGCAACCAACACAGTGTGGTTGCTCTTCACCTAGTAGTAAGTATGAATGTGTGACTCTTGTATGACCTAAACGGAGTCGAGCCAAAACGACTTCTTCTTTTCTAATGTTTCGAACAACTGATTGTTGTTCACCGATAGTTGGTTTTATGTCAAGAAGTTTATTTCCAATGCTGTTGTTCCATGAAGTTTGCCATTCTTCCAAGATATATTTATTGATAGATGGCTTAAAATTAGAAAATGGAATCTTAAAAGACGTTGGTTCTAATGAAAGCGATGTTTTTGCTTGCTTATCTACCATCTCATTTCCTTGTATTCCTATATGACTAGGAATCCAACAGAGAACAATTTCTTTATTAGCTAATAGCTCATGACATTTTTCTAAAAGTTTCTGAATCTGTGGATTCTTTGAACTGGTATGGTTCATTGCTTTTAATACAGAAAGCGAGTCAGAAAATATAATAAATTTATTGTTAGCATCACAAGTGCTAATGAAATCTAAAGCTAGATCGACTGCTTTGGCTTCAGCAGTGAAAATTGATGAATCGTCAGGTATACGTTGCATATTACTATGGTTGTCTGATAAAACAGCACAACCAACCTTTGAGTCTTCCTTTGATCCATCAGTATAAATTTGTTGGTAATTCTTATAACGACTTTGCATTTTTCTGAAATCATCTTTTAATATGTGTGGATTTGATTCAGATTTTTTTCCAGAATGTAAGTCAAAAAGTATTTCAGGTGTTTTTATACACCAAGCTGGAATATTTGGTGTAAAATGTTTTTCAATATTTTGTGGTTTGATATTGGCAGATTCTAAGAGTGGTGAAATTCTGATGCCAAATGATTTAATAGCTTTAGGTTTTTGTTCATATAAATTAACATAATTTGGTGGGAATGTAACTTCATGAGCAGGATTTGATGGGTTAGCAGCAAGTCTTACAGCATATTGCAAAGAGAGTTTCTCTCTTCGTGAGTATAGTGATGGTTCATCTGTTTCCACATAGAGACTAGCAACAGGAGAAGTTCTAAAAGCCCCTAAAGCTAATCTAAGTCCTTGGTTATGTATAGGATCAAGCATTTGAAGATATGATTTTCGTGCAGAGCCATATATAATACAGCCATAGTCTAATTTTGACCGGACTAGAGACCGATAAAGCTTGAGAAGTGTAGTTCGGTCTGCACCCCAAGACGTATGGGAGAGCACTTTTAAAAGATTCAATGCTTTTAAACATTTAGCTTTGAGATATTTAATATGGGGTATAAAACTGAGTTTTCTATCAAATAAAATGCCAAGGAATTTAGATTCCTCAACAACTGGAATAGGTGATCCATATAAATGTAAAACTGGATCTTCATGTTGCTTGCGCAACTGACAGAAATGTACACACTGTGTTTTTGATTTGGAAAACTTAAAACCATTGCTTGTTGCCCAATTTTCAATCTTATTTAAATTTTGTTGCAGTTGGCGTTCAATCGTCGCCATGCTCTTTGAGCGATAACAGATACAGAAGTCATCGACATATAATGAACAATCAGTAAGATTACCTAAACATTTCACAATATCATTAATTTTAATGCTAAAAAGCGTTGTAGATAGAACGCCTCCCTGAGGTACACCTTGCTCCTGGTCATAATAGTCAGATAGAGAGGAGCCAACTCGGACTTGCATGGCGCGGTCTGCAAGGAAGTTTTCAGTGAATGTAGGAAGTCTACCTCTTAATCCTAGTTTGTGGATATCTTTTAAAATGCCATATCTCCAAGTGGTATCATAAGCTTTTTCCAAATCAAAAAACACAGCAACTACATGTTCCTTTTTAATAAAGGCATCACGTATGAAGGTTTCCAATCTAACTAAATTATCAGTTGTACTGCGGTCAGATCTGAAACCAGACTGGAACCGCGATATATGATTATTGGATTCTAAAAACCAAGTAAGTCTTTTATTTATCATTCTTTCAAGTGTTTTACATAGACAACTTGTTAAAGCTATAGGTCTATAGTTATTAGGTTCCGCAGGATCTTTCCCAGGTTTGGGAATTGGGATTATGGTTGCTAAGATCCAATCTTCTGGAAATTTACCAGTAGTCCAAATGTAATTAAATATATTCAAAAGAGTTTCAAGAGAAGTATCTGGGAGATGTTTAAGCATTTGATAGTGGATCTCATCAGGACCCGTGGCTGAGTTATGTGATAGTTGAATAGCTTCAACTAATTCATCTAAATTAAAATCTTTGTTGTAAATTTCATTATTTTGTGATTTAAAATTCAATTTGACTTTCTCTTGATCGGTTTTAATCTTTCTGAAGGATTCAGAGTAATTGAATGATGATGAATTGTGACAAAAAGTTTCTCCTAAAGTGTTAGCAATGTCTGTTTTTGAAGTTGCTTTGCTGTCAGTACCCACCATGTTTAGATGTGTGTAACTGGGGGATTTGTTTTTTCCAGAGATTTTTCTTATCATATCCCAAACCTTTTTAATAGGTGTTTTATGATTGATTTTCGAAACATAAGAGCTCCATGATTTACGCTTCGAAAGTTTGATTGTTCTACGGGCTTTAGCTCTAAATACTTTGATGTCATTGAAATTGTTTGTATTTGGAGATCTTTTGAATTTAGATAGAGCTTGCTTGCGCTGTTTAATTGCTTCTTTACAGTCGTCATTGTACCATGGATTACTTTTAGTTGGATTTGTCGAGGTTTGAGGAATACATTGTTTAGATATTTCGATAAGAGAAGAGGTAAAATCAGCTATAGGATCAGAAGATTCTTTGAAGTTTTCTGGCACCAATTTACCAGTGCACAGAGTATTAAATAGATCCCAGTTGGCTCTATTTAATTTCCACTTTGGATTGTGATCCTCAGTGGAATAAGTGTTCTGTTCAATGATGATAGGGAAGTGATCACTACTGTGTTGGTCTTCACATACAGACCAATTATAATCAAGAAACAGTGATGGATGACAGAATGAAAGATCAATAGATGTAAAAGACTTTGTACTTGGAGAATGATAAGTATAAGACTTATCATTCATAATACAAATGTCATTCTTTGTAATGAAATTTTCGATAAGTTCACCTCTGGAATCATTGTTTTGACCACCCCAGAGGATATTGTGACCATTGAAGTCACCTAATAAAATATAAGGAGAAGGAAGTTGTTGCAGTAAATTGTCCAAGTGTTTGGAGTTAAGAGAAAACGATGGAGGAATATATACAGAACATATGGTTATTTCTCTGTCTAGAGTGACAGAAACAGCAGTTGCTTGTAGTTCTGTTTGTAAATCAATCTTTCTTTGTGGGAAAGATGATTTTACAAATATTGAGGCACCACCAGAGGGCCTCAGACAATCAGTATGAACATAGTTATATATATTAAAACCTCGTAATGAGATGTTATCATCTGGTTTAAGAAATGTCTCTTGAAAACAAAATACGGATGGATTATATTCGGAAATCAATAGAGATACTTCATTATAATTAGGTTTCAAACCTCGACAATTCCATTGAATAATTTTATGCTTAAAATCCATACTTGAAAATAGTATTAAAAGAAGTACTAAAATAATGGTTAGATTGAAACCCTCCATTATTTGGTTACTGGTAATCTTGGCAGTGTGCCTTTAGGGAGATGGTCACTGGAAGAAGAGTCTGTGAATACCACAGACTCCTCTTCCATACACACCACCTCATCATCTTTTTCTGCAAACACAGAATATGGATTCTTTTCAGCTTGTTTTGCTTTTTCTGCTTGTTCTTTTTCTTTCTGTGCTTGTTCTTTTTGCCATTGCTGTTTTCTTTCTTCTTTTTGTTGTTTTTTAAGTTTGTCTTTCTCTTCTTTTTTCTTCTTCTCCTCATCTTTCTTTATCATTTCTAAGGTCGCCCCCTTAAGGGCTGGCCCAGAATGAGAGGAGTTACTTTTTCCTGGTTTAGGTGATGTGTTACGTTTTTCCTTTGTACCTTGTGTTTTCTCTGTTGTCTGTTTTAAGTATTCGTCAAAGCTGTCGTCTGTCTGTGTGGTTTTGTTTTCAGTTTGTGTAGATTTGTTGCAAGTGCCTGGTTTAACAGCACTTGCATAAGTTTGACCTGTGTAAAATTGCTCGTATTGTTTACGAGCATCAGGAAATGATAAGTTGTTTTCACATTTGATTTTGAGAATTTTCTTCTCTTTCTCCCATTGTGGGCATTGCTTCGAGTTTGCAGGGTGATCACCTGAGCAGTTGACACATTTGGATGGTTTGTTACACACGCCAGATGGTCCACAATGTTCAGGCTCACCGCAGTTGCAGCATACAGGGTGTCTACCACATTTATTTTCGTGGTGACCAAACACTTGACAACTGTAACATCTAAGTGGGTTTGGTATATAGACATCTACTTTCATTTGCATAAAGCCTATTTTAACAACTGTAGGTAAGGTAGGTGAATTAAATGTAAGAACATATGTGTTGGTTAATTTTGTTTCACCATCACGACGTACAGTGATTCTACGTACATCCGTAACTCCCTGTTCAACCATGCCTTCCTTGATATCATCGCTTGTCACTCTGTTCAAGGCTGGACAGCGAATAATACCCTTGGATGTGTTCAAGGATGAATGGGGTGTTACGGAGCACTTAAGACCACAAAATGTCTTCATCTGTAGTAGATTTTTCTCGTGTGCTTCTTTAGCACATTGTATTAAAAGATCACCAGACCTTAGGTTCTTTATGCTCTTTGGTTCTCCTGCAATGCTCATAATGGTTTTATGTACAACAAAAGGAGAAAGAGAAGAAATAGTCTCTCCTTCTTTTTCTGAATGGATTATTAAAAATCTGGGTACATAAGGTTTTTTGTTTGAGGTTGCTGAACTTGACGAACTTGATTTAGTTGGTTGAGAAGCTGGGTACGAGTTTTCAGAGTCAGTATCTGAATTTGCTATGTGACGTTTTTTTGCTTTTTGTTTAGCCATGTAGTTTAGTTGTTTGATTCATCCTCCATGCTCCCCACCCACCGTGGAGCCCAACAAGGGAGCACTTTAATGGAGTGGATTTCCGATCTCCAGTGCTAGAGATACATAGAAGGTATACTTGCACAAATAGAATCTGCACAATTGACCCGTTAAGCCACTGCCTTCCAGGATTATTTTATAAAAGAAAGAAAGTTTAAGATAATGGACACATGGTTGGCATCAGAACGATACTATAGAACGAAGATATAAGAAATATTTTTTTTTTTACATTTTCAGAATTCTGGGGCTCAGCATGACAAAGCCGATTAGAAACACCGGGCCGTGTTTCCACCTCAGTCTACCCCGTCAAAGAGGCCAAAGAGACGTGTTGAGTCATACAGAATTTATAAACGTCCATATTCTGCATGCTCTCAGTCTTCCAGGCCATCCCCTTCGAGTTACGAGAAAGCCACCCACGGCAGACTGGTGGGTCCTACTCTTAGCACTCCCAGAGGAGACAATAATTACAATCAATATCGTCCCCTGTGTGAAGTGTGCCCCAGAGACCGCGACAAGGTGGTAGGGACTCTCCAGGGAAGGATAGAGCTACCGCCAGAAGGTCTTTGGCAGTCAGAATGAATATAGTTATATATGTTAAAACCTTTAAGGGTTACATTATCATTAGGTTTTAAGAAGGTCTCTTGAAGACAAAAAATAGATGGTTTCTGTTGTTCCAGTATTATGGATATTTCATCAAATTTTGGTTTCAAACCTCGACAATTCCATTGTATGATTTTGTGCTTAAAATTCATTGGAGATAAAAAGGATAAAATAAATAAAACTAGTAAAAAGATGGAAACTTTCATGTAATATATTTATTAGACTTACTTGGTCTGATCTTTGCGAGATTTTTGATCACTGTACTCTTCTGCTTCCATTTGTTCTAGGTCTGAAAATGTATTTTTAAGTTTGATGGGCTCATCTTGAACCCTGGTTAATTTTATTTTATCTCTTTGATTTTTCTTTGGAGATTGGCTTTTCTTTCTTGGGCTTGTTCGATTTTTTGACCGTGATTCCCTGTTTTTTGCTGGTTCAACTTGTGATGTACTTGGTTTTGGTGTTGATGCAGTTGATTTAGGCTTTGGTGTTGTAGCTTGTGATGAATTTTGTGTTTTATTTGGTTTCTTACTTCTTCCTGTGAGAACTTTGGTACTTGAGGTGATGACTTTGTCGTTTTCATCAACCTGTGTGCTCACTGTCTTTGTTTCAGGCTTTGTAGTTGCTGACTGAATAATTGTAGAAAGAGTGACCTCAGGTTTTTGCTCAACCATCTTTCTGGCTTCAATGTATGTAATGTTGTTTGTAACTTTAACTCTCATTATTTCTTTTTCTTTTTTCCAAACTTCACAAACATTGGAGCGAGAAAGATGATTAAGCCCACAGTTTACACATTTTACTGGGTTAGGGCATTTGCTTTCCAAATGGTCAAAGCCACCAGTACCACATTTCTCACAGACTGAAGCGTAATCTACAGGGCAATCTCCTTCATGATGTCCAAACCTCTGACAATTGAAACATCGAAGAGGGTTTGGTACATATATTGTAACTGGTATTATTCTGTAGAAGATTCTCAACGACTTTGGAATTGTAACTGTATTGAATGTAAGTAAAATGGTATTTGTTTCAATAGTTTCATGTTCTTTTTTGATGGTAAAACGTTTTGCAGCAATGACACCTTGATTTTTGAGGTATTCACAAATGGCATATTCAGACTCTCCTTTCAGTGTTCTATCCTTTATAATTCCTCTGGATGTATTTAAAGTCTTGTGTTCTGTTACTGTTACTTTTAGATCAAAGAATTGTTTTGCTTTCAAAAGGTTGTCTGTTTGTGTTTTTCTTGTTGTTTCCACTAGTAGAGTTTTGTTTTTAAGTTTTTTCACAGTTTTGACAGTTCCAATCAGTGCCTCAATTTGTTTTTCTATTATAAAAGGAGATAAATTGGTAATTGGTTTTTCATCATCATCTGACTTTATGACCAAAAATCTCGCAAAGTTTTCAGGTTTGAAAAAGGTTGAAGTACTTGTTTCATCATCAGAGTCCTTTCGCAGTCTTTTCTTGTTTGAGTTCTGTTGAGAAAGATTCGGAAAATTGTCCTGAGACAAATATCCTGGATTGGGGGTCGAACCCAGGCCTAGGCCTGGGGAGGAAGGAGGGACCATGGTAGAAATATTTTCAGCATGATCCATAGTGTTTGGATATAGATTCGATAAGTATGCGCTTCACCCACCGAGGAGTCCAACAAGGGAACGTAATATGGAAATGGTTCTCCTATTTCCTACGTTAAAGCTACGTACCTACTATACTCCGGTTCATATTTTCCAGTTGTTCACCCAGCTTAAGATTTACGTCCAATACATATGAAATACTGATTCCTTTAAGAAAAAGATTTAACATTTATTGGACGTCCCCACCCAAAGTTTTATGACCCCCCTCACCACTCTCAAAAGCCTTCCTAACGCTGGTCCATATGCCCCAGGATTGGCCCATGAGCAGTCACTCTTGAAACCAAATAGGAAGATATAAAAAAGAAGATTGAACCCGGTTACGTACCTAAAAGATACTTTCAATAAGACAGAAGGAAGAAAGAATAAGATGGTTTCTAGAGATGGACCACCCAGCCGATTGATCCAGTGCCGGACCTAGCACTGGACTCACGTCTAGCTGAATCCGAGACCAAAGCAATGTGTTAGAAAGCTGGAGATCCCTGGGCTTTCCTCAATTGCCAGGATTCTCTTCTCCCATTCACGCGTCGCAAACCCACGGCAAACAGGCAGCACACTGTTTTAATAAGGGTTTTCACCTTATCTACTACAGCAGTAAAGCAATCTGTATATTTTAACCCTACAGACAGGGTATAAGCCCGGTTGTGATGTACAGTTTAGAAAATAAACTGTGATAGATTATTTAAAGAGTTTGAAATTGAAATGATTGTAGTAGACCCGATCAATTTAAGCCTGGTTGATAATAAAAAAAGACATAAATAGTATTAGAGAAATAAATGAATTTGAGACAGAAAGAACTACAGTATGTTCTTTTGAATAAGATATTGGAATTTAGCAAAGATATTTCATAGGTAAATTGCTCTTCAAGTTAAATCTGAATATATCCCTATAATAGAGAACTTTAAAGCTCTACAATACAGAACTTTAAAAATTTTAGAGCAAGAATGTAACTTAGGTACTGGACAGTTAATCATGAAAACTGTCATATAGATAAAGTAAGAGTTTAAAAATAAATGTTCAACAAGTTATAGAACTCAATAATTAAGACGATAGCAGTTATAAAAATTGCTATATTTGACTTTTATCTTCTTTACAGTTTAACTAGTGTAAGACAATTTTTGATAAATTTAAGCTTTTGGTTATTTATGAAAACAAGTTGATATAGTTGCGCTTTTACGGACAGTTACCACTGGTTTGCGTGAGGACTTTAACCCCAACCTGTCACCTCTCAAGTCTGCAAAACAAGAGACGCAAACAGGCCTGCTTAAGTACGAAGGTACATACAGTCTGTCCCCAGTGGTGCCGGGCAGCCATCCATATTTCTAGGGCGCCTGAGGGCGAGCGCCTGGCTTACCTTTAGCTCTAAGCAGAGGGGACAGTTATTCAAAAATAAAGTCCCCCGTGCGAATTAAGCCCCCGAACCACGGCAAGGCGGTAAGCAAACTCGGGGGATTATAAGATGATGATGATGAGTTGGAGTTTAACGACGCATCAACCTTTTTGGGTCATTAGCGTCATCAAGGTTAGGTAAGAGACGTATTACTGAACATTAAAACTATAATAGATAAGCTAAAATATTAACAATTTAACACATTAAACATATGAGTATAGCCAAGACGATAAAATAGTAATAATTTTACAGCGAAGATCATGTACAATATCTGACAACAACATAGGCTAATCAGATAACTATACATGATCCTCTCCTGCAAAATAGAAAATGATATGCTGAAAGCAAGTTAAAATAAGTAAACAGTTCAAAGGAAAATAGCTACAATTTGTTAAAAAGACTAATCTCTTTTAAGAATAAAAAGACATTATCAATAGGTACATCATTAAACAATTGTTTGATTGTATCAACATGAAAATATTTGTTTCTTATATGAGAAAAATCACCACATTCAAGTAGAAAATGGCGGACTGTAAAGAGTGTATCACATCCATAACAATATGGTGGCTCCTCTCGTTTTAAAAGATATGAGTGTGTGATCCTTGTATGACCAATACGTAAACGAGCAAGGACGACTTCTTCTTGTCTGATATTCCGTACTACTGGTTGAGATTGTCCAATGACAGGTTTAATCTCAAAGAGTTTATTACCAACACTGTTATTCCATAAAATTTGCCATTTGTTTAAAATGTACCTATTGATAAAAGATTTAAAATTTGCATAAGGTATTGAAAAGTTTGTTGGGTGTAAATTCAATGAATCTTTTGCTTTTTGATCAACACTTTCATTGCCAGCAATGCCAATGTGGCTAGGGATCCAACAGTAAACTATTTCATTAAATTCTGATAAATCATGATGTTTTTCAAGTAGTTTTTGAATTTGGGGATTTTTTGAAGATGTATGATCTAAAGATTTTAAAACTGAAAGGGAGTCTGAAAATATAACAAATTTATTTGAAGTTTCACAATCGGCAATATGATCTAATGCTATATCAATAGCTTTTGCTTCTGCTGTAAAAATTGAGGACCCATCTGGAATTCGCATAGTTTCAGAGAAGTCGTCAGATACTACTGCACATCCTACTTTCATATCATCTTTTGAACCATCTGTATAAATGTGCTTATAGTCCATGTAATGTGATTTTAGCTCCTGGAAATTAGATTTCATGATAATTGGACTTGTTTCTGATTTTTTACCAGAGTGTAAATCGAAAATAAGATTTGGTTTATTTATACACCATGCTGGAACATTTGGTGTAAAAGTTTTATCAATGTTTTTAAAGTTAATATTTGCAGACTCTAGGACTGGTAAAGTTCTGACGCCAAAAGATTTAATAAAATTTGGTTTGCTTTCATATAGATCTGTGTATTTTGGCTGAAAGGTCACATCATGAGCTGGATTTGAATTATTTTCAGCAATTCTAATAGCATATTGTAGAGAAAGTTTTTCTCTACGTGTATTTAAAGATGGCTCATCTGCTTCAACATAAAGACTTGCAGTAGGTGATGTTCTAAATGCTCCTAAGGCTAATCTAAGACCTTGATGATGGATAGGGTCAAGCATAGCTAAATAAGATTTTCTTGCCGACCCATAAACAATGGATCCATAGTCTAGTTTTGAACGAATCAAAGATCGATATAATTGTAAGAGTGTTGTTCGATCTGCACCCCAAGTAGTGTGAGATAAAACTTTCAATATGTTCAAGGATTTAAGGCACTTTGCCTTCAAGTATTTAATATGCGGGATAAAACTAAGCTTTTTGTCAAATATCAAACCAAGATATTTGTATTCCTGTACAACAGGAATAGGCGATCCATATAATGTAAGAACTGGATCATCATGTTGCTTTCGCAACTGACAGAAATGTACACACTGTGTTTTTGACTTGGAAAATTTAAAGCCATTGTTAGTGGCCCAATGCTCTATCTTGTTTAAGTTTTGCTGTAGATGTCTTTCAATTGTTCGCATACTCTTTGATCGAAAACAAATACAAAAATCATCAACATAGAGTGAGCAGTCTGTTAAACTATCTAGGCATTTAACGATATCATTGATTTTAATATTAAAAAGAGTTGTAGAAAGTACACCGCCCTGTGGGACCCCCTGTTCCTGATCATATAAATCAGAAAGAGTGGATCCCACCCTCACTTGCATTGCGCGATCAGCAAGGAAGCTTTCAATAAAAGTAGGTAGTCTACCTCTTAGTCCTAGTTTATGAATATCTTTCATAATGCCATATCTCCATGTGGTATCGTATGCTTTTTCCAAGTCAAAAAAGACAGCTACAACGTGTTCCTTTTTAACAAAGGCATCACGTATGAAAGTTTCCAATTTAACTAAATTATCATTTGTACTACGGCCAGCTCGGAAACCCGACTGATACCGTGATAAAAGATTGTTGGATTCTAAATACCAAATCAACCTTTTATTAATCATTCTTTCTAAAGTTTTACAAAGACAACTTGTAAGAGCTATAGGTCTATAATTGGTTGGCTCAGCATGATCTTTCCCTGGTTTGGGTATAGGTATTACAGTGGCTAATCGCCAGTCTTCAGGAAAATCACCAGTAGTCCATATATGATTAAATATACCTAAAAGAGCTTGGAGGGAACTCTCTGGAAGATGTTTAAGCATTTGATAATGTATTTCATCTGGTCCAGTTGCAGAATCATGTGATTGTTTAATTGCATCCAAAAGTTCATCAAAATTAAAAAGATTATTATATTCCTCAGTATTTGCAGACTTGAAATTAAGTTTAACTTTTTCTTGTTCTGCTTTAACTTTTTGAAATTTTTCAGAGTAATTTCTTGAACATGAATTGTTTAAAAATGTTTCTCCTAAGGTTTCAGCTATATCAAATTTACTTGTTGCTTTTGTTTCTGTAACGGGATGGTTTAAATGGGTGTAACTGGGTGATTTTGTCTTACCAGATATTTTTCTTATCATATCCCAAACTTTTTTTATAGGGGTTTTGTGATTAATTTTTGAAACGTAAGAACGCCATGACTTTCGTTTCGATATCTTAATTGTTCTGCGAGCCTTTGCTCTAAATACTTTTACTTCATTTAAATTGTCCTTAGTTGGATATTTTTTGAATTTATTTAGAGCTTTTTTCCTCGTTTTAATAGCTTCTTTACATTCATCATTGTACCATGGATTACTTTTTGTTGGATTTGTCGAGGTCTTGGGTATACATTTAGAAGATATATCAATAAGGGAAGAGGTGAAATCAGACAAAGGGTCTGAAGAATCTTTGAAACTTTCTAAAGTTATTGTATCAGTACATAAAGATTGAAATACTTCCCAATTAGCTTTATTTAGTTTCCATTTTGGATTATGATCTTCTACTGTGGAAGTATTACTTTGAATGACGATAGGAAAATGATCACTATGATGTTGATCTTTACAGACAGACCAACTAAAGTCAAGGAAAAGAGATGGATGACATAAGGAAAGATCTATAGAAGAGAAAGAGCCTGTCGGATCGTGCATATATGTGTATGACTTGTCATTCATAAGACATATATCATTGTTTGTAATGAAATTTTCAATGAGTTCGCCTCTGGAATTATTTTCTTTATTACCCCAGAGAATATTATGACCATTAAAGTCACCTAAAAGTAGATATGGAGAAGGAAGTTGTTTTAATAAAGACTCAAGATGTTCAGTTTTTAAGGAAAAAGAAGGTGGAATATAAATAGAACATATAGTTATTTCTTTATCTAACGTAACAGAAACAGCAGTTGCTTGCAGTTCTGTAGTTAACTGTATATTTCGTTGTGGACAAGAAGATTTAACAAAAATAGAACTACCGCCAGAAGGTCTCTGGCAGTTAGAATGTATATGATTATAGATGTTAAAACCTTTAAGAGTAATTTTGTCATCAGGTTTTAAAAAAGTTTCTTGAAGACAAAAAACAGAAGGTTTCTGTTGTGAAAGTAAGAGTGATATTTCATCAAATTTGGGTTTTAGACCTCGACAATTCCATTGTATTATATTATGTTTAAAATCCATGCAAGGTAAGTTGAAGGAAAGAAATATTATAAGTATTAAATTGGAAACTGCCATTGTTTATGTATTTGGTGAACTTTCGGATTCCCTTTGTTCTATATCACCAAATCGATTTGTAAGTTTGATTGAGTTATCTTGCAATCTTACAAGTCTGATAGGTTTATCTTTTTGATGACCATTTTGACTGTTTTTTGGTGATTTACTGTTTTTTGGCGATTTACTTTTTTGTCTAGAACTAGGGGAATTTCTTTGCCTAGACCTAGACTCTCTACTTGCTTTTTCATCTGATTTCTGTGACTGCGGAATTGGTTTTGATGTGGTTGCTGTATTTTTGGCTTGTTTGTTTTGTTTGTATTTTGTAGGTATTATGACTTTGGAGCTGGCTGTTATGTTAAAATCCTTTTCATCAAAATATGTTTCTGTTGCTTTTGTTTCAGGTTTTTTAATTTGTGACGATTGAACAATAGCTGCAAAGGTAACTTCAGGTTTATTTTCAAAGATTTTTCTTGCTTCAAAGAATGATAAATTTTGGGTGACTTTAATTTTCATAATTTCTTTTTCTTTTTTCCAGATCTCACACTCATTTGATCGAGATAGATGGTCTTTACCGCAGTTGACACATTTCACAGGGTTTTTGCATTTGCTCGCAAGATGATCATAATTGCCAACTCCACATTTTTCACACACTGAACCTAGATCTTCAGGACAGTTGTTTTCATGGTGGGCAAACCTCTGACAATTAAAGCAACGCAGAGGGTTTGGCACATACACATCAACAGGAATGACTCTATAGAAAATCTTGAGACTTTTAGGAACGTTTATCATGTTGAATGTCAGTAAAAGTGTATTTGTCTCTATCGTGTCGTGACCTTTTTTGATCGTAAATCTTTTCACTGCTGTTACACCTTGGCTTTTGAGATACTCTAATATGTCAGCTTCAGTTTCTCCTTTCAGTTGTCTGTCTCTAATAATGCCTTTTGAAGAATTTAGAGTGTTGTGTTCCGAAACTGTTACAGGTAAATTAAAAAAAGTAGTTGTTTTGAGAAGATTTTCTGTTTGTGATTTACGATTTGTTTCCACGAGGAGTGTTTTGTTTTTCATTTTTTTTACTGATTTTGGAATACCAATAATTGCCTCAATCTGTTTTTCAATCACGAAAGGCGAAAGTGAAGTTATTGGTTTTTCACAATCTTCTGACTTGATAATTAAAAATCTTGCAAAATTCTCTGTTGATTTGAAAAATGTGGAGGTAGCTGTATCATCGTCGGAATCCGGTCGTTGTCGTTTATTAGTTGAGCCAGATGGCAAAACTGGTTTGGGGGTCAAACCCGGGCCTTGGCCTGGGGTAGGAGGGACCATGGTTGAAAGTTTTCCAGCATGATCCATAGTTTGGTTTTAATGTTCAATAGATATGCTCTTCGCCCACCTTGGAGCCCTACAAGGGAACGTAATATGGAAATGGCTCTCCTATTTCCTACGATAAAGTTACATATCTATTATACTCCGGTTCATATTTTCCAGTTGTTCTTCCAGCTTAAGATTAACGTCCAATACATATCAAACACTAATTCCCTTAAGAAAAAGATTTAACATTTATTGAACGTCCCCACCCAAAAATTTTAAGACCCCCCTCTCCGCTCTCAGAAGCCTTGTTAACGCTGGTCTATATGCCCCAAGATTAGCCCATGAGCAGTCACTCTCGAAACCAAATAGTGAGATAAAAGAAGAAATTTAACCCGGTTTCGTACCTAAAAAGATACTTTAAAATAGACAGAAGGAAGGAAGAATAAGATGGTTTCTAGAGATGGACCACCCAGCCGATTGATCCAGCGCCGGACCTAGCACTGGACTCACGTCTAGCTGAATCCGAGACCAAAACAATGTGTTGGAAAGCTGGAGATCCCTGGGCTTTCCTCAATTGCCAGGATTCTCTTCTCCCATTCACGCGTCGCAAACCCACGGCAAACAGGCAGCATACTGTTTTAATAAGGGTTTTCACCTTATCTACTACAGCAGTAAAGCAATCTGTATATTTTAACCCTACAGACACGGTATAAGCCCGGTTGTGATGTACAGTTATGAAATAAACAGTGATAGATTATTTAAAACGTTTGAAATTGAAATGATTATAGTAGACTCGGTCAATTTAAGCCTGTTTGAGTTTTAATGCTGATAATGTAAGACACAAATAGTATTAGAGAAATAAATGAATTTGAGATAGAAAGAACAACAGTATGTTCTTTTGAAAAAGATATTGGAATTTAGCAAAGACATTTCACAGGTAAATTGCTCTTCAAGTTAAATCTGAAGATATCCCCACTATAGAGAATTTTAAAGCTTTACAATATAGAACTTTAAAAAATATAAGAGCAAGAATGTAACTAAGGTACTGGACAGTTAATCATGAAAACTGTCATATAGAACAAGTAAGAGTTTAAAAATAAATGTTAAACAAGATATAGAACTTAATAATTAAGACGACAGCAGTTATAAAAATTGCTATATTTGACTTTTATCTTCTTTACAGTTTTACTAGTGTAAGACAATTTTTATTAAATTTTAAGCTTTTGGTTACTTATGAAAACAAGTTGATATAGTTTCGTTTTTACGGACAGTTACCACTGGTTTGCGTGAGGACTTTAACCCCAACCTGTCACCTCTCAAGTCTGCAAAACAAGAGACGCAAACAGGCCTGCTTAAGTACGAAGGTACATACAGTCTGTCCCCAGTGGTGCCGGACAGCCATCCATATTTCTAGGGCGCCAGAGGGCGAGCGCCTGGCTTACCTTTAGCTTTAAGCAGAGGGGACAGTTATTCAAAAATAAAGTCCCCCGTGCAAATTAAGCCCCCGAACCACGGCAAGGCGGTAAGCAAACTCGGGGGCGGGGGATTATAAGATAAAATAAAAGGAAAGATGATGATGAGTTTGCATAATGATAATAAGTTGCAATACGATTGTTGACAGGAGAGACCACGTACAATATCTGACAGTTTCAAAGAGCTATTCAGATAACTGTACATGTTCTTTAACTGAACAGAATACAACATTAAAAAAAAAAAATCTGTATTATGGTCTGATACAAATGTAAAACAAAACATGATTTTAAAAATAGCAATTAGATTTTGTTAAAAAGATTTATTTGTCTTAAAAATGTCATAATACTATCAATATGTATATCTTGAAATAATTCTTTCATGTTATCAACATGGAAGCAATTATTTCTTACTTGTGCAAAATCGCCACATTCCAAAAGGAAGTGACGTACAGTGAATGGTGCGTCGCAACCAACACATTGTGGCGGCTCTTCACCTTGTAGTAAGTATGAATGAGTGACTCTTGTATGACCTAAGCGGAGTCGAGCTAAAACTACTTCTTCTCTTCTAATGTTTCGAACAACTGATTGATATTCACCAATAGTTGGTTTGATGTCAAGAAGTTTATTACCAATGCTGTTATTCCATGAAGTTTGCCATTCTTCCAAGATATATTTATTGATAGATGGCTTAAAATTGGAAAATGGAATCTTAAAAGAAGTTGGTTCTAATGAAAGCGATGTTTTTGCTTGCTTATCTACCATCTCATTCCCTTGAATACCTATATGACTAGGAATCCAACAGAGAGTAATTTCTTTATAAGCTAAAAGCTCATGACATTTTTCTAAAAGTTTCTGAATCTGTGGATTCTTTGATGATGATGATGATGAGTTGGAGTTTAACGACGCATCAACCCTATTGGGTCATTAGTGTCATCAAGGTTAGGTAAGAGAAGTATTTCTGAACATTAAAACTATAATAGATTAGCTAAAATATTAACAATTTAACACATTACACATATGAGTATATCTAAGACGATAAAATAGTAACCATTTAACAGCGAAGATCATGTACAATATCTGACAACTACATAGGCTAATCAGATGACTATACATGTTCTTCTCCTGCAAAAAAGAAAATGATATGCTGAAAGCAAGTTAAAAAAATAAATAGTTCAAAGGAAAATAGCTACAATTTGTTAAAAAGATTAATCTCTTTTAAGAATAAGAAGATATTATCAATAGGTACATCATTAAACAATTGTTTGATTGTATCAACATGAAAATATTTGTTTCTTATATGTGAAAAATCACCACATTCAAGTAGAAAATGGCGGACTGTAAAGAGTGTATCACATCCAAAACAATACGGTGGCTCCTCTCGTTTTAAAAGATATGAGTGTGTGATCCTTGTATGACCAATACGTAAACGAGCGAGGACAACTTCTTCTTGTCTGACATTCCGTACTACTGGTTGAGATTGTCCAATGACAGGTTTAATCTCAAAGAGTTTATTACCAACACTGTTATTCCATAAAATTTGCCATTTGTTTAAAATGTACCTATTGATAAAAGATTTAAAATTTGCATAGGGTATTGAAAAGTTTGTAGGGTGTAAATTCAATGAAGCTTTTGCTTTTTGATCCACATTTTCATTGCCAGCAATGCCAATGTGGCTAGGGATCCAACAGTAAACTATTTCATTAAATTCTGATAAATCATGATGTTTTTCAAGTAATTTTTGAATTTGGGGATTTTTTGAAGACGTATGATCTAAAGATTTTAAAACTGAAAGGGAGTCTGAAAATATAACAAATTAATTTGAAGTTTCACAATCGGTAATAAAGTCTAATGCTAAATCAATAGCTTTTGCTTCTGCTGTAAAAATTGAGGACCCATCTGGAATTCGCATAGTTTCAGAGAAGTCGTCAGATATTACTGCGCATCCTACTTTCATATCATCTTTTGAACCATCTGTATAAATATGCTTATATTCCATGTAATGTGATTTTAGCTCTTGGAAATTAGATTTCATGATAATTGGACTTGTTTCTGATTTTTTACCAGAGTGTAAATCGAAAAGAAGTTTTGGTTTATTTATACACCATGCTGGTACATTTGGTGTAAAAGTTTTATCTATGTTTTTAAAGTTTATGTTTGCAGATTCGAGGAGTGGTAAAGTTCTGACGCCAAAAGATTTAATAAAATTTGGTTTGTTTTCATAAAGATCTGTGTATTTTGGCTGAAAGGTCACATCATGAGCTGGATTTGAATTATTTTCAGCAATTCTAATAGCATATTGTAAAGAAAGTTTTTCTCTACGTGTATTTAAAGATGGTTCATCTGCCTCAACATAAAGACTTGCAGTAGGTGATGTTCTAAATGCTCCTAAGGCTAATCTAAGACCTTGATGATGGATAGGGTCAAGCATAGCTAAATAAGATTTTCTTGCTGATCCATAAACAATGGATCCATAGTCTAGTTTTGAACGTATCAAAGATGGATATAATTGTAAGAGTGTTGTTCGATCTGCACCCCAAGTAGTGTGAGATAAAACTTTCAATATGTTTAAGGATTTAAGGCACTTTGCCTTCAAGTATTTAATATGCGGGATAAAACTAAGCTTTTTGTCAAATATCAAACCAAGATATTTGTATTCCTGTACAACAGGAATAGGCGATCCATATAATGTAAGAACTGGATCATCATGTTGTTTTCGCAATTGACAAAATTGTACACACTGTGTTTTTGACTTGGAAAATTTAAAGCCATTATTAGTGGCCCAATGTTCTATCTTGTTTAAGTTTTGCTGTAGATGCCTTTCAATTGTTCACATACTTTTTGATCGAAAGCAAATACAAAAATCATCAACATAGAGAGAACAATCTGTTAAATTATCTAGGCATTTAACAATATCATTGATTTTAATATTAAAAAGAGTTGTAGAAAGTACACCGCCCTGTGGGACCCCCTGTTCCTGATCATATAAATCAGAAAGAGTGGATCCCACCCTTACTTGCATTGCGCGATCAGCAAGGAAGCTTTCAATAAAAGTAGGTAGTCTACCTCTTAGTCCTAGTTTATGAATATCTTTCATAATGCCATATCTCCATGTGGTATCGTATGCTTTTTCCAAGTCAAAAAAGACAGCTACAACGTGTTCCTTTTTAACAAAGGCATCACGTATGAAAGTTTCCAATCTAACTAAATTATCATTTGTACTACGGCCAGCTCGGAAACCCGACTGATACCGTGATAAAAGATTGTTGGATTCTAAATACCAAATCAACCTTTTATTAATCATTCTTTCTAAAGTTTTACAAAGACAACTTGTAAGAGCTATAGGTCTATAATTGGTTGGCTCAGCATGATCTTTCCCTGGTTTGGGTATAGGTATTACAGTGGCTAATCGCCAGTCTTCAGGAAAATCACCAGTAGTCCATATATGATTAAATATACCTAAAAGAGCTTGGAGGGAACTCTCTGGGAGATGTTTAAGCATTTGATAATGTATTTCATCTAGTCCAGTTGCAGAATCATGAGATTGTTTAATTGCATCCAAAAGTTCATCAAAATTAAAAAGATTATTATATTCCTCAGTATTTGCAGACTTGAAATTAAGTTTAATTTTTTCTTGTTCTGCTTTAACTTTTTGAAATTTTTCAGAGTAATTTCTTGAACATGAATTGTTTAGAAATGTTTCTCCTAAGGTTTCAGCTATATCAAATTTACTTGTTGATTTTGTTTCTGTAACGGGATGGTTTAAATGGGTGTAACTAGGTGACTTTGTCTTACCAGATATTTTTCTTATCATATCCCAAACTTTTTTATAGGGGTTTTGTGATTAATTTTTGAAACGTAAGAACGCCATGACTTTCGTTTCGATATCTTAATTGTTCTCCGAGCCTTTGCTCTAAATACTTTTACTTCATTTAAATTGTCCTTAGTTGGATATTTTTTGAATTTATTTAGAGCTTTTTTCCTCGTTTTAATAGCTTCTTTACATTCATCATTGTACCATGGATTACTTTTTGTTGGATTTGTCGAGGTCTTGGGTATACATTTAGAAGATATATCAATAAGGGAAGAGGTGAAATCAGACAAAGGGTCTGAAGAATCTTTGAGACTTTCTAAAGTTATTGTATCAGTACATAAAGATTGAAATACTTCCCAATTAGCTTTATTTAGTTTCCATTTTGGATTATGATCTTCTACTGTGGAAGTATTACTTTTAATGACGATAGGAAAATGATCACTATGATGTTGATCTTTACAGACAGACCAATTAAAGTCAAGAAAAAGAGATGGAATGCATAAGGAAAGATCTATGGAAGAGAAAGAGCCTGTTGGATGATGCATATAAGTGTTTGATTTGTCATTCATAAGACATATATCATTGTTCATAATGAAATTTTCAATGAGTTCGCCTCTGGAATTATTTTCTTTATTACCCCAGAGAATATTATGACCATTAAAGTCACCTAATAGTAGATATGGAGAAGGAAGTTGTTTTAATAAAATATCAAGGTGTTCAGTTTTTAAGGAAAAAGAAGGTGGAATATAAATAGAACATATGGTTATTTCTTTATCTAACGTAACAGAAACAGCAGTTGCCTGCAATTGGTTTAAACATATTTTATTCAAATTAATTTGTACATGGTAAATACAAATTGAAACAATAAGATGAGGATAAGAACGGAAGCATGTAGCTTATATAGTTCCTCTCCAATTCGAAATAAGCTGTAAGTGGAAGGCAGATCATATCGAATACTGTACATTATAATATAGAAGTCAGTCAATGCTAACAAATATAAGTGCTTGTTGAGTATGTCCCTATCAGCATGCAGTGGTGCAAGTCCACTGGTGGAATTTATGATTAAATACTCCAAGTCTTAAAGAAGACACTTGAACTATCCAATGTAGTAAGCAGGACTCAGATTTAAGCATATTTGTTAGCATTGACAGTACATAAGCTTTGATAATAAATGAAAAATAGGATGTGCAAGTGTAGGTTGGAGAGGGAGGAGGGGAACACCGATACCAGGCCAGGCCTATATGCGATAGGCAAATTGCAATAGTGGGTACCGTCACTTACTACATCTTCACTCTTATTATGTCCTGAGGCTAAGAGTGATTGAGATGGATATTAAGTAAAACGCTTAGTGTCTGATATGTACTTATGTACTATTTGAAAGATGGCAATTCTGTAGTTAACTGTATATTTCGTTGAGGACAAGAAGATTTAACAAAAATAGAACTACCGCCAGAAGGTCTCTGGTAGTTAGAATGTATATAATTATAGATGTTAAAACCTTTAAGAGAAATTTTGTCATCAGGTTTTAAAAATGTTTCTTGAAGACAAAAAACCGATGGTTTCTGTTGTGAAAGTAAGAGTGATATTTCATCAAATTTGGGTTTTAGACCTCGACAATTCCATTGTATTATAGTGTGTTTATAATCCATGACAGATAAAAAAGATAAAATAAGTAAATAAATTCTTAGATTTGAAACTTTCATATTTGCAAAAAGGTAATTAAACTTACTTATTACTTTCTTTGCCAGATTTTTGATCATCGTACACTTCTGCTTCCATCTGTTCAAGACTGTTGAATTTGTTATCTAATTTGATAGATTCGTCTTGAACTCTTGTTAACTTTATTTGTCTTTCTTTGGGAGTTTTCTTTGGCGACTGACTTTTCTTTCTCGGACTTGATCGTGTTTTAGATCGTGATTCTCTGTTCTGTTTTTGTTCGACTTTAGATGTATTTGCTAATGTTGTTTGTTTTGGTTTCTGAGGTGTTGATTTCGGCTTTGGTGTTGAAGATTGTGATGGTGTTCGACTTTTATTTACTTTTTTTGGTGTTGGATCTAAATTTTTGTGCTAGAAGTGATAACCTTATCTTCGTCTGAAGTTTGCGTGCTGACTGTTTTCAACTCGGGTTTTGCAACAGCAGATTGTACAATTTTCGAAAAGGTGACTTCAGGTGTTTGTTCTACCATCTTTCTTGCTTCAATGTATGTAACGTTTCTGGTGACTTTAACCTTCATTATTTCCTTTTCTTTCTTCCAAACTTCACATACATTGGATCTTGAAAGATGGTCAAGACCACAGTTGACACATTTAACTGGGTTTGGGCATGCACTTGCTAGGTGAGTAAAACCACCTTCGCCACACTGTTCACAAATTGAAGCGTAATCTGCTGGACAGTCACTTTCATGATGACCGAACCTCTGACAGTTGTAACACCTCAGAGGATTCGGTACATATATGTCTACAGGTATAATTCTGTAAAAGATCTTGACTGAATTTGGTACAGATACTGAGTTGAATGTCAGAAGAAGAGTATTGGTTTCAATTGTGTCAAATTCGTTTTTAATTGTGAAACGCTTTACTGCTATGACTCCTTGATTTTTAAGGTAATCACATATGTCCTTTTCACTTTCTCCTTTTAAAGCTCTGTCTTTAATTATACCTCTAGATGTATTTAATGTTTTGTGTTCTGAAACTGTAACTTTCAAATTAAAGAACTTTTTTATTTTTAGTAGATTTTCCGTTTGTGCTCGTCTTGTTGTTTCAATTAATAGGGTTTTGTTTTTTAACTTTTTTACAGATTTTGGCGTTCCAATGATTGATTCTTTTTGTTTCTCAATTACAAAAGGTGACAAATGTGTGATTGGTTGATCTTCTTCTGATTTGATAATCAAAAATCTGGCAAAATTGTCAGCCGATTTGAAAAGTAAGGAAGGTTCTGATTCTGGTTCGTCGTCCGAGTCCTGTCGTTGTCTTTTATTGTTCGAGTTTGTTTGTGAAAGATTCGGATAATTGTCCTGAGACATATATCCAAGATTGGAGGTTGAACCCAGGCCTGGGCCTGGGGAAGAAGGGGGGACCATGGTAGAATTATATTCAGCATGATCCATGTTGTTTGGTTAGTTATTCCATAGATATGCACTTCACCCACCGTGGAGCCCAACAAGGGAATGTAATATGGAAATGGCTCTCCTATTTCCTACATTAAAGCTACATATCTATTATACTCCGGTTCATATTTTCCAGTAGTTCGTCCGGCTTAAGATTAACGTCCAATACATATCAAACACTAATTCCCTTAAGAAAAAGATTTAACATTTAATGGACATCCCCACCCAAAAAAATTTAAGACCCCCCTCACCGCTCTCAGAAGCCTTGTTAACGCTGGTCTATATGCCCCAAGATTAGCCCGTGAGCAGTCATTCTTGAAACCAAATAGTAAGATATAAATGAAGAAAAATTAAACCCGGTTCTGTACCTAAAAGATACTTTAAAATAGACAGAAGGAAGAAAGAATAAGTTGGTTTCTAGAGATGGACCACCCAGCCGATTGATCCAGCGCCGGACCTAGCACTGGACTCACGTCTAGCTGAATCAGAGACCAAAGTAATGTGTTGGAAAGCTGGAGATCCCTGGGCTTTCCTCAATTACCAGGATTCTCTTCTCCCATTCACGCGTCGCAAACCCACGGCAAACAGGCAGCACACTGTTTTAATAAGGGATTTCACCTTATCTACTACAGCAGTAAAGCAATCTGTATATTTTAACCCTACAGACACGGTATAAGCCTGGTTGTGATGTACAGTTTAGAAAATAAACTGAGATAGATTATTTAAAAAGTTTGAAATTGAAATGATTGTAGTAGACTCGGTCAATTTAAGCCTGTTTGAGTTTAAATGCTGATAATGAAAAAAAGACACAAATAGTATCCCATTCGAGTGTGCTACGTTGTAACGATTGGGCCTTGATCCACGCTGGTTGTGGCCTGAGGGGGACAACTAATATGTGCCCTCAGGTGATAATCAACGGCTCACCAACATTCAGCCTCCAACGTAGGAGGGGACACAAGAGACGATTCTGCAAAAAAAATCTATATTTAGAATCTCAGAATCACTCTTTTGCGTCAATAATGGGGTTGTTCGTTCGAAGTTCACAAAAATAGAAATAATTTCAGTGGTCTTACTCTTTTAAATTACATCCTAACCCTATAAGCGCGCGATTAGCCCTCACCTGTGGGTGTATGGCTAACTGCTCCCATGCGGTTAGGATGGATCGGCTCTTCTAAATATCCACACTTAAAATTATATAATAGAGAAGTATTTTTAGTGACTGGCCTATGTCAGCGCTAAACAATACTTCTTATGCCAAACGAACAAACCCATACGTAACAAACTCTTCTATACACTGTCGTAACGTCACCCTGGTTGAGACGCTATCGCAGCCGAAACATCAAGATCCCTTTTTCCCTTCAAGGTCACGTTATCTAGATAGTTTCGAGGTTTACACATACTGATACCAATTCTCTTAAAATTCCAGGAAAACGGTTGAACAGTGTGGTGCCGACGTAACGTTTGGACGTTTACGTCGGACATCACCCTGCCCACGCACTAATTTCATACATGTATAACGTATCAGTTGTAAACAACTAATTATGACCTCTCGGCAAAAAATATATACATCAATATTGAGAGATTACATTCTGCTGTTTTATGTGTGTAAAACCGTACAATGCTTTCTTACATTTATTTTGGTGTAACACAAAATATTTTACATTTACTTTGGTGTAACAAAAAAAAAAATACATTTACTTTGGTGTAACATTACACCTACCTAATCTCTAAACATACATGTCAGCTATCACCTTATTTATGTAAGTGTGTTGTAGTGTATGCACCTAACCCTTATTCTTATATGCGTCAGATATAACTCGAGGTGACACATACAGGTCGCTACAGAAAGTCGATTATCACTGGCAGTTAAATCGTCATTCCAACAACGCCGTACAAATCACAACAATTTAAAATCTAGCTGCTAAAATTGTGCAGGCAGACATGGCCTGTGACTACTTTTGTCCGAAATAACCCGACGAGTCCATCCGGACAGCTTTTACTATAGCCGCAAGAATGGTCCCAGCAGATTTTTAGGCAATACGCATGTGCGTAACTTCATACGCAAGTGCGTAACAATCGCTATTTTCACCGAAAAAACGGGACGTTATTGATAACACCCAAAAGAACTCATACACGGAATGCTGGCCGATTCTACAGACGACAAAATAGAAAACGAGTGACTTATTATTTCAATACAATGTGATTCAATGCGATTCAATGCAATTACACGAATCGCCATTGCCCTGTCATGTACAATATCAACACAGTAACAACATATATAACTTCACGTACCTTTTATAATAATGAATAGCATCTCTATATCGAACCTTTCAACGGTATGTTTAAAATGTCCCCTAACAAGAATGGGAAATTCCATCCTTTATATATTGGAAAACGCACAAGATTTCCGAGATATTCAAGAAGAATAAGGAAAACGTGCAAGCGTTGATAAATATAGATACAATGATGATGATGATGATGATGAGTTGGAGTTTAACGACGCATCAACCCTTTTGGGTCATTAGCGTCATCAAGATTAGGTAAGAGAAGTATTACTGAACATTAAAACTATAATAGATAAGCTAAAATATTAACAATTTGACACATAAAACATATGAGTATAGCAAAGACGATAAAATAGTAATCATTTTACAGCGAAAATCATGTACAATATCTGACAACAACATAGGCTTATCAGATGACTATATATGATTTTCTCCTGCAAAAAAGAAAATGATATGATGAAAGTAAGTTTAAATAAGTAAACAGTTCAAAGGAAAATAGCTACAATTTGTTAAAAAGATTAATCTCTTTTAAGAATAAAAAGACATTATCAATAGGTACATCATTAAACAATTGTTTGATTGTATCAACATGAAAATATTTGTTTCTTATATGAGAAAAATCACCACATTCAAGTAGAAAATGGCGGACTGTAAAGAGTGTATCACATCCAAAACAATACGGTGGCTCCTCTCGTTTTAAAAGATATGAGTGTGTGATCCTTGTATGACCAATACGTAAACGAGCAAGGACGACTTCTTCTTGTCTGACATTCCGTACTACTGGTTGAGATTGTCCAATGACAGGTTTAATCTCAAAGAGTTTATTACCAACACTGTTATTCCATAAAATTTGCCATTTGTTTAAAATGTACCTATTGATAAAAGATTTAAAATTTGCATAAGGTATTGAAAAGTTTGTTGGGTGTAAATTCAATGAATCTTTTGCTTTTTGATCCACACTTTCATTGCCAGCAATGCCAATGTGGCTAGGGATCCAACAGTAAACTATTTCATTTAATTCTGATAATTCATGATGTTTTTCAAGTAGTTTTTGAATTTGGGGATTTTTTGAAGATGTATGATCTAAAGATTTTAATACTGATAGGGAGTCTGAAAATATAATAAATTTGTTAGAAGTTTCACAGTCGGCAATAAGATCTAATGCTAAATCTAAAGCTTTTGCTTCTGCTGTAAAAATTGAGGACCCATCTGGAATTCGCATAGTTTCAGAGAAGTCATCAGATACTACTGCGCATCCTACTTTCATATCATCTTTTGAACCATCTGTATAAATGTGCTTATAGTCCATGTAATGTGATTTTAGCTCCTGGAAATTAGATTTCATGATAATTGGACTTGTTTCTGATTTCTTACCAGAGTGTAAATCGAAAATAAGTTTTGGTTTATTTATACACCATGCTGGTACATTTGGTGTAAAAGATTTATCTATGTTTTTAAAGTTTATGTTTGCAGATTCCAGGACTGGTAAAGTTCTGACGCCAAAAGATTTAATAAAATTTGGTTTGCTTTCATAAAGTTCTGTGTATTTCGGCTGAAAGGTCACATCATGAGCTGGATTTGAATTATTTTCAGCAATTCTAATAGCATATTGTAAAGAAAGTTTTTCTCTACGTGTATTTAAAGATGGCTCATCTGCCTCAACATAAAGACTTGCAGTAGGTGATGTTCTAAATGCTCCTAAGGCTAATCTAAGACCTTGATGATGGATAGGGTCAAGCATAGCTAAATAAGATTTTCTTGCCGATCCATAAACAATGGATCCATAGTCTAGTTTTGAACGTATCAAAGATCGATATAATTGTACGAGTGTTGTTCGATCTGCACCCCAAGTAGTGTGAGATAAAACTTTCAATATGTTCAAGGATTTAAGGCACTTTGCCTTCAAGTATTTAATATGCGGGATAAAACTCAGCTTTTTGTCAAATATCAAACCAAGATATTTGTATTCCTGTACAACAGGAATAGGCGATCCATATAATGTAAGAACTGGATCATCATGTTGCTTTCGCAACTGACAGAAATGTACACACTGTGTTTTTGACTTGGAAAATTTAAAGCCATTGTTAGTGGCCCAATGTTCTATCTTGTTTAAGTTTTGCTGTAGATGTCTTTCAATTGTTCGCATACTTTTTGATCGAAAGCAAATACAAAAATCATCAACATAGAGAGAACAATCTGTTAAATTATCTAGGCATTTAACAATATCATTGATTTTAATATTAAAAAGAGTTGTAGAAAGTACACCGCCCTGTGGGACCCCCTGTTCCTGATCATATAAATCAGAAAGAGTGGATCCCACCCTCACTTGCATTGCGCGATCAGCAAGGAAGCTTTCAATGAAAGTAGGTAGTCTACCTCTTAGTCCTAGTTTATGAATATCTTTCATAATGCCATATCTCCATGTGGTATCGTATGCTTTTTCCAAGTCAAAAAAGACAGCTATAACGTGTTCCTTTTTAACAAAGGCATCACGTATGAAAGTTTCCAATTTAACTAAATTATCATTTGTACTACGGCCAGCTCGGAAACCCGATTGATACCGTGATAAAAGATTGTTGGATTCTAAATACCAAATCAACCTTTTATTAATCATTCTTTCTAAAGTTTTACAAAGACAACTTGTAAGAGCTATAGGTCTATAATTGGTTGGCTCAGCAGGATCTTTCCCTGGTTTGGGTATAGGTATTACAGTAGCTAATCGCCAGTCTTCAGGAAAGTCACCAGTAGTCCATATATGATTAAATATACCTAAAAGAGCTTGGAGGGAACTCTCTGGGAGATGTTTAAGCATTTGATAATGTATGTCATCTGGTCCAGTTGCAGAATCATGCGATTGTTTAATTGCATCCAAAAGTTCATCAAAATTAAAAAGATTATTATATTCCTCAGTATTTGCAGATTTGAAATTAAGTTTAATTTTTTCTTGTTCTGCTTTAACTTTTTGAAATTTTTCAGAGTAATTTCTTGAACATGAATTGTTTAGAAATGTTTCTCCTAAGGTTTCAGCTATATCAAATTTACTTGTTGATTTTGTTTCTGTAACGGGATGGTTTAAATGGGTGTAACTGGGTGACTTTGTCTTACCAGATATTTTTCTTATCATATCCCAAACTTTTTTGATAGGGGTTTTGTGATTAATTTTTGAAACGTAAGAACGCCATGACTTTCGTTTCGATATCTTTATTGTTCTGCGAGCCTTTGCTCTAAATATTTTTACTTCATTTAAGTTGTCCTTAGTTGGATATTTTTTGAATTTATTTAGAGCTTTTTTCCTCGTTTTGATAGCTTCTTTACATTCATCATTGTACCATGGATTACTTTTTGTTGGATTTGTCGAGGTTTTTGGTATACATTTAGTAGATATATCAATGAGAGAAGAGGTGAAATCAGACAAAGGGTCTGAAGAATCTTTGAAACTATCTAAATTAATTGTTTCAGTACATAAAGATTGAAATACTTCCCAATTAGCTTTATTTAGTTTCCATTTTGGATTATGATCTTCCACTGTGGAAGTATTACTTTCAATGAGGATAGGAAAATGATCACTATGATGCTGATCGTTACAAACGGACCAGTTAAAGTCAAGAAAAATGGAAGGATGACATAAGGAAAGATCTATAGAAGAGAAAGAACCTGTTGGATCGTGCATATAAGTGTATGATTTATCATTCATAAGACATATATCATTGTTTGTAATGATATTTTCAATTAGTTCACCTCTAGAATTATTTTCTTTATTACCCCAGAGAATATTATGACCATTAAAGTCACCTAGTAATAAATACGGTGTAGGAAGTTGTTGAATAAGAGAATTAAGATGTTCAGATGTTAAAGAAAATGAAGGTGGTATGTAAACAGAACATATGGTTATCTCTTTATCAAGAGTTACTGAAACAGCAGCCGCCTGTAGCTCTGTAGACAAATCTATATGTCGTTGAGGATAGGAAGATTTAACAAAGATAGAGGTACCTCCTGATGATCTTTGACATTGAGAATGTATATGATTGTATACATTAAAACCTTTCAGAGTAATTGTATCATCACGTTTTAAAAATGTTTCTTGAAGACATAAAACTGATGATTTGTGTTGTGAAAGTAATAGTTTGATTTCATCAAACTTTGGTTTTAAACCTCGACAATTCCATTGAATAATATTGTGTTTAAAATCCATATTTCGTATAAATGAGGAAAGAATATATAAAAATATAAGAATGGAAACTTTCATATTATGTAACATACTTTTTTTAAGGAGGAAGAACTGGTGACCGCCTTCCTAAATTACTGGAACTTAATGAATTGTCATTTGACATTGAGGTTGAGGGGTGGGGAACTTCTACTGATAGTTCCATATTTTCATCCTCTAAACCATTATATTTATTTTGCAATTTCAAAGATTCTTTGGCTCCTCTTGTAGCATAAGCTCTATCTGTATTTTTCTGTCTGGTATCTGTTTGAACTTGCTGCTTGTTACTTGAACTTTTCGGTTTGGCTTTATTCGGTGAAGTTGTTTTGACTGGATTGTTGTTTTTGACTGATGATGATGATGTTGTAGTACTTGGTGATTGTTTTGGAGTGGTCTTTTTATCAATAGGTTTGAGTTTTTCTAATGGCTTTAGCACAGAGACTTCGCATGTTTGAGTTTGGGCATCTTTTAGTTCTACAGTTTTCTGATTTGATTTGATGATTGATGAATAAGTTGGTACATTTGGATTTATTGTATTTTCATAAAGTTTCCTAGCTTCAGGGTATGGGATGTTGTTTTTGAGTTTGAGTTTTATAATTTCTTTTTCTTTAAGCCACACTTCACATTTGTTTGAATATGCCGGATGATCTTTTCCACAATTTACACAGTTGATTGGGCCTTTACAATTTTCAGATCTCACTCCGCAAAAACCTTCCTTTCCACATTTTGCGCAAACAGGAGCAGCTGTGCACCTATCTTCATGGTGACCAAAACGTTGACATTCAAAACAGCGTAATGGGTTGGGGATGTACAATTCAACTTTAATTAATCTATAGAAAATTTTGACATTTTTTGGAAGAGTTGGGGTATTGAATGTTACAACAAAAGTATTGGTGTCTATGGTTTGTCCTTCTTTCTTTATGCTAATTCTCCTAACATTTATAACACCTTGTGACTTTAAATATTCTTTTATTTCATCCGTTGAGACACCCTTCATGGCTGAATCTCTTATTATTCCTTTTGAGGAGTTAAGAGATTGGTGTGGGGTAACTTTGACATTGATGTTGTAAAACTTTGTTTGGCGTAGAAGTTGCTCTGTTTGGCTTTTTCTTGTGGTTTCTACTAACAGGCTGTTATCTTTTAACTTCTTGACATTTTTGGCTGTTCCAATCAAACCTTCAATCACCTTTTCTATTACAAAGGGAGATAAATTTGTGATTTTCTCATCTTCACAGTTGTTGTTTCTGATTATTATAAATTTTGGAAAGGTTTGTGTATTTTGAATCTGTACATCATCATCCGAGTCCGTATCAAGTGATCTTTGTCTTTTGTTGGTACAATTAGATTGTACCAGATTGGGGGTAGAACCCAAGCCTGAGCTTGGGGTAGAGGGGTGGATCATATTTGAAAAAAATTCAGATTGATCCATAGTGTTGATTTAATATTCGATAGCTATGCGCCTCACCCACCGTGGAGCCCAACAAGGGAACGTAATATGGAAATGGCTCTCCTATTTCCTACGTTAAAGCTACACACCTACTATACTCCGGTTCATGTTTTCCAGTCGTACGTTCAACTTAAGATTTACGTCCTATACATATTAAATACTGAGTTCTTAATGAAAAAAGATTTAATATTTATTGGACGTCCCCACCCATAAAATTTTACTACCCCCCTCACCACTCTCTTAAGCCAAAATAACGCTGGTCTACATGCCCCAAGATTGGCCCATGAGCAGTCGCTCTTGAAACTAAATAGTATGATATATAAAGGGTATGGGACACGGTTATGTACCTAAATAGATACTTTTATAAAGAAAGAAGGAAGAAAGAACAAGATAGTTTCAAAAGCTGGACCACCCAGCCGATTGATCCGGCGCCGGACCTAGCACCAGACCTCACGTCTAGCTGAATCCGAGACCAAAGCAATGTGTTGGAAAGCTGGAGATCCCTGGGCTTTCCTCAATTGCTAGGATTCTCTTCTCCCATTCACGCGTCGCAAACCCACGGCAAACAGGCAGCCGTTGTTTTAATAAGGGTTTTCACCTTATCTACTACAACAGTAAAGCAATCTGTATATTTTAACCCTACAGACACGGTATAAGCCCGGTTGTGATGTACAGTTTAGAAATAAACTGAGATAGATTATTCAAAAAGTTTGAAATTGTAATGATTGTAGTAGACCCGGTGGATGTAAGCCTTTTTGAGTTTTGATGCTGATAATGAAAAATAAAGACATAGTATAAGAGAAATAATTGAATTTGAGACAGAAAGAACTACAGTATGTTCTTTTGAATAATATATTGGAATTTAGCAAAGAAATTTATAGGTAAATTACTCTTCTAGTTAAAAATCTGAAGATATCCCTACAATACAGAACTTTAAAGCTCTACAATACAGAACTTTAAAAAAAAAATATAAGAGCAAGAATGTAACTTAGGTACTGGACAGTTAATCATGTAAACTGTTATATAGATAAAGTAAGAGTTTGAAAACGAATGTTCAACAAGATCTAGAACTCAATAATTAAGACGATAGCAATTATAAAATTGCTATATTTGACTTTTATCTTCTTTACAGTTTTACTCATGGAAAACAGTTTTTGAAAACAGGTTGCTATAGTTGCGGCTTTTACGGACAGTTACCACTGGTTTGCGTGGGGACTCTAACCCCAACCTGTCACCTCTCAAGTCTGCAAAACTAGAGACGCAAACAGGCCTGCTTACGTACGAAGGTACATACAGTCTGTCCCCAGTGGTGCCGGGCAGCCATCCATATTTCTAGGGCGCCAGAGGGCGAGCGCCTGGCTTACCTTTAGTTCTAAGCAGAGGGGACAGTTATTCAAAAATAAAGTCCCCCGTGCGAATTAAGCCCCCGAACCACGGCAAGGCGGTAAGCAAACTCGGGGGTATAGATACAATGAATTCCATCTCAGCCAAACCGACCTTTTATTGGGACTATCAATAGAAAGAGTACCGTATCATGGTTCGAATAGGTGACCAGGTGCATACCTAAACCACTGCGTATTTGTGCGTATACGCAACCATAGCTGATTCTGTTATTCCAGCCATTCTGTATCGTAACAGTTATAAATTTCATTATTTTGTGATTTAGAATTCAATTTAACTTTCTCTTGTTCGGTTTTAATCTTTCTGAAGGATTAAGAGTAATTGAACTGTTCTGACTCTCGCTTTGCTCACTCAGAGAGTGCCCTTTTGTTTTCCGGTATCACGGATCGATACCGCGTTTTAGTATCCATGTCTTTTCGTGTCTATTCGTGCAAATAGTCAATAGTCAATAGTCGTTTTTCGCTTCTTCCGGTTGAAGATTTCGAGCGCGGAAATCACAAAGAAACCAGTTTTCTGCGGCTTTGAGCCGTTCTTGCTTCAAGTCGTGAGCCCCCACTGTGTAAGTTTATAGAGCAGACCCTGCCCTGTGTCCAGACTTACCCTTATTTCCTGTATTTGTTCGTGGAAGTCATTACTTTCACTTTTTATGTAGGGCTATTTTCGGAACCTTTTTAATATGAACATTGATTCGTAATCTTCATCAATTTAGTATTCTTCTGAGTACTTCTCACCTTGATATACTTTATCTAAGTCAAAATTCATAGTACCTTGGTGGCATTGTTCTGATATTAATCTAAGGACTGTGTATTTGTGTCTCATTTGAGATTTAGTCTATTTGGCTAGTCAGTAAATATTGCCCTTTTAATTTCAGCCTTTTACCGCACCTTATGAGTATCGACTGTTGTTGGGCGTGAATAGAGATAGGACCTGAAATCCAGAAATTGTTTCTCTTTTGTCTTCCCCACCAAAATCGATATTGTGGTAAAACTACGCTGCAAGACCCTGTTCCTACAAGTGAGGCAGTATAGTAAAAGGACACGTTAACAGCTCATTCAAAAGCGGGTATAGACATCGTCTACACATCCTGGGATACACAGACTACCGGTCACTACCTGCGAATATTATTTCACTGTTTATTCAAGACTTTCTTAAATGCAAACTCTTGTGTGCTTGAAGCCTTGAAAGGTTATTCGTCAGATTTACATCATCACATGTGAATATTATTCTCACCGTTTATTCAAGATCACTATTGATATGCAAACCGGTGTATAGCTAAAGTGGAAGTCAGCAATTTCACATAATAACTGACTGTGAACATCATCTTTCAACGCTATAATCAAGACTGTTTCTCCAGCTGGAGGGTAATTCATGAGATACACTGTTGCCGTCCGAGACAAGTGTCACGTCGCACTATTATAAACCATATATTCCTATTTTCGTGCCAAAGTGTTCTTTCTAAGTTTTACTTGGGAGACTGGAGTGTTCAGGATTGATACACATTTGTGGTCACTCTAACATCACATGTCATGTTTCATGATTCAGATTGAAAGTGTTTAATTTTACTTGCAAAACTAGTCAAGACTAGATAGTGCCAAAATACATACTTTTAACAAATCAGAAATTTGCCACCATTAATTTATGGTACATGTATATCCCTCATTTTTCGTAATCCATTTCAAGGTGAGGTCCTGTACACTGCCCAAAAATGTCTTCTGTGAATGAACCCTTATCCCAACCTCCCCCTCCTGATCCTGAGGAACAAGCCCAAGCCATTGGTGGTGCAGATGAAACTGATCACCATGTCCAGGTAGATAACACCCAAGATCTTGATCCTGACAAGCGTGTCAGGAAACCCACTGAAAAGGGTCTGGAAATGTACGAATCAAAACGCACAGAACACTGGTCGCGACTTCAGAAGGGTTGGGAAAGGATCGTTAACCTTATCGATACGATAAAAACTTGCGCGGGTGATATGAAGTTATTGCGCCAAGTAGATAAAGCTCTCAAAGATGACTTTGCTGTGTACCGAAGTCAACAAATAGATCTGCTCATTTTTTTCAAATGTACTAACTCACCCGAGAGTATTTCGGATTTAGAAAAGCATGTACAGACCATGCAACACCATGAACAAGATTACGGAAGGGCACTTTCCAATATAGCTACCCTAAAACGTGAAGTCATAGAGACAATGTCCCATTTCTCGGGCTCTTCATTAAAAAGCAGACATTCAAGCAGGGGTACTTCCGTCATTGCGTTAAAATGCGCGAAAGCTGATGCTGCCCGCGCTCAAGTTGCGTTTACGGAGAAGGAAGCTTTAATTTTGAAACAGAAAGCTTTTCTTGTGGAACAAGAAAGAATGCAAGCAGCTTCCACATCGCGTAAAACGGCGGAATTAGAGGCAGACCTTCGCGTCCTTTCTAAGCACAGGGAAGCCGCTGCTGCCGAGGCAGAGGCAAACGCGTTGAAATTTGCTGATGAAGACAGAGGCTTCCCACTTGATGAATTTGGTAAGGATCAGCATGTCAATTCTGCTGGGCGTACCAGAGTGTATGTCGTTGAACAATCCCAGTATGTGCACAATGAAAAGGTAGAACCTATTGCTACAGGCAAAGCAGGTCTCTATACCCAGGATAACTTAATGTATAATCCTGTTGTCAGTGCAAGTCCTTTTCAGACATTACCCACGCCTCATATGTTGAGTGCAAAGGCTGCTGAATTTAATCCTGTTCAGACTCCAAATGTCACTCCCCATGATAATGAGGCCACTCCTGTACCACGTGACCCGTGCCCTGTTTCTCAGCAAGAAGCTGCTACAGCGGAATTTACCCGTTTCCTTCTAAAGAAGGAACTGTTGCTTTCACGTTTATCCAATTTTAATGATAAACCCGAAACATACACAGTATGGAAGGCTAGCTTTAAGAGCATTATGACCGAGTTAAAGGTAACCCCATTCGAGGAGATGGATCTCCTTGTTAAGTGGTTGGGCCCAGAGTCAGCACGTAATGCCCTTAGCATCAGAGCATCCAACCCAAATGATCCTACCCAAGGCCTTAAACGGATATGGGACCGCTTAGAAGAACGTTACGGATGCCCTGAAATGGTTGAGTCAGCACTCAAGCAAAAACTTGCAAATTTTCCAAAACTGACAAAAAAGGACAACAGCAAGTTGTACGAATTATCAGATATCTTATCAGAGATAGAGGCCACAAAGCAAGACAAGAAGTACCAAACACTTCTTGCTTATTTTGACTCCTCCTCCGGAATAAACCCGATCGTTTGCAAGCTTCCATACGGCTTACAAGAAAAATGGACCACCCGGGGGTAAATTATAAACGCCAAAATGATGCTGCCTTTCCACCCTTCTCCATTTTTGCGGATTTCATTCGCGATATGAGCCGAGTGAAAAATGACCCTGGCCTGACCTATGAAAGCCCCAGTGTACTACCCAGCAGAGAAAGGCCTCCCCCTAGAAACTTGGGTTCAAGACCTACGGTGTCAGTTAAAAAGACTGAACTGTCCACCCCCTCTGAACAAGGACCAGACAAGATCTGTCCTATACACAATACTGGACATACCCTGAATAAATGTAGAGGTTTTAAAGCTAAAACCTTAGCAGATAGACGTAAATTCCTCAAAGAGAGGAATATCTGCTTTAAGTGTTGTATGTCAAACAAACACAGAAGGCGTGACTGTACCGCCAATGTGCAGTGTGAAGAATGCGGAAGTAAAAGCCATGCCTCAGCTATGCATGCTGCTGATCAGACTGAGGCTAAGACTCCGGTTCGGCCTGTAGAGAGTCATGGCGGGGAGCACATTGAAACCCCAGGAGGTCTGTCATCGTCAATCACTGCTAAGTGTACTCAAATTTGTCATGAGCCCTTTGGCGGGAAATCCTGTGCCAAAACTGTTCTTGTAAATGTTTATCCTGATGGACTGCCTGACAAAGCTAAACGCATGTACGCAATGATTGACGATCAGAGTAATAGGTCATTGGCGAGATCAGACTTTTTCACATTTTTCAATGTGCCTGATGACCAGACAGAATACACCATTTCTTCTTGTACAGGAAACCTTACTGTTTCTGGTAGACATGCAAGCGGCTTTACAATTGAGTCTCTTGATGGCTGTACTCAGTTACAGTTACCTACACTAATTGAGTGTGATAACATGCCAAATGCGAGAGAGGAAATACCTACTCCTGAAGTAGCCAGAAACTATGCACACTTTCATGACATAGTTCAGTACATCCCCTCAATAGATCCCGCAGCAGATATTCTACTTCTGATTGGTAGAGATCTGATTGATTTGTTTTGTTGTTTGTTTGTTTGTTTGGTTCTTAACGACGCATCAACCCTTGTGGGTCATTAGCGTCAGACAGTTTTAAACTAAACATGATGAAGATGGAAAAAGTAAAAATTTATAAGATAAAATAAAAGGAATAATGTTGATGAGATTGTATAATGATAATTAGTTGAAATACGATTGTTGACAGGAGAGACCACGTACAATATCTGACAGTTTCAAAGAGCTACTCAGATAACTGTACATGTTCCCTAACTGAACAGAATACAACATTAAAAAATCTGTATTATGGTTTGATACAAATGTAAAACAAAACATGATTTTAAAATAGCAATTAGATTATGTTAAAAAGATTTATTTGTCTTAAAAATGTCATAATTCTATCAATATGTATATCTTGAAATAATTCTTTCATGTTAGCAACATGGAAACAATTATTTCTTACTTGTGCAAAGTCGCCACATTCCAAAAGGAAGTGACGTACAGTGAATGGAGCGTCGCAACCAACACATTGTGGGTGCTCTTCACCTAGTAGTAAGTAGGAATGTGTGACTCTTGTGTGACCTAAACGGAGTCGAGCCAAAACGACTTCTTCTTTTCTAAGGTTTCTAACAACTGATTGGTGTTCACCAATAGTTGGTTTTATCTCACGAAGTTTATTTCCAATGCTGTTATTCCATGAAGTTTGCCATTGATCCAAGATATACTTATTTATAGATGGCTTAAAATTGGAAAATGGAATTTTAAAAGAAGTTGGTTCTAATGAAAGCGATGTTTTTGCTTGCTTATCTACCATCTCATTCCCTTGTATTCCTATATGACTAGGAATCCAACAGAGAACAATTTCTTTATTAGCTAAAAGCTCATGACATTTTTCTAAAAGTTTCTGAATCTGTGGATTCTTTGAACTGGTATGGTTCAATGCTTTTAATACAGAAAGCGAGTCAGAAAATATAATAAATTTATTTTTAGCATCACAAGTGCTAATGAAATCTAAAGCTAGATCGACTGCTTTGGCTTCAGCAGTGAAAATTGATGAATCGTCAGGTATACGTTGCATATTACTATGGTTGTCTGATAAAACAGCACAACCAACCTTTGAGTCATCCTTTGATCCATCAGTATAAATTTGTTGGTAATTCTTATAACGACTTTGCATTTTTCTGAAATCATCTTTTAATATGTGTGGATTTGATTCAGATTTTTTTTCCAGAATGTAAATCAAAAAGTATTTCAGGTGTTTTTATACACCAAGCTGGAATATTTTGTGTAAAATGTTTTTCAATATTTTGTGGTTTGATATTGGCAGATTCTAAGAGTGGTGAAATTCTGATGCCAAATGATTTAATAGCTTTAGGTTTTTGTTCATATAAATCAACATAATTTGGTGGGAATGTAACTTCATGAGCAGGATTTGATGGGTTAGCCGCAAGTCTTATAGCATATTGCAATGAGAGTTTCTCTCTTCGTGAGTATAGTGATGGTTCATCTGCTTCCACATAGAGACTAGCAACAGGAGAAGTTCTAAAAGCCCCTAAAGCTAATCTAAGTCCTTGGTTATGTATAGGATCAAGCATTTGAAGATATGATTTTCGTGCAGAGCCATATATAATACAGCCATAGTCTAATTTTGACCGGACTAGAGACCGATAAAGCTTGAGAAGTGTAGTTCTGTCTGCACCCCAAGAAGTATGGGAGAGCACTTTTAAAAGATTCAATGCTTTTAAACATTTAGCTTTGAGATATTTAATATGGGGTATTAAACTGAGTTTTCTATCAAATAAAATGCCAAGGAATTTAGATTCCTCAACAACTGGAATAGGTGATCCATATAAATGTAAAACTGGATCATCATGTTGCTTGCGCAACTGACAGAAATGTACACACTGTGTTTTTGATTTGGAAAACTTAAAACCATTGCTTGTTGCCCAATTTTCAATCTTATTTAAATTTTGTTGCAGTTGGCGTTCAATCGTCGCCATGCTTTTTGAGCGATAACAGATACAGAAGTCATCGACATATAATGAGCAATCAGTAAGATTACCTAAACATTTCACAATATCATTAATTTTAATGCTAAAAAGTGTTGTAGATAGAACGCCTCCTTGAGGTACACCTTGCTCCTGGTCATAATAGTCAGACAGAGAGGAGCCAACTCGGACTTGCATGGTGCGGTCTGCAAGGAAGTTTTCAATGAATGTAGGAAGTCTACCTCTTAATCCTAATTTGTGGATATCTTTTAAAATGCCATATCTCCACGTGGTATCATAAGCTTTTTCCAAATCAAAAAACACAGCAACTACATGTTCCTTTTTAATAAAGGCATCACGTATGAAGGTTTCCAATCTAACTAAATTATCAGTTGTACTGCGGTCAAATCTGAAACCAGACTGGAACCGCGATATATGATTATTGGATTCTAAAAACCAAGTAAGTCTTTTATTTATCATTCTTTCAAGTGTTTTACATAGACAACTTGTTAAAGCTATAGGTCTATAATTATTAGGTTCCGCAGGATCTTTCCCAGGTTTGGGAATCGGGATTATGGTTGCTAAGGTCCAATCTTCTGGAAATTTACCAGTAGTCCAAATGTAATTAGATATATTCAAAAGGGTTTCAAGAGAATTCTCTGGGAGATGTTTAAGCATTTGATAGTGGATCTCATCAGGACCCGTGGCTGAGTCATGTGATAGTTGAATAGCTTCAACTAATTCATCTAAATTAAAATCTTTGTTATAAATTTCATTATTTTGTGATTTAAAATTCAATTTAACTTTTTCTTGTTCGGTTTTAATCTTTCTGAAGGATTCAGAGTATTTGAATGATGATGAACTGTGACAAAAAAGTTCTCCTAAAGTGTTAGCAATGTCTGTTTTTGAAGTTGCTTTGCTGTCAGTACCCACCATGTTTAAATGTGTGTAACTGGGGGATTTGTTTTTTCCAGAGATTTTTCTTATCATATCCCAAACCTTTTTAATAGGTGTTTTATGGTTGATTTTCTAAACATAAGATCTCCGTGACTTACGCTTCGAAAGTTTAATTGTTCTACGGGCTTTAGCTCTAAATACTTTGATGTCATTGAAATTGTTGGTATTTGGAGATCTTTTGAATTTAGATAGAGCTTGTTTGCGCTGTTTAATTGCTTCTTTACAGTCGTCATTGTACCATGGATTACTTTTAGTTGGATTTGTCGAAGTTTGAGGAATACATTCTTTAGCTATTTCGATAAGAGAAGAGGTAAAATCAGTTATAGGATCAGAAGATTCTTTGAAGTTTTCTGGCACCAATTTATCAGTGCACAGAGTATTAAATAGATCCCAATTGGCTCTATTTAATTTCCACTTTGGATTGTGATCCTCAGTGGAAAAAGTGTTCTGTTCAATGATGATAGGGAAGTGATCACTATTGTGTAGATCTTCACATACAGACCAATTATAATCAAGAAACAGTGATGGATGACAGAAGGAAAGATCAATAGATGTAAAAGACTTTGTACTTGGAGAATGATAAGTATAAGACTTATCATTCATAATACAAATGTCATTCTTTGTAATGAAATTTTCGATAAGTTCACCTCTGGAATCATTGTTTTGACCACCCCAGAGGATATTGTGACCATTGAAGTCACCTAATAAGATATACGGAGAAGGAAGTTGTTGCAGTAAATTGTCCAAGTGTTGGGATTTAAGAGAAAAGGATGGAGGAATATATACAGAACATATGGTTATTTCTCTGTCTAGAGTGACAGAAATAGCAGTTGCTTGTAGTTCTGTCTGTAAATCAATCTTTCTTTGTGGGAAAGATGATTTTACAAATATTGAGGCACCACCAGAGGGCCTCAGACAATCAGTATGAACATAGTTATGTACATTAAAACCTTTTAATGATATGTTATCATCTGGTTTAAGAAATGTCTCTTGAAAACAAAATACAGACGGATTATATTCAGAAATCAATAATGATACTTCATTATAATTAGGTTTCAAACCTCGACAATTCCATTGTATAATTTTATGTTTAAAATCCATACTTGAAAATAATATTAAAAGGGGTAATAAAATAATGGTTAGATTGAAACCCTCCATTATTTAAGTTAATGGTAATCGTGACAGTGTGCCTTTAGGGAGGTGATCACTGGAAGATGGCTCTGTGAAAACCACAGACTCATCGTCCATGACCTCCCCGCCATCTTTTTCAGCAAACACAGAATATGGATTCTTTTCAGCTTGTTTTGCTTTTTCTGTTAGTTCTTTTTCTTTCTGTGCTTGTTCTTTGAGAAAGATCTGTTTTCTTTCTTCTTTTTGTTGTTTTTTCAATTAATCTTTCTCTTCCTTTCTCTTCTTCTCCTCATCCTTCTTTATCATTTCTAAGGTCCCCGCCTTAAGGGCTGGCCCAGGAGAGGAGTTACTTTTTCCTGGATGAGGAGATGAGTTACTTTTTCCTTGTGTACCGTCTTTCCTTTTCTCTGTTGTTTGTTGCTGTAAGTATTCGTTAAAGCTGTCATCTGTTTGTGTACTTTTGTTGTCAGTTTGTGTAGATTTGTTGCAAGTGCCAGGTTTTACTGCACTTGCATAGGTTTTTGCTCCGTTAAATTGTTCATACTGTTTTCGTGCTTCTGGGAATGAGATGTTCTGTTCACATTTAATTTTTAATATTTGTTTTTCTTTTTCCCACTGTGGGCATTCTTTAGAGTTTGCAGGGTGGTCACCTGAGCAGTTGACACATTTGGCAGGTTTATCACACTGGCCAGATGCGCAATGTTCAGGTTGAGCACAGTTGCAGCATACAGGGTGTCTACCACACTTGTTTTCGTGGTGACCGAACACTTGACAATCGTAACATCGAAGTGGATTCGGTATGTAGACATCTACTTTAACTTGAATAAATCCTATTTTTACAACTGTTGGTAAGATTGGTGTATTGAAGGTTAAAACAAATGTGTTGGTTGGTTTTAATATACCATCACGACGAACAGTGATTCTGCGAACATCTGTAACTCCTTGTTCACCCATGAACTCAATGATATGTTCGGTTGTCACTTTGCTCAAGGCAGGACAGCGAACAATACCTTTTGATGTTCAATGAGGAATGAGGTTTTACAGAGCATTTGAGGTTGCAGCAAGTCTTCATCTGTAGAAGAGTTTTTTCGTGTGATTCCTTTGCACATTGAATTAATAAGTCACCAGATCTTAGTGTTTTAATGCTCTTTGGTTCTCCTGTCAAACTCATAATTGTTTTATGCACGAGAAACGGAGACAGGGAAGAAATGGTCTCTTCCTGCTCAGAATGTATTAATAAAAATCTAGGTACATAAGGTGTTTTTGTTGAGGTAGACGAACTTGACGAACTTGATTTAGTTGGTTGAGACGCTGGGTACGAGTTTTCAGAGTCAGTATCTGAATTTGCTATGTGACGTTTTTTTGCTTGTTTTTTAGCCATGTAGTTTTGTTGTTTGATTCATCCTCCATGCTCTCCACCCACCGTGGAGCCCAACAAGGGAACACTTTAATGGAGTGGCTTTCCGACCTCCAGTGCTAGAGTTACATAGAAGGTATACTTGCACAAATAGAATCTGCACAATTGACCCGTTAAGCCACTGCCTTCCAGGATTATTTTATAAAAGAAAGAAATTTTAAGATAATGGACACATGGTTGGCATCAGAACGATACTATAGAACGAAGATATAAGAAATATTTTTTTTTTACATTTTCAGAATCCTGGGGCTCAGCATGACAAAGCCGATTAGAAACACCGGGCCGTGTTTCCACCTCAGTCTACCCCGTCAAAGAGGCCAAAGAGACGTGTTGAGTCATACAGAATTTATAAACGTCCATATTCTGCATGCTCTCAGTCTTCCAGGCCATCCCCTCCGAGTTACGAGAAAGCCACCCACGGCAGACAGGTGGGTCCTACTCTTAGCACTCCCAGAGGAGACAAGTATTACAATCAATATCGTCCCCTGTGTGAAGTATGCCCCAGAGACCGCGGCAAGGTGGTAGGGACTCTCCAGGGAGAGATCTGATTGAGGCCCACCATGTCTTAGACCAGAAGATTGGTCCTAGGAATTCTCCTTATGCCCAGAAGCTTAGTCTAGGTTGGGTGATAATAGGAGAAACGTGTCTTGGTAAAATGCATAAACCTGGACTGTCCATTGAAGATGTAGAATTCTTCAAAGTAACGGACAAGGAGTTTAACAAGGGTCCTCTGGGAAATTGGGTGGCACCATTGCCCTTCAGGTCATCCCGCCCGAGGCTGCCAAATAATAAGCCCTTAGCATTGAAGAGAGCCAAATCCCTGCACATCAGTCTGCAGAAGAATCCTGTCAAGAGAGATCACTTTGTAACATTTATGAAGAAAATACTTGACTCGGGGCACGCTGAGGTAGCTCCTCCTCTACGCATTGGAGAAGAACATTGGTATTTGCCCTTATTTGGGGTGTACCACCCTAAAAAGCCAGGACAGATTAGAGGAGTTTTTGACTCTTCAGCACAATTTGACGGTGTCTCCTTGAATAAGGTACTACTGTCAGGCCCAGACCTAACAAACAACCTTTTGGGAGTCCTAATGAGGTTTAGGAGGGAGCCCGTGGCAATCACGGCCGATATAGAGCAGATGTTTCATTGTTTTCACGTCCGGGAAGATCATAGGAATTTCCTCAGATTCCTGTGGTACAAGGATAATAATCCTGATAAAGAGCTTATTGAGTACAGGATGACTGTACATGTGTTTGGCAACAGCCCCTCCCCGGCTGTTGCCACTTACGGTCTGCACCGTACCGCTGCTGAAAGTGCCGACCAGTTAAGTAGTGACGTCAAACGTTTTGTAGAATCAGATTTCTACGTTGATGATGGCATCTCTTCCTTGCCCTCAGTAGAAGATGCTATCAATCTGCTTAGACGGACAAAGGAGGCTCTTATGGTAAATGGCAGTTTGCGTTTACATAAGATCGCCTCAAATAGGGAAGAAGTCCTGAAGGCATTTCCTGAAGCTGAATTATCCAAAAGCCTCAAAGGCCTCAACTTTCAGAATGATGACTTGCCCTTACAACACAGTTTGGGATTGAGTTGGGATTTAAGATCTGACTGTTTTACATTTCAGTCGCCTACAGATGTAAAACCCTTTACCCGTAGGGGTGTTTTGTCAGTGGTGAATAGCCTATTTGATCCTTTGGGCTTCGTGGCCCCAGTAACCATTCAAGGTAAACTCTTCCTCAGAGAGTTTCTTTCCATTACCACTGACTGGGATGAGCCTCTTCCAAAGGAGCGTTTGTCCGACTGGGAGTCCTGGAAGAGTTCGCTTAAGCACCTTGAGGAGTTACGTATCCCACGTACCTATTCCTCCCTCATTTAGCCAGGCTACTGAGAAAGAAGTGCACATATTCTCAGATGCTTCGGAACAGGTCATAGCTGCCGTCGCATATCTGAAGATTTCGCCCAGGGAAGGCCCAAGTGAAGTAGGATTCATTCTTGGTAAAGCTAAGGTTGCCCCTTTCCATGGCCACACGATTCCTAGACTGGAGCTATGTGGGGCGGTCCTAGCAGTTGAGTTAGCAGAAGTCATTGATGATGATGATGAGTTGGAGTTTAACGACGCATCAACCCTTTTGGGTCATTAGCGTCACCAAGGTTAGGTAAGAGAAGTATTACTGAACATTGAAATTATAATAGATTAGCTAAAATATTAACAATTTAACACATTAAACATGAGTATATCCAAGACGATAAAATAGTAACCATTTTACAGCGAAGACCATGTACAATATCTGACAACAACATAGGCTAATCAGATGATTATACATGTTCTTCTCCTGCAAACAAAAGAAATGATATGTTGAAAGCAAGTTAAAAAAAATGAATAGTTCAAAGAAAAATAGTTACAATTTGTTAAAAAGATTAATCTCCTTTAAGAATAAAAATACATTATCAATAGGTACATCATTAAACAATTGTTTGATTGTTTGTTTGTTTGTTTGGTGCTTAACGACGCATCAACCCTTGTGGGTCATTAGCGTCAAGCGGTATTAAACTAAACATGATGTGAATGGAAATAGTAAAAATTTGTATGATTAAATAAAAGGAATGATGATGATGAGTTTGTATAATGAAAATAAGTTATAATATGGTTGTTGACAGAAGAGACCACGTACAATATCTGACAGTTTCAAAGAGCTATTCAGATAACTGTACATGTTCTCTGACTGAACAAAGTATAACTTTAACTAGTCTGTATTATGGTCTGATAAAAATGTAAAACAAAACATGATTTTAAAAATACTTATTAGATTTTGTTAAAAAGATTGATTTGTCTTAAAAAAGTCATAATACTATCAATATGTATATCTTGAAATAACTGTTTCATGTTATCAACATGGAAACAATTATTTCTTACTTGTGCAAAATCGCCACAATCCAAAAGAAAGTGACGTACAGTGAATGGTGCATCGCAACCAACACAGTGTGGTTGCTCTTCACCTAGTAGTAAGTATGAATGTGTGACTCTTGTATGACCTAAACGGAGTCGAGCCAAAACGACTTCTTCTTTTCTAATGTTTCGAACAACTGATTGATGTTCACCGATAGTTGGTTTAATGTCAAGAAGTTTATTTCCAATGCTGTTGTTCCATGAAGTTTGCCATTCTTCCAAGATGTATTTATTGATAGATGGCTTAAAATTAGAAAATGGAATCTTAAAAGAAGTTGGTTCTAATGAAAGCGATGTTTTTGCTTGCTTATCTACCATCTCATTCCCTTGGATACCTATATGACTAGGAATCCAACAGAGAACAATTTCTTTATAAGCTAAAAGCTCATGACATTTTTCTAAAAGTTTCTGAATCTGTGGATTTTTTGAACTAGTATGATTCATTGCTTTCAATACAGAAAGCGAGTCAGAAAATATAATAAATTTATTGTTAGCATCACAAGTGCTAATGAAATCTAAAGCTAGATCAATTGCTTTGGCTTCAGCAGTGAATATTGATGAATCGTCAGGTATACGTTGCATATTACTATGGTTGTCTGATATAACAGCACAACCAACCTTTGAGTCTTCCTTTGACCCATCAGTATAAATTTGTTGGTAATTCTTATAACGACTTTGCATTTTTCTGAAATCATCTTTTAATATGTGTGGATTTGATTCAGATTTTTTCCCAGAATGTAAATCAAAAAGTATTTCAGGTGGTTTCATACACCAAGCTGGAATATTTGGTGTGAAATGTTTTTCAATATTTTGTGGTTTGATATTGGCAGATTCTAAGAGTGGTGAAATTCTGATGCCAAATGATTTAATAGCTTTAGGTTTTTGTTCATATAAATTAACATAATTTGGTGGGAATGTAACTTCATGAGCAGGATTTGATGGGTTAGCAGCAAGTCTTACAGCATATTGCAAGGAGAGTTTCTCTCTTCGTGAGTATAGTGATGGTTCATCTGCTTCCACATAGAGACTAGCAACAGGAGAAGTTCTAAAAGCCCCTAAAGCTAATCTAAGTCCTTGGTTATGTATAGGATCAAGCATTTGAAGATATGATTTTCGTGCAGAGCCATATATAATACAGCCATAGTCTAATTTTGACCGGACTAGAGACCGATAAAGCTTGAGAAGTGTAGTTCGGTCTGCACCCCACGACGTATGGGAGAGGACTTTTAAAAGATTCAATGCTTTTAAACATTTAGCTTTGAGATATTTAATATGGGGTATAAAACTGAGTTTTCTATCAAATAAAATGCCAAGGAATTTAGATTCCTCAACAACTGGAATAGGTGATCCATATAAATGTAAAACTGGATCATCATGTTGCTTGCGCAACTGACAGAAATGTACACACTGTGTTTTTGATTTGGAAAACTTAAAACCATTGCTTGTTGCCCAATTTTCAATCTTATTTAAATTTTGTTGCAGTTGGCGTTCAATCGTCGCCATGCTTTTTGAGCGATAACAGATACAGAAGTCATCGACATATAATGAGCAATCAGTGAGATTACCTAAACATTTCACAATATCATTAATTTTAATGCTGAAAAGTGTTGTAGATAGAACGCCCCCTTGAGGTACACCTTGCTCCTGGTCATAATAGTCAGACAGAGAGGAGCCAACTCGGACTTGCATGGTGCGGTCTGCAAGGAAGTTTTCAATGAATGTAGGAAGTCTACCTCTTAATCCTAATTTGTGGATATCTTTTAAAATGCCATATCTCCAGGTGGTATCATAAGCTTTTTCCAAATCAAAAAACACAGCAACTACATGTTCCTTTTTAATAAAGGCATCACGTATGAAGGTTTCCAATCTAACTAAATTATCAGTTGTACTGCGGTCAGATCTGAAACCAGACTGGAACCGCGATATATGATTATTGGATTCTAAAAACCAAGTAAGTCTTTTATTTATCATTCTTTCAAGTGTTTTACATAGACAACTTGTTAAAGCTATAGGTCTATAATTATTAGGTTCCGCAGGATCTTTCCCAGGTTTGGGAATTGGGATTATGGTTGCTAAGGTCCAAACTTCTGGAAATTTACCAGTAGTCCAAATGTAATTAAATATATTCAAAAGGGTTTCAAGAGAATTCTCTGGGAGATGTTTAAGCATTTGATAGTGGATCTCATCAGGACCCGTGGCTGAGTCATGTGATAGTTGAATAGCTTCAACTAATTCATCTAAATTAAAATCTTTGTTATAAATTTCATTATTTTGTGATTTAAAATTCAATTTAACTTTTTCTTGTTCGGTTTTAATCTTTCTGAAGGATTCAGAGTATTTGAATGATGATGAATTGTGACAAAAAGTTTCTCCTAAAGTGTCAGCAATGTCTGTTTTTGAAGTTGCTTTGCTGTCAGTACCCACCATGTTTAAATGTGTGTAACTGGGGGATTTGTTTTTTCCAGAGATTTTTCTTATCATATCCCAAACCTTTTTAATAGGTGTTTTATGATTGATTTTCGAAACATAAGATCTCCATGACTTACGCTTCGAAAGTTTAATTGTTCTACGGGCTTTAGCTCTAAATACTTTGATGTCATTGAAATTGTTGGTATTTGGAGATCTTTTGAATTTAGATAGAGCTTGTTTGCGCTGTTTAATTGCTTCTTTACAGTCGTCATTGTACCATGGATTACTTTTAGTTGGATTTGTCGAAGTTTGAGGAATACATTCTTTAGATATTTCGATAAGAGAAGAGGTAAAATCAGTTATAGGATCAGAAGATTCTTTGAAGTTTTCTGGCACCAATTTATCAGTGCACAGAGTATTAAATTGATCCCAATTGGCTCTATTTAATTTCCACTTTGGATTGTGATCCTCAGTGGAAAAAGTGTTCTGTTCAATGATGATAGGGAAGTGATCACTATTGTGTTGATCTTCACATACAGACCAATTATAATCAAGAAACAGTGATGGATGACAGAAGGAAAGATCAATAGATGTAAAAGACTTTGTACTTGGAGAATGATAAGTATAAGATTTATCATTCATAATACAGATGTCATTCTTTGTAATGAAATTTTCGATAAGTTCACCTCTGGAATCATTGTTTTGACCACCCCAGAGGATATTGTGACCATTGAAGTCACCTAATAAGATATACGGAGAAGGAAGTTGTTGCAGTAAATTGTCCAAGTGTTGGGAGTTAAGAGAAAAGGATGGAGGAATATATACAGAACATATGGTTATTTCTCTGTCTAGAGTGACAGAAATAGCAGTTGCTTGTAGTTCTGTCTGTAAATCAATCTTTCTTTGTGGGAAAGATGATTTTACAAATATTGAGGCACCACCAGAGGGCCTCAGACAATCAGTATGAACATAGTTATGTACATTAAAACCTTTTAATGATATGTTATCATCTGGTTTAAGAAATGTCTCTTGAAAACAAAATACAGACGGATTATATTCAGAAATCAATAATGATACCTCATTATAATTAGGTTTCAAACCTCGACAATTCCATTGTATAATTTTATGTTTAAAATCCATACTTGAAAATAATATTAAAAGGGGTAATAAAATAATGGTTAGATTGAAACCCTCCATTAATTAAGTTAATGGTAATCGTGACAGTGTGCCTTTAGGGAGGTGATCACTGGAAGATGGCTCTGTGAAAACCACAGACTCATCGTCCATGACCTCCTCGCCATCTTTTTCAGCAAACACAGAATATGGATTCTTTTCAGCTTGTTTTGCTTTTTCTGTTTGTTCTTTTTCTTTCTGTGCTTGTTCTTTGAGAAAGATCTGTTTTCTTTCTTCTTTTTGTTGTTTTTTCAATTTATCCTTCTCTTCCTTTCTCTTCTTTTCCTCATCCTTCTTCATCATATCAAGGGTTGCCTGCTTGAGGGCTGGCCCAGGATGAGATGAGTTACTTTTTCCCGGATGAGGAGATGCGTTTCTTTTTTCTTGTGTACCTTGCGTTTTTTCTGTTCTTTGTTTTAAATATTCATCAAAGCTGTCGTCTATCTGTGTACTTTTGTTTTCCGTTTGTGTAGATTTGTTGCAAGTGCCAGGTTTTACTGCACTTGCATAAGTTTTAGGTCCATTGAACTGTTCGTAATGTTTTCTTGCTTCAGGGAATGAGATGTTCTGTTCACATTTAATTTTCAAAATCTGCCGCTCTTTTTCCCACTGTGGGCATTTTTTAGAGTTTGCAGGATGGTCACCTGAGCAGTTGACACACTTGGCAGGTTTATCACACTGGCCAGATGCGCAATGTTCAGGTTGAGCACAGTTGCAGCATACAGTATGTCTACCACACTTGTTTTCGTGGTGACCAAATACTTGACAGTTATAGCACCGAAGTGGATTTGGTATGTAGACATCTACTTTAACTTGGATAAAGCCTACTTTGACTGCTGTTGGTAAGACTGGTGAATTAAAAGTTAAAACATATGTGTTGGTGGGTTTCATTTCACCATCACGACGTACAGTGATTCTGCGGACATCTGTAACTCCCTGTTCCGCCATGAACTCTAGAATATGTTCGCTTGTCACTTTGCTCAAGGCAGGACAGCGAACAATACCCTTTGATGTGTTCAGTGACGAATGGGGCTTTACAGAGCATTTGAGTCCACAAAATGTCTTCATTTGTAGAAGAGTTTTCTCATGTGTTTCTTTTGCACATTGAATTAATAAATCACCAGATCTTAATGTTTTAATGCTCTTTGGTTCTCCTGTCAAACTCATGATGGTTTTATGTACTAAGAACGGAGATAAGGAAGAAATGGTCTCTTCCTGATCAGAATGTATAAGTAAAAATCTTGGTACATAAGGTGTTTTTGTTGAGGTAGACGAACTTGATTTAATTGGTTGAGAAGCTGGGTACGAGTTTTCAGAGTCTGTATCTGAATTTGCTATGTGACGTTTTTTTGCTTTTTGTTTAGCCATGTAGTTTAGTTGTTTGATTCATCCTCCATGCTCCCCACCCACCGTGGAGCCCAACAAGGGAGCACTTTAATGGAGTGGTTTTCCGATCTCCAGTGCTAGAGATACATAGAAGGTATACTTGCACAAATAGAATCTGCACAATTGACCCGTTAAGCCACTGCCTTCCAGGATTATTTTATAAAAGAAAGAAAGTTTAAGATAATGGACACATGGTTGGCATCAGAACGATACTATAGAACGAAGATATAAGAAATATTTTTTTTTACATTTTCAGAATCCTGGGGCTCAGCATGACAAAGCCGATTAGAAACACCGGGCCGTGTTTCCACCTCAGTCTACCCCGTCAAAGAGGCCAAAGAGACGTGTTGAGTCATACAGAATTTATAAACGTCCATATTCTGCATGCTCTCAGTCTTCCAGGCCATCCCCTTCGAGTTACGAGAAAGCCACCCACGGCAGACTGGTGGGTCCTACTCTTAGCACTCCCAGAGGAGACAAGTATTACAATCAATATCGTCCCCTGTGTGAAGTGTGCCCCAGAGACCGCGGCAAGGTGGTAGGGACTCTCCAGGGAATTGTTTGATTGTATCAACATGAAAATATTTGTTTCTTATATGTGAAAAATCACCACATTCAAGTAGAAAATGGCGGACTGTAAAGAGTGTATCACATCCAAAACAATACGGTGGCTCCTCTCGTTTTAAAAGATATGAGTGTGTGATCCTTGTATGGCCAATACGTAAACGAGCAAGGACAACTTCTTCTTGTCTGATCTTTCGTACTACTGGTTGAGATTGTCCAATGACAGGTTTAATCTCAAAGAGTTTATTACCAACACTGTTATTCCATAAAATTTGCCATTTGTTTAAAATGTACCTATTGATAAAAGATTTAAAATTTGCATAAGGTATGGAAAAGTCTGTAGGGTGTAAATTCAATGAATCTTTTGCTTTTTGATCCACACTTTCATTGCCAGCAATGCCAATGTGGCTGGGGATCCAACAGTAAACTATTTCATTTAATTCTGATAACTCATGATGTTTTTCAAGTAATTTTTGAATTTGGGGATTTTTTGAAGATGTATGATCTAAAGATTTTAATACTGAAAGAGAGTCTGAAAATATTACAAATTTGTTAGAAGTTTCACAATCGGCAATAAGATCTAATGCTAAATCAATAGCTTTTGCTTCTGCTGTAAAAATTGAGGACCCATCTGGAATCCGCATAGTTTCAGAGAAGTCATCAGATACTACTGCACATCCTACTTTCATATCATCTTTTGAACCATCTGTATAAATATGCTTATAGTCCATGTTATTTGATTTTAGCTCTTGGAAATTAGATTTCATGATAATAGGACTGGTTTCTGACTTCTTACTAGAGTGTTTGTTTGTTTGTTTGGTTCTTTACGACGCATCAACCCTTGTGGGTCATTAGCGTCAGACGGTATTAAACTAAACATGATGAAGATGGAAAAAGTAAAAATTTATAAGATAAAATAAAACAAAAGATGATGTTGAGTTTGTATAATGATAATTAGTTGCAATACGATTGTTGACAGGAGAGACCACGTACAATATCTGACAGTTTCAAAGAGCTATTCAGATAACTGTACATGTTCTTTAACTGAACAGAATACAACATAAAAAAATCTGTATTATGGTCTGATATAAATGTAAAACAAAACATGATTTTAAAAATAGCAATTAGATTTTGTTAAAAAGATTTATTTGTCTTAAAAATGTCATAATACTATCAATATGTATATCTTGAAATAACTGTTTCATGTTATCAACATGGAAACAATTATTTCTTACTTGTGCAAAATCGCCACAATCCAAAAGAAAGTGACGTACAGTGAATGGTGCATCGCAACCAACACAGTGTGGTTGTTCTTCACCTAGTAGTAAGTATGAATGTGTGACTCTTGTATGACCTAAACGGAGTCGAGCCAAAACGACTTCTTCTTTTCTAATGTTTCGAACAACTGATTGTTGTTCACCGATAGTTGGTTTTATGTCAAGAAGTTTATTTCCAATGCTGTTGTTCCATGAAGTTTGCCATTCTTCCAAGATATACTTATTGATAGATGGCTTAAAATTAGAAAATGAAATCTTAAAAGAAGTTGGTTCTAATGAAAGCGATGTTTTTGCTTGCTTATCTACCATCTCATTCCCTTGGATACCTGTATGACTAGGAATCCAACAGAGAACAATTTCTTTATCAGCTAAAAGCTCATGACATTTTTCTAAAAGTTTCTGAATCTGTGGATTCTTTGAACTGGTATGATTCATTGCTTGCAATACAGAAAGCGAGTCAGAAAATATAATAAATTTATTGTTAGCATCACAAGTGCTAATGAAATCTAAAGCTAGATCAATTGCTTTGGCTTCAGCAGTGAAAATTGATGAATGGTCAGGTATACGTTGCATATTACTATGGTTGTCTGATATAACAGCACAACCAACCTTTGAGTCTTCCTTTGACCCATCAGTATAAATTTGTTGGTAATTCTTATAACGACTTTGCATTTTTCTGAAATCATCTTTTAATATGTGTGGATTTGATTCAGATTTTTTCCCGGAATGTAAATCAAAAAGTATTTCAGGTGGTTTCATACACCAAGCTGGAATATTTGGTGTAAAATGTTTTTCAATATTTTGTGGTTTGATATTGGCAGATTCTAAGAGTGGTGAAATTCTGATGCCAAATGATTTAATAGCTTTAGGTTTTCGTTCATATAAATGAACATAATTTGGTGGGAATGTAACTTCATGAGCAGGATTTGATGGGTTAGCAGCAAGTCTTATAGCATATTGCAAAGAGAGTTTCTCTCTTCGTGAGTATAGTGATGGTTCATCTGCTTCCACATAGAGACTAGCAACAGGAGAAGTTCTAAAAGCCCCTAAAGCTAATCTAAGTCCTTGGTTATGTATAGGATCAAGCATTTGAAGATATGATTTTCGTGCAGAGCCATATATAATACATCCATAGTCTAATTTTGATCGGACTAGAGACCGATACAGCTTGAGAAGTGTAAGTCGGTCTGCACCCCAAGAAGTATGGGAAAGCACTTTTAAAAGATTCAATGCTTTTAAACATTTAGCTTTGAGATATTTAATATGGGGTATAAAACTGAGTTTTCTATCAAATAAAATGCCAAGGAATTTAGATTCCTCAACAACTGGAATGGGTGATCCATATAAATGTAAAACCGGATCATCATGTTGCTTGCGCAACTGACAGAAATGTACACACTGTGTTTTTGATTTGGAAAACTTAAAACCATTGCTTGTTGCCCAATTTTCAATCTTATTCAAATTCTGTTGCAGTTGGCGTTCAATCGTCGCCATGCTTTTTGAGCGATAACAGATACAGAAGTCATCAACATATAATGAGCAATCAGTAAGATTACCTAAACATTTCACAATATCATTAATTTTAATGCTAAAAAGTGTTGTTGATAGAACGCCTCCTTGAGGTACACCTTGCTCCTGGTCGTAATAGTCAGACAGAGAGGAGCCAACTCGGACTTGCATGGCGCGGTCTGCAAGGAAGTTTTCAATGAATGTAGGAAGTCTACCTCTTAATCCTAGTTTGTGGATATCTTTTAAAATGCCATATCTCCACGTGGTATCATAAGCTTTTTCCAAATCAAAAAACACAGCAACTACATGTTCCTTTTTAATAAAGGCATCACGTATGAAGGTTTCCAATCTAACTAAATTATCAGTTGTACTGCGGTCAGATCTGAAACCAGACTGGAACCGCGATATATGATTATTGGATTCTAAAAACCAAGTAAGTCTTTTATTTATCATTCTTTCAAGTGTTTTACATAGACAACTTGTTAAAGCTATAGGTCTATAATTATTAGGTTCCGCAGGATCTTTCCCAGGTTTGGGAATTGGAATTATGGTTGCTAAGGTCCAATCTTCTGGAAATTTACCAGTAGTCCAAATGTAATTAAATATATTCAAAAGAGTTTCAAGAGAAGTATCTGGGAGATGTTTAAGCATTTGATAGTGGATCTCATCAGGACCCGTGGCTGAGTCATGTGATAGTTGAATAGCTTCAACTAATTCATCTAAATTAAAATCTTTGTTGTAAATTTCATTATTTTGTGATTTAAAATTCAATTTAACTTTCTCTTGTTCGGTTTTAATCTTTCTGAAGGATTCAGAGTAATTGAATGATGATGAATTGTGACAAAAAGTTTCTCCTAAAGTGTCAGCAATGTCTGTTTTTGAAGTTGCTTTGCTGTCAGTACCCACCATGTTTAGATGTGTGTAACTGGGGGATTTGTTTTTTCCAGAGATTTTTCTTATCATATCCCAAACCTTTTTAATAGGTGTTTTATGATTGATTTTCGAAACATAAGATCTCCATGATTTACGCTTCGAAAGTTTAATTGTTCTATGGGCTTTAGCTCTAAATACTTTGATGTCATTGAAATTGTTGGTATTTGGAGATCTTTTGAATTTAGATAGAGCTTGCTTGCGCTGTTTAATTGCTTCTTTACAGTCGTCATTGTACCATGGATTACTTTTAGTTGGATTTGTCGAAGTTTGAGGAATACATTCTTTAGATATTTCGATAAGAGAAGAGGTAAAAACAGCTATAGGATCAGAAGATTCTTTGAAGTTTTCTGGCACTAATTTACCAGTGCACAGAGTATTAAATAGATCCCAGTTGGCTCTATTTAATTTCCACTTTGGATTGTGATCCTCAGTGGAATAAGTGTTCTGTTCAATGATGATAGGGAAGTGATCACTATTGTGTTGATCTTCACATACAGACCAATTATAATCAAGAAACAGTGATGGATGACAGAAGGAAAGATCAATAGATGTAAAAGACTTTGTACTTGAGGAATGATAAGTGTAAGACTTATCATTCATAATACAAATGTCATTCTTTGTAATGAAATTTTCGATAAGTTCACCTCTGGAATCATTGTTTTGACCACCCCAGAGGATATTGTGACCATTGAAGTCACCTAATAAAATATAAGGAGAAGGAAGTTGTTGCAGTAAATTGTCCAAGTGTTGGGAGTTAAGAGAAAACGATGGAGGAATATATACAGAACATATGGTTATTTCTCTGTCTAGAGTGACAGAAACAGCAGTTGCTTGTAGTTCTGTATGTAAATCAATCTTTCTTTGTGGGAAAGATGATTTTACAAATATTGAGGCACCACCAGAGGGCCTCAGACAATCAGTATGAACATAGTTATATACATTAAAACCTCGTAATGAGATGTTATCATCTGGTTTAAGAAATGTCTCTTGAAAACAAAATACGGATGGATTATATTCTGAAATCAATAGAGATACTTCATTATAATTAGGTTTCAAACCTCGACAATTCCATTGAATAATTTTATGTTTGAAATCCATACTTGAAAATAATATTAAAAGAAGTACTAAAATAATGGTTAGATTGAAACCCTCCATTATTTCGTTACTGGTAATCTTGGCAGTGTGCCTTTAGGGAGATGGTCACTGGAAGAAGAGTCTGTGAATACCACAGACTCCTCTTCCATACACACCTCCTCATCATCTTTTTCAGCAAACACAGAATAAGGATTCTTTTCAGCTTGTTTTGCTTTTTCTGTTTGTTCTTTTTCTTTCTGTGCTTGTTCTTTTTGCCATTGCTGTTTTCTTTCTTCTTTTTGTTGTTTTTTAATTCTGTCTTTCTCTTCTTTTTTCTTCCTCTCCTCCTCCTTCTTCATCATTTCCAGGGTTGCTGGCTTAAGTGCTGGCCCTGGACGAGGAGATGAAGTATTTTTGTCCTGTTTTCCCTTAGGTGTTTCTTTTGGTGTTTTTTCTGATTGTGATTTTTCTTGTTTTTTTAAGTATTCGTCAAAGCTGTCGTCTGTCTGTGTGGTTTTGTTTTCAGTTTGTGTAGATTTGTTGCAAGTGCCTGGTTTTACAGCACTTGCATAGGTTTGACCAGTGTAAAATTGTTCGTATTGCTTACGAGCATCAGGAAATGATAGATTGTTTTCGCATTTGATTTTGAGAATTTTCTTCTCTTTCTCCCATTGTGGGCATTTCTTTGAGTTTGCAGGATGATCCCCTGAGCAATTGACACATTTGGCTGGTTTGTCACACACGCCAGATGGTGCACAATGTTCAGGCTCACCGCAGTTGCAGCATACAGCGTGTCTACCACATTTATTTTCGTGGTGACCAAACACCTGACAATGGTAACATCGAAGAGGGTTTGGTATATAGACATCTACTTTCACTTGCATGAAGCCTATTTTAACAACTGTAGGTAAGTTTGGTGAGTTGAATGTAAGAACATATGTGTTGGTTAATTTTGTTTCACCATCACATCGTACAGTGATTCTACGTACATCTGTAACTCCCTGTTCAACCATGCCTTCCTTGATATCATCGCTTGTCACTCTGCTCAAGGCTGGACAGCGAATGATACCCTTGGATGTGTTCAAGGATGAATGGGGTGTTACAGAGCATTTTAAACCACAAAATGTCTTCATCTGTAGTAGATTTTTTTCGTGTGACTCTTTTGCACATTGTATCAAAAGATCACCAGACCTTAGGTTCTTTATGCTCTTTGGTTCTCCTGCAATGCTCATGATAGTTTTATGTACTACAAACGGAGAAAGAGAAGAAATAGTCTCTCCTTCTTTTTCTGAATGGATTATTAAAAATCTGGGTACATAAGGTTTTTTGGTTGAGGTAGACGAACTTGACGAACTTGAATTAGTTGGTTGAGAAACTGGGTACGAGTTTTCAGAGTCAGTATCTGAATTTGCTATGTGACGTTTTTTTGCTTTTTGTTTAGCCATGTAGTTTAGTTGTTTGATTCATCTTCCATGCTCCCCACCCACCGTGGAGCCCAACAAGGGAGCACTTTAATGGAGTGGATTTCCGATCTCCAGTGCTAGAGATACATAAAAGGTATACTTGCACAAATAGAATCTGCACAATTGACCCGTTAAGCCACTGCCTTCCAGGATTATTTTATAAAAGAAAGAAAGTTTAAGATAATGGACACATGGTTGGCATCAGAACGATACTATAGAACGAAGATATAAGAAATATTTTTTTTACATTTTCAGAATCCTGGGGCTCAGCATGACAAAGCCGATTAGAAACACCGGGCCGTGTTTCCACCTCAGTCTACCCCGTCAAAGAGGCCAAAGAGACGTGTTGAGTCATACAGAATTTATAAACGTCCATATTCTGCATGCTCTCAGTCTTCCAGGCCATCCCCTTCGAGTTACGAGAAAGCCACCCACGGCAGACTGGTGGGTCCTACTCTTAGCACTCCCAGAGGAGACAAGTATTACAATCAATATCGTCCCCTGTGTGAAGTGTGCCCCAGAGACCGCGACAAGGTGGTAGGGACTCTCCAGGGTCTTACTAGAGTGTAAATCGAAGAGAAGTTTTGGTTTATTTATACACCAGGCTGGTACATTTGGTGTAAAAGTTTTATCTATGTTATCAAAATTAATGTTTGCTGATTCTAGGACTGGTAAAATTCTAACACCAAAAGATTTAATAAAATTTGGTTTACTTTCATAAAGGTCCATGTAGTTTGGTTGAAATGTCACATCATGAGCTGGATTTGAATTATTTTCAGCAATTCTAATAGCATATTGTAACGAAAGTTTTTCTCTACGTGTATTTAAAGATGGCTCATCTGCCTCCACATAAAGACTTGCAGTAGGTGATGTTCTAAATGCTCCTAAGGCTAATCTAAGACCTTGATGATGGATAGGGTCAAGCATAGCTAAATAAGATTTTCTTGCCGATCCATAAACAATGGATCCATAGTCTAGCTTTGAACGTATCAAAGATCGATATAATTGTTAGAGTGTTGTTCGATCTGCACCCCAAGTAGTGTGAGATAAAACTTTCAATATGTTCAAGGATTTAAGGCACTTTGCCTTTAAGTATTTAATATGCGGAATAAAACTAAGCTTTTTGTCAAATATCAAACCAAGATAATTGTACTCCTGTACAACAGGAATAGGTGATCCATATAATGTAAGAAATGGATCATCATGTTGCTTTCGCAACTGACAGAAATGTACACACTGTGTTTTTGACTTGGAAAATTTAAAGCCATTGTTAGTGGCCCAATATTCTATCTTATTTAAGTTTTGCTGTAGATGTCTTTCAATTGTTCGCATACTTTTTGATCGAAAGCAAATACAAAAATCGTCAACATAGAGAGAACAATCTGTTAAATTATCTAGGCATTTAACAATATCATTGATTTTAATATTAAAAAGAGTTGTAGAAAGTACACCGCCCTGTGGGACCACCTGTTCCTGATCATATAAATCAGAAAGAGTGGATCCCACCCTCACTTGCATTGCACGATCAGCAAGGAAGCTTTCAATAAAAGTAGGTAGTCTACCTCTTAGTCCTAGTTTATGAATATATTTCATAATGCCATATCTCCATGTGGTATCGTATGCTTTTTCCAAGTCAAAAAAGACAGCTACAACGTGTTCCTTTTTAACAAAGGCATCACGTATGAAAGTTTCCAATTTAACTAAATTATCATTTGTACTACGGCCAGCTCGGAAACCCGACTGATACCGTGATAAAAGATTGTTGGATTCTAAATACCAAATCAACCTTTTATTAATCATTCTTTCTAAAGTTTTACAAAGACAACTTGTAAGAGCTATAGGTCTATAATTGGTTGGCTCAGCATGATCTTTCCCTGGTTTGGGTATAGGTATTACAGTGGCTAATCGCCAGTCTTCAGGAAAATCACCAGTAGTCCATATATGATTAAATATACCTAAAAGAGCTTGGAGGGAACTCTCTGGGAGATGTTTAAGCATTTGATAATGTATTTCATCTGGTCCAGTTGCAGAATCATGAGATTGTTTAATTGCATCCAAAAGTTCATCAAAATTAAAAAGATTATTATATTCCTCAGTATTTGCAGACTTGAAATTAAGTTTAATTTTTTCTTGTTCTGCTTTAATTTTTTGAAATTTTTCAGAGTAATTTCTTGAACATGAATTGTTTAGAAATGTTTCTCCTAAGGTTTCAGCTATATCAAATTTACTTGTTGATTTTGTTTCTGTAACGGGATGGTTTAAATGGGTGTAACTGGGTGACTTTGTCTTACCAGATATTTTCCTTATCATATCCCAAACTTTTTTTATAGGGGTTTTGTGATTAATTTTTGAAACGTAAGAACGCCATGACTTTCGTTTCGATATCTTAATTGTTCTGCGAGCCTTTGCTCTAAATACTTTTACTTCATTTAAATTGTCCTTAGTTGGATATTTTTTGAACTTATTTAGAGCTTTTTTCCTCGTTTTAATAGCTTCTTTACATTCATCATTGTACCATGGATTACTTTTTGTTGGATTTGTCGAGGTCTTGGGTATACATTTAGAAGATATATCAATAAGGGAAGAGGTGAAATCAGACAAAGGGTCTGAAGAATCTTTGAAACTTTCTAAAGTTATTGTATCAGTACATAAAGATTGAAATACTTCCCAATTAGCTTTATTTAGTTTCCATTTTGGATTATGATCTTCTACTGTGGAAGTATTACTTTTAATGACGATAGGAAAATGATCACTATGATGTTGATCTTTACAGACAGACCAATTAAAGTCAAGAAAAAGGGATGGATGGCATAAGGAAAGATCTATGGAAAAGAAAGAGCCTGTTGGATAATGCATATAAGTGTTTGATTTGTCATTCATAAGACATATATCATTGTTTGTAATGAAATTTTCAATGAGTTCGCCTCTGGAATTATTTTCTTTATTACCCCAGAGAATATTATGACCATTAAAGTCACCTAAGAGTAGATATGGAGGAGGAAGTTGTTTTAATAAGGAGTCAAGATGTTCAGTTTTTAAGGAAAAAGAAGGTGGAATATAAATAGAACATATAGTTATTTCTTTATCTAACGTAACAGAAACAGCAGTTGCCTGCAGTTCTGTAGTTAACTGTATATTTCGTTGAGGACAAGAAGATTTAACAAAAATAGAGCTACCGCCAGAGGGTTTTTGGCAGTTAGAATGTATATAATTATATATATCAAAACCTTTAAGAGTTATTGTGTCATCAGGTTTTAAGAATGTTTCTTGAAGACAAAATACAGAAGGGTTATATTGTGATATTAAAAGGGATATTTCATCAAATTTGGGTTTTAGGCCTCGACAATTCCACTGAATTATTTTGTGTTTATAATCCATTTCTGACATAAAGAGGGAAAGAATATATAATAATAAAAGTATGGAAACTTTCATATTTTAAATTATTTTATGGAGGAAGAACTGGTGATCGTCTTCCTATATTATTAGAACTTGATGGAGAAGCATTGTCTACAGACATATTAGAGGTTGAGGATTGGGGAATTTCAACTGACAATTCCATGCTTTCATCCTCTAAACCGTTAAATTTATTTTGTACTTTTATAGAGTCTTTGGGCCCTCTGGGTACAGAGACTCTATTTGCATTTTTTTTGTCTGGTATCAGTTTGATTTGTAGGTTTATTATTTGTGTTTTTGGGGTTTGCTCTTTTGGGTGAATTTGATTTAGCAGGCGAGTTATTTTTGGCTGGTACTGATGGTGATGAACTAGCTGTTGATTGTTTAGGTGGTGTCTTTTTTTTAGATGCCTTTTCTGCTTCTGCTTGCATTTTTAATAATTCATCACATATTTGAGTGGATGCATCTTTGAGCTCTACAGTCTTTTGATTTGATTTTACAATAGACGAGTATGATGGTATGTTGGAATTCATTGTGTTTTCAAAAAGTTTTCTTGCTTCTGGATATGAAATGTTATTTTTTACCTTAAGTTTTATGATTTCTTTTTCCTTTAGCCAAACTTCGCATTTGTTAGAATATGCTGGATGGTCTTTACCACAATTCACACATTTTATTGTTCCTTTGCAATTTTCCGATCTGGGTCCACAGTATCCTTCTTTTCCACATTTTGCACACACAGGAGCAGCAGTACATCTGTCTTCATGATGTCCAAACCTTTGGCATTCAAAGCAGCGTAAGGGGTTTGGTATATACATTTCAACTTTGATAAGACGGTAGAAGATTTTGATATCTTTTGGTACAGTTGGAGTATTAAATGTCAAGACAAATGTGTTTGTTTCAATAATTTTTCCGTCTTTCTTTATGGTGATTCGTCTTACATTTAAGACACCTTGAGATTGTAAATACTCCTTCATCTCATCTGTTGATACTCCTTTCATTTCTGGGTCCTTGATAATTCCTTTAGAAGAATTAAGTGTTTGGTGTGGACATACTCTGACGTTTATATTGTAGAATTTGGTTTGACGTAATAGCTGTTCCGTTTGACTTTTTCTGAATGTTTCGATCAATAAGCTGTTGTCTTTGAGTTTTTTTACATTTTTGGCAGTACCAATTAATCCTTCAACCACTTTTTCGATTACAAAAGGAGACAAATTTGTTATTTTTTCTTCTTCAAAATTGCTGTTCTTAATTGTTATGTATTTCGGAAAGGGTTGTTGCTTTTGTATGTTTACACCGTCATCAGAGTCATCATCAAGAGGTCTCAGTCGTTTATTGGTAGTATTTTGTGTTGTTTGTTTGGGGGTCTTACCCATGCCTGAGCCTAAGCCTGAGCGTGGGGTCGAGGGGTGGACCATGTGAAATGTAAAATTTTCAGCATGTTCCATAGTGTTTGAATTTTGATTCAATAGCTATGCGCTTCACCCACCGAGGAGTCCAACAAGGGAACACAATATGGAAACGGTTCTCCAGTTTCCTGTGTTAAAGCTACATACCTACTATACTCCGGTTCATATTTAACAGTAGTTCATCAGGCTTAAGATTTACGTCCAATATATATTAAGTACTGATTCATAATGAAAAAAGATTTAACATTTATTGAACGTCCCCACCCAAATATTTGACCCCCCTCACCACTCTCAAAAGCCCTATTAACTCTGGTCCATATGCCCCTAGATTAGCCCATGAGCAGTCGCTCTTGAAACCAAATAGCGAGATATATATAGAAAATTGGGACACGGTTAAGCACCTTTCAGATACTTTTTATAAAGACAGAAGGAAGAAAGAATAAGATGATTTCAAGAGCTAGACCACCCAGCCGATTGATCCAGCGCCGGACCTAGCACTGAACTCACGTCTAGCTGAATCTGAGACCAAAGCAATGTGTTGGAAAGCTGGAGATCCCTGGGCTTTCCTCAATTGCCAGGATTCTCTTCTCCCATTCACGCGTCGCAAACCCACGGCAAACAGGCAGCACACTGTTTTAATAAGGGTTTTCACCTTATCTACTACAGCAGTAAAGTAATCTGTATATTTTAGCCCTACAGACAGGGGGTAGAAGCACGGTTATTTTTTTTAAAGTTAATTAAAAACAGATATTTTGTACTAAAGTAATTTGTGTACTATAAACTAACAGACAAGGTATATGGTCTTCCGAATAATTAGACTACATAATTATTAATGTCTTTAGGGAGCAGAACATAGTTTGATTGAGCCTGTTTATGATTTTCATTTAACAAAGTAATTTAGCGGTATATATATAAAAAAAAAAAAAAAAAAAAAAAAAAAAAAAAAATCTAAGTGTAACAGGTGAATTCTGAACAATAGTATTAATTTGAAAATAATTTGCATATAATGTAGATTTTTAGAATTAAATTAATAACTAATAATTGAATGACGAATTAAATTAAAAAATAATAATTGAATGACAAACTCTTAAGTTATTTTTGGAACATAAATTTGATATAGGTGTAGTTTCAACAGACAGTAATTAATAGAAATTTAATTTGATTGGGAAAAAAAAACACCTTTGAATCTTTTCTTTACAATTATGTTAATTTCAAAATGATTTTTATATAATGTGTATCTTAAAAGTTATACTATTAAGTTATTTACAGAACATCAATTTGATATAGTTGCTGTTTAGACGGACGGTAACCACTGGTTTGCGTGGGGACTCTAACCCCAACCTGTCACCTCTCAAGTCTGCAAAACAAGAGACGCAAACAGGCCTGCTTACGTACGAAGGTACATACAGTCTGTCCCCAGTGGTGCCGGACAGCCATCCATATTTCTAGGGCGCCAGAGGGCGAGCGCCTGGCTTACCTTTAGTTCTAAGCAGAGGGGACAGTTATTCAAAAATAAAGTCCCCCGTGCGAATTTAGCCCCCGAACCACGGCAAGGCGGTAAGCAAACTCGGGGGCAGAAGTCATTGAAGATCATTTAGGTTTACCCACTGATAAGATGCACTTTTACACTGACAGTAAAGTGGTCCTAGGGTATATCTATAATGCTTCAAAGCGCTTTTATGTGTATGTCGCTAACAGAGTTCAGAGAATAAGAAAATCCACCAACCCTGACCAATGGTCATATGTCGCTTCAGATAAAAACCCAGCTGACTCGGCAACTAGACCTGCCCCTATGGTAAATATGCAGGGCCATCGCTGGCTACAGGGTCCCAGCCATCTCTTTGATGCTTGTAGCACCCAAGCTGAAGGTTACCCCCTTACAGATCCTGACAATGATAAGGAGGTGAGACCTTCAGTTCGTGTGTCCAAGATAGAGGTAACCATAACTGAAGCCCTTGGATCATACTGATTTGAAAGGTTTTCAGTTTGGAATGATTTGATTGACACTATAGCCTTCCTCAGACATATTTGCTCTTCATTTCAAGGCATAGGTGAGAATGTCTGTAGAGGGTGGCATAAGTGTACAGAGTACAAGAATGTGAGAACACTCTCAGAAGCCGAACAGTTCATAATTAGAACGGTGCAACGTGAGGTCTACAGTGAAGAAATTTCTCTTGTCAATCAAAAACTCTCTCTACCCCGAAATAATCCCCTGCTCCCTCTCAACCCAATAATGGATGAGAAAGGTCTCTTGAGGGTTGGAGGGAGGTTGAACCAATCTAGTCTTAGCCAGAAGGATAAGAATCCCATTATAATCCCTGGCAACCACCACATTGCGGTTCTGCTTGCAAGGCATTACCACATACTTGTTAAGCACCAAGGCCGTCACTTAACAGAAGGTGCTGTTAGATCTGCTGGTTTTTGGATTACTGGAGGAAAGAGACTTATCTCCTCGGTGATCCACAAATGCGTAAAATGCAGAAAGCTTCGCGGAAGGTATGAGACCCAAAAGATGGCTGATCTTCCGTCCGTCCGTCTTGAACCAAGTCCTCCCTTTACGGCTGTTGGAGTGGATGCCTTTGGCCCATGGTTGATCGTATCTCGTCGTACCAGAGGAGGATTGGCTCAAAACAAGAGGTGGGCTTTGCTCTTCACCTGCCTCTCAAGCCGTGACATTCATATCGAGGTAATCGAGGAGATGAGTACCTCGTCTTTCATTAACGCACTCAGACATTTCATTGCTATTCGTGGCAATGTCAAGGAGCTGAGGTGGGATCGTGGAACCAATTTTATTGGGGCAGTTGATCCTTTGAAAGCAGACTGCGTAAATGTTGAAGATACAAAGAGTTTCTTAAACAAGAAAGGCATTGTCTGGTACTTCAATCCCCCTCACGCCTCCCACATGGGCGGCGTGTGGGAGCGGATGATTGGAGTGACTAGACGCATCCTTGACTCTATGCTGTCTGGAATTTCTGCCAAAAACTTGACTCATGAAGTATTGATAACGTTTATGGCAGAAGTGTGCGCTATCGTTAATGCACGGCCTTTGGTCGCTGTGTCTAACGATCCTGAGTGCCCAGAAGTTCTGAGTCCTTCCCTTTTGTTAACTCAGAAATCGGATTCGAAGGTTGAGCATATGGATAGCTTCGACGTAAAGGATTTCTATAAAGCTCAATGGAAATGTGTGCAAGTCCTCGCAACTTCCTTTTGGAAGCGTTGGCGCGAGGAATATTTAAGCACTCTTCAGAAAAGGCGCATTTGGCAATCAGACATGCCCAATCTGAAGAATGGAGATGTCATCCTCTTGAAAGATAGGGATGTATGCAGGAATGAATGGCCTGTGGGTGTTGTCGTAAATGCAATTCAGAGTAGCGACAAGAAAGTGCGCAAAGCAGAAGTCTGTATCATTAAAGATGGGAAGAAATCAGTTTTCACGCGTCCGGTGACAGAGCTCGTCCTCTTGTTGTCTGATTAAGGTTGTGAAATTTACATTATTTTTATGGTGCCGTGACCTGGATTTTTTTGTCATTTAACTGTGAAGTAAAATTTAATTAGTTTATTTAGTGATAACCTACATTATCAGATGGGGAGTGTTCTGACTCTCGCTTTGCTCACTCAGAGAGTGCCCTTTTGTTTTCCGGTATTACCGATCGATACCGCGTTTTAGTATCCATGTCTTTTCGTGTCTATTCGTGCAAATAGTCAATAGTCATTTTTCGCTTCTTCCGGTTGAAGATTTCGAGCGCGGAAATCACAAAGAAACCAGTTTTCTGCGGCTTTGAGCCGTTCTTGCTTCAAGTCGTGAGCCCCCACTGTGTAAGTTTATAGAGCAGACCCTGCCCTGTGTCCAGACTTACCCTTATTTCCTGTATTTGTTCGTGGAAGTCATTACTTTCACTTTTTATGTAGGGCTATTTTTGGAACCTTTTTAATATGAACATTGATTCGTAATCTTCATCAATTTAGTATTCTTCTGAGTACTTCTCACCTTGATATACTTTATCTAAGTCAAAATTCATAGTACCTTGGTGGCATTGTTCTGATATTAATCTAAGGACTGTGTATTTGTGTCTCATTTGAGATTTAGTCTATTTGGCTAGTCAGTAAATATTGCCCTTTTTATTTCAGCCTTTTACCGCACCTTATGAGTATCGACTGTTGTTGGGCGTGAATAGAGATAGGACCTGAAATCCAGAAATTGTTTCTCTTTTGTTTTCCCCACCAAAATCGATATTGTGGTAAAACTACGCTGCAAGACCCTGTTCCTACAAGTGAGGCAGTATATGAACGATGATGAATTGTGACAAAAAGTTTCTCCTAAAGTGTCAGCAATGTCTGTTTTTGAAGTTGCTTTGCTGTCAGTACCACCATGTTTAAATGTGTGTAACTGGGGCATTTGTTTTTTCCAGGTTTTTCTTACCAATCCCAAACCTTTTTAATAGGTGTTTTATGATTGATTTTCGAAACATAAGATCTCCATGACTTACGCTTCGAAAGTTAAATTGTTCTACGGGCTTTAGCTCTAAATACTTTGATGTCATTGAAATTGTTGGTATTTGGAGATCTTTTGAATTTAGATAAAGCTTGTTCGCGTTGTTTAATTGCTTCTTTACAGTCGTCAATGACCATGGATTACTTTTAGTTGGATTTTTCGAAGTTTGTGGAATACATTCTTTGGATATTTCAATAAGCGAAGAGGTAAAATCAGATATAGGATCAGAAGATTCTTTGAAGTTTTCTGGTATCAATTTACCAGTGCATAGAGTATTAAATAGATCCCAGTTGGCTCTATTTAATTTCCACTTTGGATTGTGATCCTCAGTGGAAAAAGTGTTCTGTTCAATGATGATAGGGAAGTGATCACTATTGTGTTGGTCTACACATACAGACTTATCATTCATAAAACATTTGTCATTCTTTGTAATGAAATTTTCTATAAGTTCACCTCTGGAATCATTATTTTGACCACCCCAGAGGATATTGTGACCATTGAAGTCACCTAATAAGATATACGGAGAAGGAAGTTGTTGCAGTAAACGGTCCAAGTGTTGGGAGTTAAGAGAAAACGATGGAGGAATATATACAGAACATATGGTTATTTCTCTGTCTAGAGTGACAGAAACAGCAGTTGCTTGTAGCTCTGTTTGTAAATCAATCTTTCTTTGTGGGAAAGATGATTTTACAAATATTGAGGCACCACCAGAGGTGCCTCAGACAATCAGTATGAACATAGTTATATAAATTAAAACCTCGTAATGAGATGGTATCATCTGGTTTAAGAAATGTCTCTTGAAAACAAAATACAGATGGATTATATTCAGAAATCAATAGAGATACTTCATTATAATTAGGTTTCAAACCTCAACAATTCCATTGAATAATTTCAAGTTTAAAATCCATACTTGAAAATAATATTAAAAGAGGTACTAAAATAATGGTTAGAGACTCCTCTTCCATACAAACTACCTCATCATCTTTATGCAACACAGAAAATGGATTCTGCTGGGATTTTTCTGATTGTTTTTTTTCTTTCAATTCCTTTTCCTGTTTATCTTTGTGATATTGTCGTCGTCTTTCTTCTATCTGTTGTTTCTTAATTTTGTCTTTTTCTTCTTTTTTTTTCTTCCTCTCCTCCTCCTTCTTCATCATTTCCAGGGTTGCTGGCTTAAGTGCTGGCACAGGATGAGGAGATGAAGTACCTGTTCCTTGTTTTTCACTTGTTTTTTCTGATGGTGTTTTGTTGTTTTAAGTTTTCATCTATTTGAGTTTCTTTGTCTTCTGTTTGTGTTTGTTTGTTGCAAGTGCTAGGCTTAACTGCACTTGCATAGGTCTGAACTGCATTAAATTGTTCAAATTGTTTTCTAGCCTCTGGAAACGTTATGTTCTGCTCACATTTAATTTAAGGATCTTCTTCTCTTTCTCGCATGTTGGACATTGCTATGAGTTGGCAGGGTGGTCACCCGAACAGTTTGCACATCTAACAGGTCTTTGACACTGACCAGATGGGCAATATTCAGGCATACCACAGTTGGCGCCTACAGCTTGTCTGCCACACTTGTGTTCATGGTGGCCACAGATTTGACATTGATAACACCTAAGTGGGTTAGGAATGTACACGTCAACTTTTGCCTGAATGAAACCAATTTTAACTGATGATGGGAAGACTGGAGTACTGAAAGTAAATACAAATGTGTTGGTTGGTTTAAGGGCATTATCACGAAAAACATTAATTCTGCGAACAGCAGTAACTCCCTGTTCCTTCATGAACTCCAGAATATGTTCATCAATCTGCTTGTTTAGGGGGGGGACATCGAAAAATACCCTTGGAGACATTGAATGAGGGGTCACTGTACATTTGACGTCGCAGAATTTCTTCATTTTAAGAAGGTTTTTCTCATGTGGTTCCTTGTATGAGTATATCACCAGATCTTAGATTTTTTATACTTTTGGGTTCACCTGCTACACTCATGATTGTCTTATGTATTAAAAAAGGAGAAAGAGAAGAAATATCTTTTCCTTCTTCTTCTGAATGAATAATAAGAAATTTTAGGAACGTAAGGTTGCTTTGATGACAAAGAAGTTGATTGACTTGTTTGTGAAGTTGAGTAAGCATCATCAGAATCGGTATCAGATATCTTTTTCAAGCGTTTTCTTGCTGATTTAGAAGCCATGCGTGTTTGGTTGTAAGATTCAGCCTCCATGCTCTCCACCCACCGTGGAACCCAACAAGGGAGCACTTTAATGGAGTGGTTTTCCGACCTCCAGTGCTAGAGCTACATGGAAGTTATACTTGTACAAATATATCTGCACAATAGACTCGCACAAATAAAATCTGCACAATCGACCCGTTGAGCCACTGCCTTCCAGGAATATTTTATAAAAGAAAGAATATATAAGATAATGGACACGTGGTTGGCAATCAGAACGATACTATAGAACGAAGATATAAGAAATATTTTTTTTTACATTTTCAGCTTCCTGGGGCTCAGCATGACAAGACCGATTAGAAACACCGGGCCGTGTTTCCCCTCAGGTCTACCCCGTCAAAGAGGCCAAAGACACGTGTTGAGTCATACAGAATTTTATACACCCATATTCTGCATGCTCTCAGTCTTCCAGGCCATCCCCTTCGAGTTACCGAGAAAGCCAACCACGGTGAACAGGTGGGACTCTACTCTTGGCACTCCCAGAGGGGACAAGTATTACAATCAATATTGTCCTCTGTGTGAAGTGTGCCCCAGAGACCACGGTAAGGTGGTAGAGTCGCTCCAGGGACAATGGACACATGGTTGGCACCAGAACTACACTACAGAACGAAGATATAAGAAGTATTTGTTTTTACCTTCTCAGAATCCTGGGGCTCAGCATGACAAAGCCGACCAGAAACACCGGGCCACACCAAGGACCCTCCAGGCATATGCAGCTGCAAAGTTTGTTTTGTTTGATGTGATTCTTTACGTCCCTTCAACAATCTTTCAATTAAACAGGGATGGGTCTTCCTGGGTTGAACAAGTACTAAGCTAGGATAAATGTGTCTTGCTCAAGGACCACAACACAGTGACTCCGATGAGGCTCGAATCCGCCGCCCTTTGGTCTTGAGTCCAGCACTCTACCACTGAGCCACCCAGCTGCAAAGTTTGAAGTTTGTAAGTTCAACGGTTTAGGAAATGCATTTACAAGAAAATACAGTATTTGTCCTTTGACCTTGGGTCACAAAATGTTGACCAGCTTCCCTACACATGATGATTATGTGATTTATGCACACAAAGTTTTAACTTGCTACTAGGGGTGCGCAGTATCAAGGTGTGGTTTGAAAACGTTCGTATAATAGTATGATTTTTCGAATACCGATTAACTTAGGATATTTTGGACGACGTGATTGTGAATTTCCCTATATATAAAATATTTGAACAAAATTTTTTTTTTATTTTTTCCAATATTCATTAGCCCTGATTATTTTTGTTAAAAAAAATATATATCAATAGAAAGACCCAGAATTCTCTGTATTACCTAGTCACGTTTCAATATTCAATATGGCGGCTTCTGACCAGCAGTTTACAATTGAGAAAAATACTAATGGCAAGGCTGCCGTATGGCATCATTTCGGCCTGAATAAGTTTGATAGCCAAAAGAAATTTGAAGGAAACGTTCCAGGTTGTATGCAATAGAAGGCTGCGGTTAGATGTAGTGGAGGAACTACCAGCTTGACGACTCATTTAAGGAGTCATAATCCTGCTGTTTTATCAAGACCCACCACCAAGCCTGTTATGGCTCCTAACAAAAAAGCCATGGAATCACAGGAGAAACCTGCAGACCTTGTGAGCACAAACAGCAAAGTATTGCTGTTTGTTTGATTTGATTCTTTATGTCCCAGACTAGCAACTATAACATGTTGAGAGGTCATCCTGGGTTAAACCACTACTATGTTAGAATTGTGTCTTGCTAAAAGACACAACACAGTGACGCCATCAAATTCATCTTTTTGTACGTCAATCCAAAAGTGCCAAAGACTGGAACGTGCCAAAGACTGGAAAGAGTAAAAGAGGGGCCAAACAGGTATACTCTGTATGCAAGACACAGGATGATGGAAGAAATTATTGGCAATGTGAGATTTGCCAAGATTGGTTCCATCCAGCATGTATTGGCAAAAATGAAGAAAAGGAACATTGGGAATTCATTTGTGCATCATGTCCGGATAAAACAGAAAGTGATGTTGATGTTTTCGACCAGACTTTAGTAGGAAAAGTATAAAGTGATTGATGTTATACGTGAAATTGTTTCATGTGACGACGCTGACTGTGATGATAACAGCACCAATTTACATAAAATAGCAGAAAGGAAACACCTATTTGGAGGTCATTTCTGCTCAGTGCAGGATGAAGAAAATATCTATAAGAAACTAATGGCAGATTTATATACAAAAGAGCGAGATTTACAGTATCCAGCTACAGGACTCAGAATTGAAACAATTAAAGGGTTGTCAGAAACTTCTAGCCTTGGTAAGCGTTTTTCAAGTTTTAAAATCATTGCCAGCAAATATATATTGCATGTGATTGTAACAGATGTAATGGCAATGACACTGTGTGTAAAGAAAGGGTTCCCTAACAAGGCAGCCAATAAAGTATGTCGACATGTTGATGTTATTGGCGAAAGTATTTCGACCAGACTTTGGGAGGAAAAGTATGAAGTGATTGATGTTTTACATGAGATTGTTTCATGTTACGACGTTGACTGTGATGATGAACAGCACAAGCGACATCACAGTTTCATGAAAGATCCTCCATTATACATAAAATAGCAGAAAGGAAAAGCCTATTTGGAGATCATTTCTTCTCAGTGCAGGATGAAGAAAATATCTATGAGAAACTGATGGCAGATTTATATATAAAAGAACGAGATTTACAGAACTCGGAATTGTAACAATTAAAGGGTTGTCAGAAACATCTAACCATGGCAAGCTTTTTTCTAGTTTTTAAATCATTGCCAGCCAATATATATATTGCATGTGATTGTAAAGGAAGTAATGGCAATGACACTGTGTAAAGAAAGGATTCCCCTACGAGGCAGCCAATAAAGTATGTCAAGAAAATGAAGTAGATTTTCACGAGACTTTAAGGAAGCTGAGAAAAAATAAATTGGAAACATTTTTCAAGCCAGTTGTGTTACATGCTTCCATCTAAGGTACAAAGAAATTGCTCATCCTGAACCCCAGTGTGTGTTTAAAGGAGTAAATATCGTTGTCATCAGGCAAGGGTTCATGATGCTTCATCACTTCATCACAGTCACAAAATTTTCTGTCAAATATGATATGTAACTGGTCTATTATAATATACATAGAAATTTTAAGTCAGTCCCATTTGCTATTGCAGCCAAAAGCTGTGTTTCAGGAATTATATTATATATCAGATATTCCCAAATTCCATATTAAAAAAATCCTTTGTTATCAGTAGTACTTGTACAGCACAGCAATGTATGTTTCTGATTCTCTTTGATTTAGGCTAAATCATCAGATGCCCTCATCAGATGCGCATGAAACCTGTACCAGTGGGGACAACAGTGAAGTTTTTTTTAATAAGACATCGAGCCATTCACAGTCGTTCAGAAACCACAGACGCAGCAGTTATGACAATGTCAGTGACATCCTCTACAGCAGTGTCTTCAAGCATATGCCCGACGGTCCAATCTTCAACCTATATACTATGCTGGTTTGCTTGTTTGACATCATCCACCCCAAAGCTAAATGCACCAGTGCCAACATCTGCTATGCCACCAGCAAGTGCAACATCAGTACCAGTAACACCAGAACCAATTGAAAGACTTCCAAATGAAACTCACTATTCGATACTAAACACAGACCCCAAGTAATCTTCTTGTAAGTTGTTCATCAATTATTTCTATGCCATTTTTATAAAGGTACCCAGACAAGATATTAGAACTGCCACCCCTCTCTCTCTCTCTTATCAAGGCCTGATCGTGAAATATTAAATGAAAGCCAAATTTCGATCCAATCAGATGACCAGCGTGATCCCTAAGTGGAAGAGCCTTCTACATGTATAAATCATTCCAATGAGCAAAAATATATTGTTTACAATTCCTGTTTGGATGATTTTCTCAATCACTGTGAATTATGTAGTTCTGTGGACAAAAACAATTGGTACTTGTTTGGTGTGTGATATCAGGTGTTTGACTTGAGGAAGTGAAAATTCCTGGAGAAGCCAGCCAAAGTCCAGAAACTGCTGGTTGGTAATGTGATTTTAAGTGCAGTAATCATGTTTTCAGGAAGTAGTCCTGCAACATTTTAAGAGCACTAGACGTCGCAAAGATAACAAACATAAGTATAAACACATACAATTAAATACAATCCAGCTACATGTATCTAACGCCAACTGGTCTAAGTGTTTGGAATAATCATAAGGAGCAAATGATAAATAGCAAGGGCTTTACCACTTGGTGGCAACATGAGATGCTGTTCTCCTGGCGACACTGCGAAGTACTGATCGTATACAATAGGGAAGGTCCTTGATGTTCAGCTTATTAAAGTAAGGGTGCAAAGATCAGGAATCGATACAATCAAGTACCAGACCTGACCCAGTATACCAATGGGAAAGTGACAAACTCACAGTTAGACACCACAAACAAGTGCCAAGCCCTTTCCCAGCAGGTGACCACAAGGCACAAATCAACAGATGCGCACAAAGGCATAACAATCACATGACAGAAAAAAAAACCCATAAAGATCCACAAAAGAAATACCGCCTTGGAACAGTCAGTAAAATATTTTACTGCAGGGCTTAAAGCGGTTTCAAGGCGCCAACCTCACCCTGAATTCAGATGTGGATCAAGACACATGGATATTTGGTTTACATGAAAGACCCCTAACTTATCAAAGCATCATCTCCTAGAACATATTAATCAAAATATAAAAAGGAGATAAATCAAAGATAAGTACTCAATAGTAAATAAAACTGAATACTGGAGCAAAAAAATCCATAATAAACACTCAGGTAGATGATGATGATGAGTTGGAGTTTAACGACGCATCAACCCTTTTGGGTCATTAGCGTCATCAAGGTTAGGTAAGAGAAGTATTACTGAACAATAAAATTATAATAGATAAGCTAAAATATTAACAATTTAACACATTAAACATACGAGTATAGCAAAGACAATAAAATAGTAATCATTTTACAGCGAAGATCATGTACAATATCTGACAAAAACAAAGGCTAATCAGATGATTATACATGATCTTCTCCTGCAAAAAAAAGGAAATGATATGCTGAAAGCAAGTTTAAAAAAGTTAACAGTTCAAAGGAAAATAGCTACAATTTGTTAAAAAGATTAATCTCTTTTAAGAATAAAAAGACATTATCAATAGGTACATCATTAAACAATTGTTTGATTGTATCAACATGAAAATATTTGTTTCTTATATGAGAAAAATCACCACATTCAAGTAGAAAATGGCGGACTGTAAAGAGTGTATCACATCCAAAACAATACGGTGGCTCCTCTCGTTTTAAAAGATATGAGTGTGTGATCCTTGTATGACCAATACGTAAACGAGCAAGGACGACTTCTTCTTGTCTGACATTTCTTACCACTGGTTGAGATTGTCCAATGACAGGTTTAATCTCAAAGAGTTTATTACCAACACTGTTATTCCATAAAATTTGCCATTTGTTTAAAATGTACCTATTGATAAAAGATTTAAAATTTGCATAGGGTATTGAAAAGTTTGTAGGGTGTAAATTCAATGAATCTTTTGCTTTTTGATCCACATTTTCATTGCCAGCAATGCCAATGTGGCTAGGGATCCAACAGTAAACTATTTCATTAAATTCTGATAATTCATGATGTTTTTCAAGTAGTTTTTGAATTTGGGGATTTTTTGAAGACGTATGATCTAAAGATTTTAAAACTGAAAGGGAGTCTGAAAATATAACAAATTTATTTGAAGTTTCACAATCAGCAATAAAGTCTAATGCTAAATCAATAGCTTTTGCTTCTGCTGTAAAAATTGAGGACCCATCTGGAATTCGCATAGTTTCAGAGAAGTCGTCAGATATTACTGCGCATCCTACTTTCATATCATCTTTTGAACCATCTGTATAAATGTGCTTATATTCCATGTAATGTGATTTTAGCTCTTGGAAATTAGATTTCATGATAATTGGACTTGTTTCTGATTTCTTACCAGAGTGTAAATCGAAAATAAGTTTTGGTTTATTTATACACCATGCTGGTACATTTGGTGTAAAAGTTTTATCTATGTTTTTAAAGTTTATGTTTGCAGATTCGAGGACTGGTAAAGTTCTGACGCCAAAAGATTTAATAAAATTTGGTTTGCTTTCATAAAGATCTGTGTATTTGGGCTGAAAGGTCACATCATGAGCTGGATTTGAATTATTTTCAGCAATTCTAATATCATATTGTAAAGAAAGTTTTTCTCTACGTGTGTTTAAAGATGGTTCATCTGCCTCAACATAAAGACTTGCAGTAGGTGATGTTCTAAATGCTCCTAAGGCTAATCTAAGACCTTGATGATGGATAGGGTCAAGCATAGCTAAATAAGATTTTCTTGCTGATCCGTAAACAATGGATCCATAGTCTAGTTTTGAACGTATCAAAGACCGATATAATTGTAAGAGTGTTGTTCGATCTGCACCCCAAGTAGTGTGAGACAAAACTTTCAATATGTTCAAGGATTTAAGGCACTTTGCCTTCAAGTATTTAATATGCGGGATAAAACTAAGCTTTTTGTCAAATATCAAACCAAGATATTTGTATTCCTGTACAACAGGAATAGGCGATCCATATAATGTAAGAACCGGATCATCATGTTGTTTTCGCAATTGACAAAAATGTACACACTGTGTTTTTGACTTGGAAAATTTAAAGCCATTATTAGTGGCCCAATGTTCTATCTTGTTTAAGTTTTGCTGTAGATGCCTTTCAATTGTTCGCATACTTTTTGATCGAAAGCAAATACAAAAATCATCAACATAGAGAGAACAATCTGTTAAATTATCTAGGCATTTAACAATATCATTGATTTTAATATTAAAAAGAGTTGTAGAAAGTACACCGCCCTGTGGGACCCCCTGTTCCTGGTCATATAAATCAGAAAGAGTGGATCCCACCCTCACTTGCATAGCGCGATCAGCAAGGAAGCTTTCAATAAAAGTAGGTAGTCTACCTCTTAGTCCTAGTTTATGAATATCTTTCATAATGCCATATCTCCATGTGGTATCGTATGCTTTTTCCAAGTCAAAAAAGACAGCTACAACGTGTTCCTTTTTAACAAAGGCATCACGTATGAAAGTTTCCAATTTAACTAAATTATCATTTGTACTACGGCCAGCTCGGAAACCCGACTGATACCGTGATAAAAGATTGTTGGATTCTAAATACCAAATCAACCTTTTATTAATCATTCTTTCTAAAGTTTTACAAAGACAACTTGTAAGAGCTATAGGTCTATAATTGGTTGGCTCAGCATGATCTTTCCCTGGTTTGGGTATAGGTATTACAGTGGCTAATCGCCAGTCTTCAGGAAAATCACCAGTAGTCCATATATGATTAAATATACCTAAAAGAGCTTGGAGGGAACTCTCTGGGAGATGTTTAAGCATTTGATAATGTATTTCATCTGGTCCAGTTGCAGAATCATGAGATTGTTTAATTGCATCCAAAAGTTCATCAAAATTAAAAAGATTATTATATTCCTCAGTATTTGCAGACTTGAAATTAAGTTTAATTTTTTCTTGTTCTGCTTTAATTTTTTGAAATTTTTCAGAGTAATTTCTTGAACATGAATTGTTTAGAAATGTTTCTCCTAAGGTTTCAGCTATATCAAATTTACTTGTTGATTTTGTTTCTGTAACGGGATGGTTTAAATGGGTGTAACTGGGTGACTTTGTCTTACCAGATATTTTTCTTATCATATCCCAAACTTTTTTTATAGGGGTTTTGTGATTAATTTTTGAAACGTAAGAACGCCATGACTTTCGTTTCGATATCTTAATTGTTCTGCGAGCCTTTGCTCTAAATACTTTTACTTCATTTAAATTGTCCTTAGTTGGATATTTTTTGAACTTATTTAGAGCTTTTTTCCTCGTTTTAATAGCTTCTTTACATTCATCATTGTACCATGGATTACTTTTTGTTGGATTTGTCGAGGTCTTGGGTATACATTTAGAAGATATATCAATAAGGGAAGAGGTGAAATCAGACAAAGGGTCTGAAGAATCTTTGAAACTTTCTAAAGTTATTATATCAGTACATAAAGATTGAAATACTTCCCAATTAGCTTTATTTAGTTTCCATTTTGGATTATGATCTTCTACTGTGGGAGTATTACTTTTAATGACGATAGGAAAATGATCACTATGATGTTGATCTTTACAGACAGACCAATTAAAGTCAAGAAAAAGGGATGGATGGCATAAGGAAAGATCTATGGAAAAGAAAGAGCCTGTTGGATAATGCATATAAGTGTTTGATTTGTCATTCATAAGACATATATCATTGTTTGTAATGAAATTTTCAATGAGTTCGCCTCTGGAATTATTTTCTTTATTACCCCAAAGAATATTATGACCATTAAAGTCACCTAAAAGTAGATATGGAGAAGGAAGTTGTTTTAATAAAGAATCAAGATGTTCAGTTTTTAAGGAAAAAGAAGGTGGAATATAAATAGAACATATTGTTACTTCTCTATCTAACGTAACAGAAACAGCAGTTGCTTGCAGTTCTGTAGTTAACTTTATATTTCGTTGAGGACAAGAAGATTTAACTAAAATAGAGCTACCGCCTGAAGATCTTTGGCAGTCATTATGTATATAATTATAGATGTTAAAACCTTTAAGGGTAATTGTGTCATCAGGTTTTAAAAAGGTTTCTTGAAGACAAAAGACAGATGGTTTTTGTTGGGTTAATAAAAGAGATATTTCATCAAATTTTGGTTTTAGACCTCGACAATTCCATTGTATAATTTTATGTTTAAAATCCATGTCAGTTTTAATGGTGGAGAGAAGTGATAATAACAAAAGATTGGAAACTTTCATTAATTGATTTATGTTTTTGGTGGAAGATCTTCTTCCATTTGCTCTAAACTGTCGTATTTATTTAATGTTTTAATGGGTTCTTCCTGAACCCTTGTGATTTTGACAGGTTTTTCTTTTTCTTTTGCCCTTGGGGACTTGCTATGTTGTGAACGAGCTGTTGGCTTTGTTTGTTTGTTACTTCTTTCATCTGTTTTATTTGACTGTGTTTGAGAATTAGTAGATGTTGATGGCTTAGGCTGATTGGATGGTTTTACTGCTTTTTTAATTCTAGGTTCTATAATCTTTGTACTTGCTGTTATAATTTTGTCATTTTCATCAACTTGTGTAGCACTGCTTTTAGTTACTGGTTTAGCTATTTGAGCTGACTGAACAATTTTTGAGAAGGTAGTTTCAGGTTGATGTTCATAGAGAGACCTTGCTTCCAAATATGTTAAATTTTTGGTTACTTTAATTTTCATTATCTCTTTTTCTTTTTTCCAAACTTCACATTCTGTTGATTTTGACAGATGATTTTGTCCACAGTTCACACATTTTGTTTCATTTTTACATCTGCTTGTGATATGGTCATGGTTTCCCATACCACATTTCTCACAAACAGATCCTATGTCCTCTGGGCAGTTCATTTCGTGATGTCCAAACCTCTGACAATTATAACATCGCAGAGGATTTGGAATGTATACATCAACTGGTACAAACCTGTAGAAAATTCTCAAAGATTTTGGTACTTCTATTTTCTTGAAAGTCAATAATAGTGTATTTGTTTCTATTTGGCTGTGTCCTTTCTGAATTTTAAAACGCTTAACAGCTATAACATCTTGGCTCCTTAAGTATTCTAAAATGTTTTCTTCTGATTCTCCTTTTAATGTTCTGTCTCGTATTATTCCTTTACATGTGTTTAAGGTTTTGTGTTCTGAAACAGAGACAGGTAAATTGAAAAAAGTAGTCATTTTCAAAAGATTGTCAGTTTGTGCTTTTCGAGTTGTTTCTACTAAAAGAGTTTGGTTTTTGAGCTTTTTCACTGATTTTGGAGTACCAATTGTAGCTTCTATTTGTTTTTCAATGACAAAAGGAGATAATGTTGTAATTGGTTTTTCTTGATTTTCTGATTTTATAACTATAAACTTTGGAAAATTTTCTACAGGTTTGAAAAATGAAAAAGTGTTTGTCTCGTCATCCGAATCCGGTCGTTGTCGTTTCTTGTTTGTAGCTGATTGGGAAAGAGGAGGGAAGGTGTTTTGGGAAAGGGGTACAGGGTTGGGGGACGAACCTAGGCCTGAACCTAGGTTGAAAGGGGGGACCATGGTTGTATTAAGTTCAGTATCCATAGTCTGTTGTTTAATGTTCCATAAATATGTGCTTCACCCGCCTTGGAGCCCAACAAGGGAACGTAATATGGAAATGGCTCTCCTATTTCCTACGCTAAAGCTACATATCTATTATACTCCGGTTCATACTTTCCAGTTGTTCATCCGGCCAGAAGCCATCTTAACGCTGGTCCATATGCCCCAAGATTAGCCCATGAGCAGTATCTCTTGAAACCAAATAGTAAGATATAAATGAAGAAAAAATTAAACCCGGTTATGTACCTAAAAGATACTTTAAAATAGAAAGAAGGAAGAAAGAATAAGATGGTTGCTAGAGATGAACCACCCAGCCGATTGATCCAGCGCCGGACCTAGCACTGGACTCACGTCTAGCTGAATCCGAGACCAAAGCAATGTGTTGGAAAGCTGGAGATCCCTGGGCTTTCCTCAATTGCCAGGATTCTCTTCTCCCATTCACGCGTCGCAAACCCACGGCAAACAGGCAGCACATTGTTTTAATAAGGGTTTTCACCTTATCTACTACAGAGGTAAAGCAATCTGTATATTTTAACCCTACAGACACGGTATAAGCCCGGTTGTGATTAACAGTTTAGAAAATAAACTGAGATAGATTATTCAAAAAGTTTGAAATTGTAATGATTGTAGTAGACCCGGTGGATTTAAGCCTGTTTGAGTTTTGATGCTGATAATGAAAAAAAAGACACAAATAGTACTAGAGAAATAATCGAATTTGAAACAGAAAGAACTACATTATGTTCTTTTGAATAAGATATTGGAATTTATTAAAGATATTTCATAGGTAAATTGCTCTTCTAGTTAAAATCTGAAGATATTCTTACAATACAGAACTTTAAAGCTCTACAATACAGAACTTTGAAAAAAATATGAGAAAGAATGTAACTTAGGTACTGGACAGTTAATCATGGAAACTGTCATATAGATAAAGTAGGGTTTAAAAATATATATTCAAGATCTAGAACTCAATAATCAAGACGATAGCAGTTATAAATTGCTATATTTGACTTTTAACTTCTTTACAGTTTTAGTTCTGTAAGACAGTTTTTGATACATTTAAGCTTTTGTTTTTTATAAAAACAGGTTGCTATAGTTGCGGCTTTTACGGTCAGTTACCACTGGTTTGCGTGGGGACTCTAACCCCAACCTGTCACCTCTCAAGTCTGCAAAACAAGAGACGCAAACAGGCCTGCTTAAGTACGAAAGTACATACAGTCTGTCCCCAGTGGTGCCGGGCAGCCATCCATATTTCTAGGGCGCCAGAGGGCGAGCGCCTGGCTTACCTTTAGCTCTAAGCAGAGGGGACAGTTATTCAAAAATAAAGTCCCCCGTGCGAATTAAGCCCCCGAACCACGGCAAGGCGGTAAGCAAACTCGGGGGACACTCAGGTAGATGATTCATAAATATGTCAAGTGTTGCAAAGAATGTTATTAAACCACTGCCTCTACAGCTTTATAATAATGTTAAAAATCATCTGTAAATATATGTTTATACATCTACTTGTGCAAAGGTGGCGCATACACCGGCCCATATGAGTATGTGTTTTACTTTGCAAAGCATACAGAAATATGATAAAGAGCATGGAATCATGTGTGCCAAGTAAAAACTGGTATCAGCTGGCTCATCCTCACAAGCAGGGCTTATTCTAGAATTTGAAAACAATGGGGGGGGGGATTTTATAGAATAGCGAGCATTTTACTTTATTGTTTGTTTGGAGCTTAACGACGCATCAATTCTTGACTAAACATGACTTGGATGTACCCCGGCATCCAATTTAGGTTACCTTGCACCCCCCCCCCCAGGACAATTTTTCATGGGTGCCAAATTGTTCATTGGGACCCCCTGGATGGGAAACAAAGGTGTCCTCAAAAAGATTTTGGTTTGGGCTATGTGAAATTGCATGGTTTCTATGCCAACCCATAGCGAATTTGAGAAGGGGGGTCTGCCTATAAAATTACTCATATCTCAGCTGTTACTTGTCCTAGACTACTAAACTTAATACCAAATTAAAGCTTAGACATATGCCTATTATTCCCTTGTTGCATATGGAAATTATCTAATTTGCATATTCATGAATATTTATGCAAACATTAAAAATGTGTTTCACGAATGGGGGTATACGATCAAGATCAATAATATCTCAGCTGCTTTTAGTCGTAGAGTACTAAAATTTGTACTAAAATAAAGCTAAGACGTATGCCTTTTATTCCATGGTCAAATATGCAACGTACCGGATTTGCATATTATGCATATTCATGAATATTAATAAAAACGCTAAATCATTACAAATATAAATAAGCTGATTTCATCCCAATATTGTCATTGTTGCATGGGACCCTCAGAATGTAAAATGAAGTTCTCCTCACAAGAAATTAGGTATGGGCTACGTGAAAAATGCATGGTTTCCATGGCAACCACTTATATGATTCTCGAGATTGGGGGGGGGGGGGGTAGGCCTACAAATTCAATCATATCTAGGGTTCTACTTATCCTAGAGCACTAAAATTGGTGTCAAATTAAAGCTTAGACACATGTCTTTCTTCTTGTGGTCAGATTTGTAAATCATCTAATTTGCATATTTATGAAAATTAATGAAAACCTACAAAAATGAAGTAAAATCATAAAAAAAAACATAAATGAACATATTTCAGCACAAAAACATCATCAAACCACCATTGTTGCCAGTTTTTATATCCTAAGTGATTCAATTTGAAAAGTCTTTCATCCATTGGTCCTATATGAAAATTATCTCATTTGCATATTCATGAATATTAATGAAATCTTAAAATGATGGAAAAAAGCATGGCTAAACTTTAGTATGCAACGGGGGTAATCAGACCTAAATTGAACACATCAGACATTTTATTATGGGCATAAAATTGTCCAATAGGACCACTTAAATGTAAAAAAAATATTGTCCTCAAAAATAAATGTTAATTGGGTTTTTGAAATTTCATGGTTTCCATGGCAACCCAATATGCCGACTGTAAAGATTGGGGGTATACATACAAAAAATACTCATATCTTAACAACATCTCATCCTAGATTACTAAACATGGTACCAAGCTAATTCCTGAACATAGCAATTTAATTTGGTAGTTTGATATGCAAATAATCTAATATCCATATTCATGAATATTAATGAAAACTTTAGAAATGAGAGATAAAATCTCAGAAAAATTAAGGGGTGTATGTATAAAATTACCAATATCTCAGCAGCTGTTTGTTTGTTTGTTTGTTTGGTGCTTAACGACGCATCAACCCTTGTGGGTCATTAGCGTCAGACGGTATAACATGATGAGGATGGAAAAAGTTAAAAATTTATAAGATAAAATAAAAGGAATGGTGATGATGAGTTTGTTTTATGATAATAAGTTGCAATACGATTGTTGACAGGAGAGACCACATACAATATCTGACAGTTTCAAAGAGCTATTCAGATAACTGTACATGTTCTCTAACTGAACAGAATACAACATAATATAATCTGTATTATGGTCTGATACAAATGTAAAACAAAACATGATTTTAAAGACAGCAATTAGATTTTGTTAAAAAGATTTATTTGTCTTTAAAATGTCATAATAGAGATGTCCGGGATAAGCGGCATAAGCATACAAATACGGATAGGTAAACGTTAAAGCGACATCACCATAGTGGAAGTAGTACGGTGCTAATGAGGACATTGAGCAGTGCACTGTATTTCATGAATATCTTATGAGCCGTGCATGTGATTTCCAACAATATGGCATTTTAATTTAGTAGTCTCGGCCAAGCCTCTGCAGCCTCCTTTAAAGCTTAGAAACTCCAAATGGTGTTCAATCAGTAGCTTAACAATCATAGAATACTCAAGCGACTAGCAAAGGCTCTGATCAGCCTGCGCATACGGCTGCGCATATGCGCAGGCTGATTTGAGGCTTTGCTGGTCGCACATACCACATTGTTGGAAGGGAGCGCAGTGGCTCAGTGGTAGAGTGCTTGACTCGAGACCGAAGGGCCGCGGGTTCGAGCCTCACTGCGTTGTGGTCCTTGAGCAAGACACATTTATCCTAGCTTAGTACTGGTTTAACCCAGGAAGACCCGTCCCTGTTTAACTGAAAGATTGTTGATGGGACGTAATGAATCAAATCAAACAAAACAAACATTGTTGGAAATCTCCATCTTGTCACACCAAGGGTTGCGATTCGCTATCTTAATGATACGAACCAGACTCATCAGTTAGCTCACTATAAGCTCACCAATGAGCCTTTGGCTCAGGTGCCTTCGGCTCAAGTGAGCTGAAACACAGCTTGAAAATGATGATACTGATAGCTGAAAAATAATATTAAACTAGAAACTGTGTTTATGAAACACTATGCCCCAAACCATTAGCTTGTCGATAAGCATGATCTTACCACCATCCTTTTCACCAGTTAATCTACTCTATAACCTCTATCAGGTGACCAAATCTTAGGCTACTAGCTGTAACAGTTTTCGATATATCTTTATAACAAACTTTAGATGTCCAAATTTGCAAAGGGCTATTTCTCGAAAATTGCAAAGAGCAATAACTAAAAAAATATAGTAACCTTTTTTTGTAATCTTCACAGAATAAGCTACTCATTATCTTCTATCAGCTATCAAAGTTTGAAGTTTCTAGCTGTAATGGTTTTTGAAATATCAAGTTTTCTATGTCCTAATTTGCAAAGGGCAATAACTTAATAAATGATTTTTTTGGTAATTTTCACCAGATAATCTACTCATTATCGTCTTTCAGCTGATCAAGCTTGAAGCTCCTAGTTGTGATAATTTTTAAGGTATATTGACTACAAAATTGCAATATGATCCTTTAAAAGAGGAATAACCCACAAAGGGAGATAATCCAGAATTTGAAAAAAAATGGGTCCGTTGTTTTTTGATAAGGAATCCATCTAAGAAATTTCAAAACCCTACCTTAAATGTTTTAGGACAGACGGACGTACAAGCCCAAAATAACATGCCCCTTTGATTTTTCCAATGTTGGGGGCATAATAAATGAACTTGTAAGTATGTTTGTTTGGTATGTTGACTTACACCCCAGTTAACAACTATGGCCATGTTAGACCGTCAGTAACTTATTGAATCGCACTTTATCCTGGGCACACTTGACTTAAAAAAATTGTTTGGTTAACCAGTACTTTGTGTACATAATTTTCTCCACCGAACAGCACCTTAAAATACAGTCTGCTTTAGTCGTCCGCTGCATATATTTGCTAACATTATTCAGTTATTTAAGCATAGAGGCATACAATCGACCGCTGATCTTCAAGCAGTCTGATCTAGACCAACACTGTTTGCCAACTGATCAGACTATAATATGACTTTGGCTTCAGTATCCATGCGCGTTTTGCATATAGTAGCGCAATTGTCAGTTTGTATTTAGTCGCTTTCCACCTGAAGATGAAAACATTAAGAGAAAGCAGAAGGCTATGTAAGTTATACTTGAATGCAATAAAAAAAAATGGAACGTGGCTTATAAGGGACAGGAACTGGGCAACTGTCTGCTGACTATCGATAGACAATAAAATTTATCTGCCGTTACTCTGCCGACTGTCGCCCGATGATCAATTGACAGTCAGCCAGGTTTGAGTGACTCATTTTAAAAACATATGTTGGCGGAGTGTCAGCCGAACGTCGACAGACGGTCGGTCGACTCCAGGCTGTTTGCCAAGTCCCAAAGACAGTCAGCCGATCAAATAAAAAATGGTCACTTATAATATCTTGATGCTGGCTGACCCTAAAAAGCAGCTAAAATCGCACACAAAATCAGCCGACTGTCGGTTGGTTTAAGTAAGCAATTAATCAAATTTCATGGATTTTATTCTGAGCATATGTGACGATACTATAATGCAAATGAAGTTTTGTCATGATTTCCTGGGCAATATATGAGTTATTGCCCTTTGGTTTTCTGAATGCCAATGGTTTTCCCAGGCCTTAGCCATTGATAAGCAAGCAATAGAAGGATTTTCATGACATTTATATATGGCAATGGTGTGATGATGCATCTGAATATTTATAAGGATGTCATTGGGTTTAGAGAAGTTATTGCCCTGTGATTGTCTAAATACCAATGAATTTCGGGCGATACACATAAAAACTCATTCTGCTGCACATGAATATTCATTAGAACAGGAGTTATTGCCTAAATTTCATAATTTCGGCGGGGAATATCATTTCGCTATCGATTTTGCTTGTTTAGCATACCCACGGCCACCAATTCATCTCCTTCATCGCATAAATTCAATACTGTGTCATGAAGAAAAGGGACCTGTTTCCTATGAATGAGATTGACCCTAATTTTGGCAAAATCTTTATTTTCTCTAAACAATACAAAATTTTAGAAATCCGAAAATTCTATTCGATGAACTTGGTGTTTACCTTTGACATACCTTAAATAGTGTCCCCTGGCACATAAATTGATTCTAGAATATGTGTTGAAGTTGAAAAAATGATATTTTTCTTCATTACAGAACAGTTTAAGCTGTCAAGCAGAATATCCTTTAAAAACCAATATCAGTGTCAAAAGTTAAATGGGTGTCTCATCAAATAGCATTGCCCGATTTCTAAATTTTGCTCTCAAAATTATGATTTTGTTTGTTTGTTTGTTTGGTTCTTAACGACGCATCAACCCTTGTGGGTCATAAGCGTCAGACGTTTTTAAACTAAACATGATGAAGATGGAAAAAGTAAAAATTTATAAGATAAAATAAAAGGAATGATGTTGATGAGATTGTATAATGATAATTAGTTGAAATACGATTGTTGACAGGAGAGACCACGTACAATATCTGACAGTTTCAAAGAGCTATTCAGATAACTGTACATGTTCTCTAACTGAACAGAATACAACATTAAAAAATCTGTATTATGGTCTGATACAAATGTAAAACAAAACATGATTTTTAAAAAATAGCAATTAGATTTTGTTAAAAAGATTTATTTGTCTTAAAAATGTCATAATACTATCAATATGTATATCTTGAAATAATTCTTTCATGTTATCAACATGGAAGCAATTATTTCTTACTTGTGCAAGATCGCCACACTCCAAAAGGAAGTGACGTACAGTGAATGGTGCATCGCAACCAACACATTGTGGCGGCTCTTCACCTTGTAGTAAGTATGAATGAGTGACTCTTGTATGACCTAAGCGGAGTCGAGCTAAAACTACTTCTTCTCTTCTAATGTTTCGAACAACTGATTGATATTCACCAATAGTTGGTTTGATGTCAAGAAGTTTATTACCAATGCTGTTATTCCATGAAGTTTGCCATTCTTGCAAGATATATTTATTGATAGATGGCTTAAAATTGGAAAATGGAATTTTAAAAGAAGTTGGTTCTAATGAAAGCGATGTTTTTGCTTGCTTATCTACCATCTCATTCCCTTGGATACCTATATGACTAGGAATCCAACAGAGAGCAATTTCTTTATAAGCTAAAAGCTCATGACATTTTTCTAAAAGTTTCTGAATCTGTGGATTCTTTGAACTGGTATGGTTCATTGCTTTCAATACAGAAAGCGAGTCAGAAAATATAATAAATTTATTGTTAGCATCACAAGTGCTAATGAAATCTAAAGCTAGATCAATTGCTTTGGCTTCAGCAGTGAAAATTGATGAATCGTCAGGTATACGTTGCATATTACTATGGTTGTCTGATATAACAGCACAACCAACCTTTGAGTCTTCCTTAGACCCATCAGTATAAATTTGTTGGTAATTCTTATAACGACTTTGCATTTTTCTGAAATCATCTTTTAATATGTGTGGATTTGATTCAGATTTTTTCCCGGAATGTAAATCAAAAAGTATTTCAGGTGGTTTCATACACCAAGCTGGGATATTTGGTGTAAAATGTTTTTCAATATTTTGTGGTTTGATATTGGCAGATTGTAAGAGTGGTGAAATTCTGATGCCAAATGATTTAATAGCTTTAGGTTTTTGTTCATATAAATTAACATAGTTTGGTGGGAATGTAACTTCATGAGCAGGATTTGATGGGTTAGCAGCAAGTCTTATAGCATATTGCAAAGAGAGTTTCTCTCTTCGTGAGTATAGTGATGGTTCATCTGCTTCCACATAGAGACTAGCAACAGGAGAAGTTCTAAAAGCCCCTAAAGCTAATCTAAGTCCTTGGTTATGTATAGGATCAAGCATTTGAAGATATGATTTTCGTGCAGAGCCATATATAATACAGCCATAGTCTAATTTTGACCGGACTATAGACCGATACAACTTGAGAAGTGTTGTTCGGTCTGCACCCCAAGAAGTATGGGAAAGCACTTTTAAAAGATTCAATGCTTTTAAACATTTAGCTTTGAGATATTTAATATGGGGTATAAAACTGAGTTTTCTATCAAATAAAATGCCAAGGAATTTAGATTCCTCAACAACTGGAATGGGTGATCCATATAAATGTAAAACCGGATCATCATGTTGCTTGCGCAACTGACAGAAATGTACACACTGTGTTTTTGATTTGGAAAACTTAAAACCATTGCTTGTTGCCCAATTTTCAATCTTATTTAAATTTTGTTGCAGTTGGCGTTCAATCGTCGCCATGCTTTTTGAGCGATAACAGATACAGAAGTCATCAACATATAATGAGCAATCAGTAAGATTACCTAAACATTTCACAATATCATTAATTTTAATGCTAAAAAGTGTTGTTGATAGAACGCCTCCTTGAGGTACACCTTGCTCCTGGTCGTAATAGTCAGACAGAGAGGAGCCAACTCGGACTTGCATGGCACGGTCTGCAAGGAAGTTTTCAATGAATGTAGGAAGTTTACCTCTTAATCCTAGTTTGTGGATATCTTTTAAAATGCCATATCTCCACGTGGTATCATAAGCTTTTTCCAAATCAAAAAACACAGCAACTACATGTTCCTTTTTAATAAAGGCATCACGTATGAAGGTTTCCAATCTAACTAAATTATCAGTTGTACTGCGGTCAGATCTGAAACCAGACTGAAACCGCGATATATGATTATTGGATTCTAAAAACCAAGTAAGTCTTTTATTTATCATTCTTTCAAGTGTTTTACATAGACAACTTGTTAAAGCTATAGGTCTATAGTTATTAGGTTCCGCAGGATCTTTCCCAGGTTTGGGAATTGGGATTATGGTTGCTAAGATCCAATCTTCTGGAAATTTACCAGTAGTCCAAATGTAATTAAATATATTCAAAAGAGTTTCAAGAGAAGTATCTGGGAGATGTTTAAGCATTTGATAGTGGATCTCGTCAGGACCCGTGGCTGAGTCATGTGATAGTTGAATAGCTTCAACTAATTCATCTAAATTAAAATCTTTGTTGTAAATTTCATTATTTTGTGATTTAAAATTTAATTTGACTTTCTCTTGTTCGGTTTTAATCTTTCTGAAGGATTCAGAGTAATTGAATGATGATGAATTGTGACAAAAAGTTTCTCCTAAAGTGTCAGCAATGTCTGTTTTTGAAGTTGCTTTGCTGTCAGTACCCACCATGTTTAGATGTGTGTAACTGGGGGATTTGTTTTTTCCAGAGATTTTTCTTATCATATCCCAAACCTTTTTAATAGGTGTTTTATGATTGATTTTCGAAACATAAGATCTCCATGATTTACGCTTCGAAAGTTTAATTGTTCTACGGGCTTTAGCTCTAAATACTTTGATGTCATTGAAATTGTTGGTATTTGGAGATCTTTTGAATTTAGATAGAGCTTGCTTGCGCTGTTTAATTGCTTCTTTACAGTCGTCATTGTACCATGGATTACTTTTAGTTGGATTTGTCGAAGTTTGAGGAATACATTCTTTAGATATTTCGATAAGAGAAGAGGTAAAATCAGCTATAGGATCAGAAGATTCTTTGAAGTTTTCTGGCACCAATTTACCAGTGCACAGAGTATTAAATAGATCCCAGTTGGCTCTATTTAATTTCCACTTTGGATTGTGATCCTCAGTGGAATAAGTGTTCTGTTCAATGATGATAGGGAAGTGATCACTATTGTGTTGGTCTTCACATACAGACCAATTATAATCAAGAAACAGTGATGGATGACATAAGGAAAGATCAATAGATGTAAAAGACTTTGTACTTGGAGAATGATAAGTGTAAGACTTATCATTCATAATACAAATGTCGTTCTTTGTAATGAAATTTTCGATAAGTTCACCTCTGGAATCATTGTTTTGACCACCCCAGAGGATATTGTGACCATTGAAGTCACCTAATAAAATATAAGGAGAAGGAAGTTGTTGCAGTAAATTGTCCAAATGTTGGGAGTTAAGAGAAAACGATGGAGGAATATATACAGAACATATGGTTATTTCTCTGTCTAGAGTGACAGAAACAGCAGTTGCTTGTAGTTGTGTTTGTAAATCAATCTTTCTTTGTGGGAAAGATGATTTTACAAATATTGAGGCACCACCAGAGGTCCTCAAACAGTCAGTATGAACATAGTTGTATACATTAAAACCTTTTAATGATATGTTATCATCTGGTTTAAGAAATGTCTCTTGAAAACAAAATACAGATGGGTTATATTCAGAAATCAATAATGATACTTCATTATAATTAGGTTTCAAACCTCGACAATTCCATTGTATAATTTTATGTTTAAAATCCATACTTGAAAATAATATTAAAATGGGTAATAAAATAATGGTTAGATTGAAACCCTCCATTATTTAAGCTAATGGTAATCGTGATAGTGTGCCTTTAGGGAGGTGATCACTGGAAGATGGCTCTGTGAAAACCACAGGCTCATCGTCCATGACCTCCTCGCCATCTTTTTCAGCAAACACAGAATATGGATTCATTTCAGCTTGTTTTGCTTTTTCCATTTGTTCTTTTTCTTTCTGTGCTTGTTCTTTTTGCCATTGCTGTTTTCTTTCTTCTTTTTGTTGTTTTTTAAGTTTGTCTTTCTCTTCTTTTTTCTTCCTCTCCTCCTCCTTCTTCATCATTTCCAGGGTTGCTGGCTTAAGTGCTGGCCCTGGACGAGGAGATGAAGTATTTTTGTCTTGTTTTCCCTTAGGTGTTTCTTTGGGTGTTTTTTCTGATGTTGATTTTTCTTGTTTTTTTAAGTATTCGTCAAAGCTGTCGTCTGTCTGTGTGGTTTTGTTTTCAGTTTGTGTTGATTTGTTGCAAGTGCCTGGTTTTACAGCACTTGCATATGATCTAGTATCATAAAATTGCTCATATTGTTTTCGAGCTTCTGGGAACGAGATGTTCTGTTCACATTTTATCTTAAGTATTTTCTTCTCTTTCTCCCAAGCTGGGCACTGTTTAGAGTTGGCAGGGTGTTCCCCTGAGCAGTTTACACACTTGGCTGGTCTTTGACACTGGCCAACTGGGCAATGCTCAGGCATACTGCAGTTGACGCATATAGCCTGTCTGCCACACTTGTTCTCGTGGTGGCCAAACACTTGACATTGATAACAACGAAGTGGATTTGGTATATATACGTCAACTTTGACTTGCATAAAACCTATTTTTACTACTGATGGTAAAACTGGTGAATTGAACGTGAATACAAATGTGTTTGTCGGTTTCTTTGCTCCATCACGGAAGACACTGATTCTACGAACATCTGTGACACCCTGTTCTCCCATGAACTCCAGAATATGCTCACAAGTCTGCCTGTTCAAGGCAGGACAGCGAACAATACCCTTGGATATGTTCAAGGAAGAATGTGGGGTCACTTTGCATTTCAGTCCGCAGAAGTTCTTCAAATTAAGAAGAGTTGTCTCATGTTTTTCCTTCGCACACTGTATCAGAAGGTCACCAGACCGTAGATTTTTTATGCTTTTGGGTTCACCTGTCAAACTCATTATAGTTTTATGTACAAGGAATGGAGAAAGAGAAGAAATACTCTCATCTTCCTTTTCTGAATGAATTATTAAAAATCTGGGTACATAAGGTTTTTTGTTTGAGGTAGACGAACTTGAAGAAGTTGGTTGAGAAGCTGGGTACGAGTTTTCAGAGTCAGTATCTGAATTTGCTATGTGACGTTTTTTTGCTTTTTGTTTAGCCATGTAGTTTGTTTGTTTGATTCATCCTCCATGCTCTCCACCCACCGTGGAGCCCAACAAGGGAGCACTTTAATGGAGTGGCTTTCCGATCTCCAGTGCTAGAGTTACATAGAAGGTATACTTGCACAAATAGAATCTGCACAATTGACCCGTTAAGCCACTGCCTTCCAGGATTATTTTATAAAAGAAAGAAAGTTTAAGATAATGGACACATGGTTGGCATCAGAACGATACTATAGAACGAAGATATAAGAAATATTTTTTTTTACATTTTCAGAATCCTGGGGCTCAGCATGACAAAGCCGATTAGAAACACCGGGCCGTGTTTCCACCTCAGTCTACCCCGTCAAAGAGGCCAAAGAGACGTGTTGAGTCATACAGAATTTATAAACGTCCATATTCTGCATGCTCTCAGTCTTCCAGGCCATCCCCTTCGAGTTACGAGAAAGCCACCCACGGCAGACTGGTGGGTCCTACTCTTAGCACTCCCAGAGGAGACAAGTATTACAATCAATATCGTCCCCTGTGTGAAGTGTGCCCCAGAGACCGCGACAAGGTGGTAGGGACTCTCCAGGGTCAAAATTATGAAACAGAAAGTTTAATCCAACTGGTATATGCGATTAAGGAGATGGATTGGAGGCTGTGATACCTTTATCTGCCTAAATAGGCGTTTAATAAGGGTATGGGGTAGATCATGTATCTAGAAGACACGCTGCACGCGGGGCGAAGTGGATCAGCTTCTTCAGTAAAAGGCAGGGAATCGAAAGGTTGCAAGCTGGAGACTCATCGGAGTCGCTGTATTATGTTTTACTTTATTCGCTTCTTAGTACTGTTCTAATATATGAAGACAGATCATCGTCTCTGTATGACTGAAAAAACGTTAACTGGAAAGCGTAAATACAGACAAATTAAATACACACTGCATTAGTTGAGTGTGCATCACTTTTGTATATCAAAGCTTGAGACGCTATACAGTCATGAGTATTAGCTTTAGACAGGTCAAAATTCTCAGTCTGCAACCTATCTTCACCTATCGCGTACATGTTTCAATACGGTGTTGTTATACCTTTCCTATTATGTATACTTATTCGTATGCGGCGAACCCGGACAACTCTAATACTATCAATATGTTTATCTTGAAATAATTCTTTCATGTTATTAACATGGAAGCAATTATTTCTTACTTGTGCAAAATCGCCACATTCCAAAAGGAAGTGACGTACAGTGAAAGGTGCGTCGCAACCAACACATTGAGGATGCTCTTCACCTTGTAGTAAGTATGAATGAGTGACTCTTGTATGACCTAAGCGGAGTCGAGCTAATACTACTTCTTCTCTTCTAATGTTTCGAACAACTGATTGATATTCACCAATAGTTGGTTTGATGTCAAGAAGTTTATTACCAATGCTGTTATTCCATGAAGTTTGCCATTCTTCCAAGATATATTTATTGATAGAGGGCTTAAAATTGGAAAATGGAATTTTAAAAGAAGCTGGTTCTAATGAAAGAGATGTTTTTGCTTGCTTATCTACCATCTCATTCCCTTGGATACCTATATGACTAGGAATCCAACAGAGAACAATTTCTTTATAAGTTAAAAGCTCATGACATTTTTCTAAAAGTTTCTGAATCTGTGGATTCTTTGAACTGGTATGGTTCATTGCTTTCAATACAGAAAGCGAGTCAGAAAATATAATAAATTTATTGTTTGCATCACAAGTGCTAATGAAATCTAAAGCTAGATCAACTGCTTTGGCTTCAGCAGTGAAAATTGATGAATCGTCAGGTATACGTTGCATATTACTATGGTTGTCTGATATAACAGCACAACCAACCTTTGAGTCTTCCTTTGACCCATCAGTATAAATTTGTTGGTAATTCTTATAACGACTTTGCATTTTTCTGAAATCATCTTTAAATATGTGTGGATTTGATTCAGATTTTTTCCCCGGAATGTAAATCAAAAAGTATTTCAGGTGGTTTCATGCACCAAGCTGGAATATTTGGTGTAAAATGTTTTTCAATATTTTGTGGTTTGATATTGGCAGATTCTAAAAGTGGTGAAATTCTGATGCCAAATGATTTAATAGCTTTAGGTTTTTGATCATACAAATTAACATAACTTGGTGGGAATGTAACTTCATGAGCAGGATTTGATGGGTTAGCAGCAAGTCTTATAGCATATTGCAAAGAGACTTTCTCTCTTCGTGAATATAGTTATGGTTCATCTGCTTCCACATAGAGACTAGCAACAGGAGAAGTCCTAAAAGCCCCTAAAGCTAATCTAAGTCCTTGGTTATGTATAGGATCAAGCATTTGAAGATATGATTTTCGTGCAGAGCCATATATGATACAGCCATAGTCTAATTTTGACCGGACTAGGGACCGATACAGCTTTAGAAGTGTAGTTCGGTCTGCACCCCAAGAAGTATGGGAAAGCACTTTTAAAAGATTCAATGCTTTTAAACATTTAGCTTTGAGATATTTAATATGGGGTATAAAACTGAGTTTTCTATCAAATAAAATGCCAAGGAATTTAGATTCCTCAACAACTGGAATAGGTGATCCATATAAATGTAAAACCCGATCATCATGTTGCTTGCGCAACTGACAGAAATGTACACACTGTGTTTTTGATTTGGAAAACTTAAAGCCATTGCTTGTTGCCCAATTTTCAATCTTATTCAAATTTTGTTGTAGTTGACGTTGAATTGTTGCCATGCTTTTCGAGCGATAACAGATACAGAAGTCGTCAACGTACAATGAGCAATCAGTAAGATTACCTAAACATTTCACAATATCATTAATTTTGATACTAAAAAGTGTTGTAGATAGCACGCCCCCTTGAGGTACACCTTGCTCCTGGTCATAATAGTCAGACAGAGAGGAGCCAACCCGGACTTGCATGGCGCGGTCTGCAAGGAAGTTTTCAATGAATGTAGGAAGTCTACCTCTTAATCCTAGTTTGTGGATATCTTTTAAAATGCCATATCTCCACGTGGTATCATAAGCTTTTTCCAAATCAAAAAACACAGCAACTACATGTTCCTTTTTAATAAAGGCATCACGTATGAAGGTTTCCAATCTAACTAAATTATCAGTTGTACTGCGGTCAGATCTGAAACCAGACTGAAACCGCGATATATGATTATTGGATTCTAAAAACCAAGTAAGTCTTTTATTTATCATTCTTTCAAGTGTTTTACAGAGACAACTTGTTAAAGCTATAGGTCTATAATTATTAGGTTCCGCAGGATCTTTCCCAGGTTTGGGAATTGGGATTATGGTTGCTAAGGTCCAATCTTCTGGAAATTTACCAGTAGTCCAAATGTAATTAAATATATTCAAAAGGGTTTCAAGAGAATTCTCTGGGAGATGTTTAAGCATTTGATAGTGGATCTCGTCAGGACCCGTGGCTGAGTCATGTGATAGTTGAATAGCTTCAACTAATTCATCTAAATTAAAATCTTTGTTATAAATTTCATTATTTTGTGATTTAAAATTTAATTTAACTTTCTCTTGTTCAGTTTTAATCTTTCTGAAGGATTCAGAGTAATTGAATGATGATGAATTGTGACAAAAAGTTTCTCCTAAAGTGTCAGCAATGTCTGTTTTTGAAGTTGCTTTGCTGTCAGTACCCACCATGTTTAGATGTGTGTAACTGGGGGATTTGTTTTTTCCAGAGATTTTTCTTATCATATCCCAAACCTTTTTCATAGGTGTTTTATGATTGATTTTCGAAACATAAGATCTCCATGACTTACGTTTCGAAAGTTTAATTGTTCTGCGGGCTTTAGCTCTAAATACTTTAACGTCATTCAAGTTGTTGGAATTTGGAGATTTTTTAAATTTAGATAGCGCTTGTTTACGTTGTTTAATTGCTTCTTTACAGTCGTCGTTGTACCATGGATTACTTTTAGATGGATTTGTCGAGGTTTGAGGAATACATTCTTTAGATATATCTATAAGAGAAGAAGTAAAGTCAGATATGGGATCAGAAGATTCTTTGAAGTTTTCTGGTATTAATTCACCAGTGCATAGAGTATTAAATAGATCCCAGTTGGCTCTATTTAATTTCCACTTTGGATTGTGGTCCTCAGTGGAAAAAGTGTTCTGTTCAATGATGATAGGAAAGTGATCACTATTATGTTGGTCTTTACACACAGACCAATTATAATCAAGAAAGAGTGATGGGTGACAGAAGGAAAGATCAATAGAGGAAAAGGACTTTGCACTTGAAGAAAGATAAGTGTATAATTTATCATTCATAATATATATATCATTTTTTGTTAAGAAATTTTCGATAAGCTCACCTCTGGAATCATTGTTTTTACCACCCCAGAGGATATTGTGACCATTGAAGTCACCTAATATGATATAAGGAGAAGGAAGTTGTTGTAGTAAACTGTCCAGGTGTTGAGAATTAAGAGAAAATGATGGGGGAATATATACAGAACATATGGTTATTTCTTTGTCAAGAGTGACAGATACTGCAGTTGCTTGTAGTTCTGTTTGTAAATCAATCTTTCTTTGAGGGAAAGATGATTTTACAAACACCGAGGCACCACCAGAGGGCCTCAGACAATCAGTATGAACATAGTTATATATATTAAAACCTTTTAATGAGATGTTATCATCTGGTTTAAGAAATGTCTCTTGAAAACAAAATACAGATGGATTATATTCGGAAATCAATAGAGTTACTTCATTAAAATTAGGTTTCAAACCTCGACAATTCCATTGAATAATTTTATGTTTAAAATCCATACTTGAAAATAATATTAAAAGAGATACTAAAATAATGGTTAGATTGACACCTTCCATTGTTTAAGTTTTTGGTAATCGTAAAAGTGTGCCTTTAGGGAGGTGATCACTGGAGGAAGAGTCTGTGAAAACCACAGAATCATCGTCCATGTCATCTTCCTCATCATCCTTTTTAAACACAGAAAATGGATTCTTCTGAGCTAGTATTGCTTTTTCAGCTTCTTCTTTATCTTTCTGTGCTTTTTCTTTGATATATTGTTGCCGTCTTTCATCTTTTGTTTGTTTGTTTGTTTGTTTGGTGCTTAACGACGCATCAACCCTTGTGGGTCATTAGCGTCAGACGGTATTAACTAAACATGATGAGGATGGAAAAAGTTAAAAATTTATAAGATAAAATAAAAAGAATGGTGATGATGAGTTTGTTTTATGTTAATAAGTTGCAATACGATTGTTGACAGGAGAGATCACGTACAATATCTGACAGTTTCAAAGAGCTATTCAGATAACTGTACATGTTCTTTAACTGAACAGAATACAACATAATATAATCTGTATTATGGTCTGATACAAATGTAAAACAAAACATGATTTTAAAAACAGCAATTAGATTTTGTTAAAAAGATTTATTTGTCTTAAAAATGTCATAATACTATCAATATGTATATCTTGAAATAATTCTTTCATGTTATTAACATGGAAGCAATTATTTCTTACTTGTGCAAAATCGCCACATTCCAAAAGGAAGTGACGTACTGTGAAAGGTGCGTCGCAACCAACACATTGAGGATGCTCTTCACCTTGTAGTAAGTATGAATGAGTGACTCTTGTATGACCTAAGCGGAGTCGAGCTAAAACTACTTCTTCTCTTCTAATGTTTCGAACAACCGATTGATATTCACCAATAGTTGGTTTGATGTCAAGAAGTTTATTACCAATGCTGTTATTCCATGAAGTTTGCCATTCTTCCAAGATATATTTATTGATAGAGGGCTTAAAATTGGAAAATGGAATTTTAAAAGAAGTTGGTTCTAATGAAAGCGATGTTTTTGCTTGCTTATCTACCATCTCATTCCCTTGGATACCTATATGACTAGGAATCCAACAGAGAACAATTTCTTTATAAGTTAAAAGCTCATGACATTTTTCTAAAAGTTTCTGAATCTGTGGATTCTTTGAACTGGTATGGTTCATTGCTTTCAATACAGAGAGCGAGTCAGAAAATATAATAAATTTATTGTTTGCATCACAAGTGCTAATGAAATCTAGAGCTAGATCAACTGCTTTGGCTTCAGCAGTGAAAATTGATGAATCGTCAGGTATACGTTGCATATTACTATGGTTGTCTGATATAACAGCACAACCAACCTTTGAGTCTTCCTTTGACCCATCAGTATAAATTTGTTGGTAATTCTTATAACGACTTTGCATTTTTCTGAAATCATCTTTTAATATGTGTGGATTTGATTCAGATTTTTTCCCGGAATGTAAATCAAAAAGTATTTCTGGTGGTTTCATGCACCAAGCTGGAATATTTGGTGTAAAATGTTTTTCAATATTTTGTGGTTTGATATTGGCAGATTCTAAAAGTGGTGAAATTCTGATGCCAAATGATTTTATAGCTTTCGGTTTTTGTTCATACAAATTAACATAATTTGGTGGGAATGTAACTTCATGAGCAGGATTTGATGGGTTAGCAGCAAGTCTTATAGCATATTGCAAAGAGAGTTTCTCTCTTCGTGAATATAGTGATGGTTCATCTGCTTCCACATAGAGACTAGCAACAGGAGAAGTTCTAAAAGCCCCTAAAGCTAATCTAAGTCCTTGGTTATGTATAGGATCAAGCATTTGAAGATATGATTTTCGTGCAGAGCCATATATGATACAGCCATAGTCTAATTTTGACCGGACTAGAGACCGATACAGCTTTAGAAGTGTAGTTCGGTCTGCACCCCAAGAAGTATGGGAAAGCACTTTTAAAAGATTCAATGCTTTTAAACATTTAGCTTTGAGATATTTAATATGGGGTATAAAACTGAGTTTTCTATCAAATAAAATGCCAAGGAATTTAGATTCCTCAACAACTGGAATAGGTGATCCATATAAATGTAAAACCGGATCATCATGTTGCTTGCGCAACTGACAGAAATGTACACACTGTGTTTTTGATTTGGAAAACTTAAAGCCATTGCTTGTTGCCCAATTTTCAATCTTATTCAAATTTTGTTGTAGTTGACGTTCAATTGTTGCCATGCTTTTCGAGCGATAACAGATACAGAAGTCGTCAACGTATAATGAGCAATCAGTAAGATTACCTAAACATTTCACAATATCATTAATTTTGATACTAAAAAGTGTTGTAGATAGCACACCCCCTTGAGGTACACCTTGCTCCTGATCATAATAGTCAGACAGAGAGGAGCCAACTCGGACTTGCATGGCGCGGTCTGCAAGGAAGTTTTTAATGAATGTAGGAAGTCTACCTCTTAATCCTAGTTTGTGGATATCTTTTAAAATGCCATATCTCCAAGTGGTATCATAAGCTTTTTCCAAATCAAAAAACACAGCAACTACATGTTCCTTTTTAATAAAGGCATCACGTATGAAGGTTTCCAATCTAACTAAATTATCAGTTGTACTGCGATCAGATCTAAAACCAGACTGAAACCGCGATATATGATTATTGGATTCTAAAAACCAAGTAAGTCTTTTATTTATCATTCTTTCAAGTGTTTTACATAGACAACTTGTTAAAGCTATAGGTCTATAATTATTAGGTTCCGCAGGATCTTTCCCAGGTTTGGGAATTGGGATTATGGTTGCTAAGGTCCAATCTTCTGGAAATTTACCAGTAGTCCAAATGTAATTAAATATATTCAAAAGGGTTTCAAGAGAATTCTCTGGGAGATGTTTCAGCATTTGATAGTGGATCTCGTCAGGACCTGTGGCTGAGTCATGTGATAGTTGAATAGCTTCAACTAATTCATCTAAATTAAAATCTTTGTTATAAATTTCATTATTTTGTGATTTAAAATTCAATTTAACTTTCTCTTGTTCAGTTTTAATCTTTCTGAAGGATTCAGAGTACTTGAATGATGATGAATTGTGACAAAAAGTTTCTCCTAAAGTGTCAGCAATGTCTGTTTTTGAAGTTGCTTTGCTGTCAGTACCCACCATGTTTAAATGTGTGCAACTGGGGGATTTATTTTTTCCAGAGATTTTTCTTATCATATCCCAAACCTTTTTAATAGGTGTTTTATGATTGATTTTCGAAACATAAGATCTCCATGACTTACGTTTCGAAAGTTTAATTGTTCTGCGGGCTTTAGCTCTAAATACTTTAACGTCATTCAAGTTGTTGGAATTTGGAGATTTTTTAAATTTAGATAGAGCTTGTTTACGTTGTTTAATTGCCTCTTTACAGTCGTCGTTGTACCATGGATTACTTTTAGTTGGATTTGTCGAGGTTTGAGGAATACATTCTTTAGATATTTCTATAAGAGAAGAAGTAAAGTCAGATATGGGATCAGAAGATTCTTTGAAGTTTTCTGGTATTAATTTACCAGTGCATAGAGTATTAAATAGATCCCAGTTGGCTCTATTTAATTTCCACTTTGGATTGTGGTCCTCGGTGGAAAAAGTGTTCTGTTCAATGATGATAGGAAAGTGATCACTATTATGTTGGTCTTTACTCACAGACCAATTATAATCAAGAAAGAGTGATGGGTGACAGAAGGAAAGATCAATAGAGGAAAAGGACTTTGCACTTGTAGAAAGATAAGTGTATGATTTATCATTCATAATACATATATCATTTTTTTTTAAGAAATTTTCGATAAGCTCACCTCTGGAATCATTGTTTTTACCACCCCAGAGGATATTGTGACCATTGAAGTCACCTAATATGATATAAGGAGAAGGAAGTTGTTGTAGTAAACTGTCCAGGTGTTGAGTATTAAGAGAAAATGATGGGGGAATATATACAGAACATATGGTTATTTCTTTGTCAAGAGTGACAGATACTGCAGTTGCTTGTAGTTCTGTTTGTAAATCAATCTTTCTTTGTGGGAAAGATGATTTTACAAACACCGAGGCACCACCAGAGGGCCTCAGACAATCAGTATGAACATAGTTATATATATTAAAACCTCTTAATGAGATGTTATCATCTGGTTTAAGAAATGTCTCTTGAAAACAAAATACAGACGGATTATATTCGGAAATCAATAGAGATACTTCATTAAAATTAGGTTTCAAACCTCGACAATTCCATTGAATAATTTTATGTTTAAAATCCATACTTGAAAATAATATTAAAAGATATACTAAAATAATGGTTAGATTGACACCTTCCATTGTTTAAGTTGTTGGTAATCGTGAAAGTGTGCCTTTAGGGTCTTTCATCTTTTTGTTGTTTTTTGAGTTTGTCTTTTTCTTCTTTTTTCTTCTCTTCCTCTTTCCTTATCATCTCCAGGGTTGCTGGCTTAAGGGTTTGCCCTGGACGAGATGGATTACTTTTTTCTTTAGGTTTTTCTTTAGGTGGTTCTTGTTGTTTTTCTTGTGTCTGTTGCTTTAAGTATTCTGTAAAGCTGTCGTCTGTCTGTGTGCTGTTGTTATGAGTTTCTGTAGATTTGTTGCAAGTGCCTGGTTTCACAGCACTTGCATATGTTCTAGCCTGATAGAATTGTTCATATTGTTTACGAGCTTCTGGAAAGGATATGTTTTGTTCACATTTTATTTTTAAGATTTTCTTTTCTTTCTCCCATTGTGTACACTCTTTGGAGTTGGCAGGGTGGTCGCCAGAACAGTTTACACATTTGGCAGGTCTTTGACACTGGCCAGATGCGCAATGTTCAGGCATACCACAGTTGATACATATAGCCTGCCTGCTACACTTATTTTCATGGTGGCCATACACTTGACATTGGTAGCAGCTAAGCGGATTGGGAACATATACATCAACCTTCGCTTGAATGAAACCTATTTTTACAACGGTTGATAATTCTGGTGTATTAAATGTAAATACAAATGTATTTGTTGGTTTCAGGACACCATCACGATGGACATTGATTCTACGGACATCCGTAACACCCTGTTCCTCCATGAACTCCAAGATATGTTCATTGCTCTGCCTGATTAAGGCAGGACAGCGAACAATACCTTTGGATGTATTCAAGGATTTATGAGGAGTTACGGAGCATTTTAGTCCACAAAAAGTTTTCATTTTTAAAAGGCTTTTTTCGTGAGGTTCTTTGGCACATTGTATTAAAAGGTCACCTGATCTAAGATTCTTAATGCTTTTTGGCTCACCTGCCATACTCATTATTGTCTTGTGTATCAGAAAAGGAGAAAGAAGAGAAATATCCTTTCCTTCCACTTCTGAATGAATGATGAGAAATCTAGGTACATAAGGTTTTATTGGTATAGAAGACTTAGATTGAGATTGAGAAGCTGTTAATGATTCATCAGAATCTGTGTCTGTAATCGGTGCGTGGCGTTTTCTAGATTTTGTAGCCATGTATGTTTGGTTTTAAGATTCAGCCTCCATGCTCTCCACCCACCGTGGAGCCCAACAAGGGAGCACTTTAATGGAGTGGCTTTCCGACCTCCAGTGCTAGAGCTACATGGAAGTAATACTTGCACAAATATATCTGCACAATAGACTCGCACAAATAAAATCTGCACAATTGACCCGTTAAGCCACTGCCTTCCAGGAATATTTTATAAAAGAAAGAATATATAAGATAATGGACACGTGGTTGGCATCAGAACGATACTATAGAACGAAGATATAAGAAATATTTTTTTTACATTTTCAGCTTCCTGGGGCTCAGCATGACAAGACCGATTAGAAACACCGGGCCGTGTTTCCCCTCGGGTCTACCCTGTCAAAGAGACGTGTTGAGTCATACAGAATTTTATACGCCCATATTCTGCATACTCTCAGTCTTCCAGGCCATCCCCTTCGAGTTACCGAGAAAGCCACCCACGGTGAACAAGTGGGACTCTACTCTTTGCACTCCCGGACGGGGACAAGTATTACAATCAATATCGTCCCCAAATGTGAAGTGTGCCCCAGAGACCACGGCAAGGTGGTAGAGTCACTCCGGGGTCTCAGCAGCTGTGCGTCCGAGTGTATCAAACTTGGTGCCAAATCAATGCTTAGACATAATACTTTTGCCTTAAGTTCAGCTTTGAAAAATAGTTAACATAAATAATAATGAATTTAATTTAAACAGAAGAAACAAATGAAAAATCGTGGAAAAATCAAGGGGGTGTACTTACAAATCTAATAATATCTCAATTGCTAAGTGCCCTAGAGTACCAAAACTGGGTTTAAACTAATGCTAAGACAATAGTATGTTTAACAAATTATCAAATTTTAAAATGGTCATATTATAATATTCATGAATATTGATGAAACCATGAGCATTTTGAGAATAATATTTGAAAATGAAGGGGATATACCTACAAAATTACTCATATCTCAGCAGCTTATAGCCCTTACATAGCAAACAAGGTGCCAACTTATTGCTATGATACAGCCCTTTATCTCAATGGTAATATTTGCCAGTTGTCGCTTTTACATATTCATGAAAATTAATATAAACATTAGAATAAAGAGAAAAATCTCCGAAAATGAATGGGGTATACCTACAATATTACCAATATCTAAGCTGCTAATTGCCCTAGAGTAGCAAACAATATACTTAATTTAAGTCTATGCATAGCAGTTTTACCTAGTGGGAAGATATAATAATTTAATATCAATATTAATAAAAACTTTAAAAATACAAGTAAAAAATGTATACAAATTGACAGCAGTGTACTTACAAAAGTGATAAATTTTATACTTTTTTTTCTTTTACTCAATTTTACTTAGGATTATGCTGTTTGATATGGTACCAAGCTTGTTACTATTGGGCAATTGGAAGCCAAGATATGAATCACTTTGTAGCTATACCCCCTTAATTTTCATGTATTTAGTCTTAATTTCTCATGTTTTCATCAATATTCATGAGAATTTAAATTTGATGTGTTATGAATTGGATCATTTTGGTAAACATGTTGTGTCTATGCATTGACTTAAAATCAGGTTTGGCACTATTGGGCACTTAACTACTGAGATATGAGTAATTTTGGAAGTGCACCCACTTGATTTTTCCGCAATTTTTTCTTTCATTTCTTCTGTTTACATTAAAATTCACGAATATTCATGATAAATATTTTTCATATTATACCTTATGGTAAAAGTACAATGTCTAAGCATTAAATTGGGATTAGGTTTGATACACTGGAACACATGGTAGGTGAAATATTTGTCATTTTATATGTACATCCCTTAATTTTTCTAAGATTTTTTCTTTAATGACAAAACTTTTCATTAATATTCATGAATATGCAAATGAGATAATATTCATATAGGACCGCTGGATGAAAGAACTTATCAAATTGAATCACTGAGGATATAAAAACTGGCAACAATGGTGGTTTGATGATGTTTTTTGTGCGGAAATATGTTCATTTATGTTTTTTTATGATTTTACTTCAATTTTGTAGGTTTTCATAAATATTCATAAATATGCAAATTTGATGATTTACTTATCTGACCACAAGACGAAAGACATGTGTCTAAGCTTTAATTTGACACTAATTTTAGTGCTCTAGGAAAAGTAGAACTCTAGATATGATGGAATTTGTAGGCGTACCCCCCAATCTCGAGAATCATATACTTTAAGCGGTTGCCATGGAAACCATGCATTTTCACGTAGCCCATACCTAATTTCTTGTGAGGAGAACTTCATTTCACATTCTGAGGGTCCCACTTGTTACGATACAGAATGGCTGGAATAACAGAATCAGCTATGGTTGCGTATACGCACAAATACGCAGTGGTTTAGGTATGCACCTGGGCACCTATTCGAACCATGATACGGTACTCTTTCTTTTGATAGTCCCAATAAAAGGTCGGTTTGTCTGAGATGGAATTCATTGTATCTATATTTATCAACGCTTGCACGTTTTCCTTATTCTTCTTGAATATCTCGGAAATCTTGTGCGTTTTTCAATATATAAAGGATGGAATTTTCCATTCTTGTTAGGGGACATTTTAAACATACCGATGAAAGGTTCGATATAGAGATGCTATTCATTATTATAAAAGGTACGTGAAGTTATATATATCGTTACTGTATTGATATTGTACATGATAGGGCGATGGCGATCCGTGTAATTGCATTGAATCGCGATGTCTCTAGCATGTTACATTGTATTGAAATAATAAGTCACTCGTTTTCTATTTTGTCGTCTGTTGAATCGGCCAGCATTCCGTGTATGTGTTCTTTCGGGTGTTATCAATAACGTCCCGTTTTTTTGGTGAAAATAGCGATTGTTACGCACTTGCGTGTGAAGTTACGCACATGCGTATTGCCTAAAAATCTGCTGGGACCATTCTTGCGGCTATAGTAAAAGCTGTCTGGATGGACTCGTCGGGTTATTTTGGACAAATGTAGTCACAGGCCATGTCGGGCCCGCACCTAAAACTATAATGGCATGCTGAAAGATTTACCAGGGACCGATAGGTGAAAAACAATTTTAGCAGCTAGATTTTAAATTGTTGTGATTTGTACGGCGTTGCTGGAAAGACGATTTAACTGCTAGTGATAATCGACTTTCTGTAGCGACCTGTCTGTGTCACCTCGAGTTATATCTGACGCATATAGGAATAAGGGTTAGGTGCATACACTACAACACACTTACATAAATAAGGTGATAGCTGACATGTATGTTTAGAGATAAGGTAGGTGTAATGTTACACCAAAGTAAATGTAAGATATTTTTTGTTACACCAAAGTAAATGTAAGATATTTTTGTTACACCAAAGTAAATGTAAGATATTTTCGTTACACCAAAGTAAATGTAAAGCATTTTTGTGTTACACCAAAATAAATGTAAGAAAGCATTGTACGGTTTTACACACATAAAACAGCAGAATGTAATCTCTCAATATTGATTTATATATTTTGCCGAGAGGTCATAATTAGTTGTTTACAACTGATACGTTATACATGTACGAAATTAGTGCGTGGGCAGGGTGATGTCCGACGTAAACGTCCAAACGTTACGTCGGCACCACACTGTTCAACCTTTTTCCTGGAATTTTAAGAGAATTGGTATCAGTATGTGTAAACCTCGAAACTATCTAGATAACGTGACCTTGAAGGGAAAAAGGGCCACAGGATCTTGATGTTTCGGCTGCGATAGCGTCTCAACCAGGGTGACGTTACGACAGTGTATAGAAGAGTTTGTTACGTATGGGTTTGTTCGTTTGGCATAAGAGGTATTGTTTAGCGCTGACATAGGCCAGTCACTAAAAAAATACTTCTCTATTATATAAGTTTAAGTGTGGGTATTTAGAAGAGCCGATCCATACTAACCGCATGAGAGCCGTTAGCCATACACCCACGGGTGTGGGCTAATCGCGCGCTTATAGGGTTAGGCTGTAATTTAAAAGAGTAAGACCACTGAAATTATTTCTATTTTTGTGAACTTCGAACGAACAACCTCATTATCGACGCAAAAGAGTGATTCTGAGATTCTAAATATAGATTGTTTTTTGCAGAATCATCTCTTGTGTCCCCTCCTACGTTGGAGGCTGAAAGATGGTGAGCCATTGATAAGTACCTGAGGGCACATAATAGTTGTCCCCTTAGGCCACGACCAGCGTGGATCAAAGCCCCAATCGTTACAACGTAGTGCAACAAAATGGGAAGCCAACCGGCTCGAATGGTTATATGAAAAATCTGACGTCCCAACGTGGGATATGATCAGGAGGACATAAATTAATACTGACGTCTTGAGTAACGATCAGTAGTACGCGTAACAGATAACACGAATACATGAATCCAGTGACGACCAAAGTACAGGTTCGATCACCTCAGCGCCGATGGTCTGAAATAGACACACGTGCAGCTTAGAAGACATAGTGTTCGCGAGACGCGTATAATCTCGAGATTTCTCGTCAATACGAGAACTTAAATATTAAAGGATCCAATTGTTTTTTTTTCTTAAGTTATATGTTAATCATATTCTTTACGTCTCTTATTTCTGACTAGTTGACGTACATCTAGAACAGGACAGTCCAAGATTGGTTCTGATTGAAACGATCTTGGAGTGGCAACTTGCTCTAGTATAGGATGGTCAATTAGCCAGAAATAACAGCGTAGGTGGTGTCATTGTATATTAATGTGTTGTTGATGTTTTCTTAGTACATAAAGTACTGAAAAGTTTTTGCTAGTTGTGTGCATTATTTTTCCCTGGTAGCATCGTCATCGCAAAGAGGAATTTTCCAATAAGATTTCCCCTCTTCCTTCCTGACCGGCTTTATGTCGTAACAATGGTGTCAGAAGTGGGATTTTTGAGGTTTTATTGGCAAATTTCTCTGCTGTGACGTTGCTACGGGCGCACTCTAGTAGTTTTCTTTACAAGAAAGGTGGTGAGTGTCAACACACAGTACTGATTGAATGCGTTCCCCTGTGATGAAGTGCGACACATGTAAATAAGTCATCACATAACATTCTGAGGGGACCCATACTTTCTTGTTCTGTGGATTGCCATTAGGGTATAAAACCCAAGGAAAATTTGTCAGAGTTTTATTATTAGACTTGTCCACCTTTATTTTACCCATATCATTGTGTATTAGCTTATGCCCTGTATTCCTATTAATTAAGGATACTGATGTGGAAAATTTCATATCGTTTGAGGGTACTAATAATTTAAATCACCTCAGTGACGTCATAGTGTGTGACGCCACTCAACTGATTTCTATTATTAGAAGAAGTCCATAGAAAGATTATTTTAGTCAATTATTATGTCTTGCTATGACAAGTGACTGTTGACTTGACTGTAACGCGTTTATATTAATATCGCGTAGGTATACATTTCTTGACGTAAATGCGAGAAAATGAATGACGTTTTTTAGTCAAATGCGTTTAGTGAGGGCCTATTTAAAGTTGATATATATCCTAGGCACCTTTCCGTGGTGATCTCTTATACGTTGTACTTTACGTTACTCATATGTAACGTCATTTAAATCCCTAGTAAAATTATTAGTTTACCAGCGCGAACGTTGGTTAGCCCATACCTATTTAAAAAGGGACAAAGCGAACCCTTATTTATTTTCAACAGTATAGTTGACTCATACCATTCCCAACAATAGGCTAAAATGGATAAACATATTTCATTAGCACGGGAATTAGGATATGAAGGGCAAGAACTAAGGGATTATCTTAAGAGGCAACAAGATTTAGAAAGGGAGGAAAGGTTGGCCCAAAGGGAATATGAAAAAGAGAAAAGGGAGGCCGAGCAAAAAGATAAAGAAAGGGAGCAAAAAGAGAAAGATAGGGAGCAACAAGAGAAAGATCGGGAATTAGAAAAAATGAAAATTGAGGCCGCACGCAAGGATAAGGAAGTGGAAAAGTTAAAAATTGAGGCCGCGCGCAAGGATAAGGAAATGGAAATGGAAAAAGAAATTGCGCTAAAAAAAATTGAGGCCGAAGTAGAACTAAAAAAAATCGAGGCCGAGACCACTTCACATCCCTGGGGGCCCAAAGAGAAAAGTTCAAATCCTAGGAGTCCCAAGCTTCCATACTTTGACGAACATACGGATAAGATGGATAGCTATTTAACTAGGTTCGAAAGTTATGCTTTGTCAAATAAATGGGACCCGTCCATGTGGGCATCATACTTAAGTGCCTTATTAAAGGGACGCGCTTTGGAAGTCTTCGTTAGGCTTTCCAGAGATGACCAGTCGGATTATGGTCAGATTAAGGAGGCTCTGCTTACCAATTTCGACCTCACCGAACGATCTTTTCGTAAGAAATTTAGGGATTGTAGGCCCGAGAAAGCCGAAACTTTCAGACAATTTAGCGGTAGGCTAGCGAGTTACCTTGATAAATGGCTAGGTTTGGCTAAGGTCGAAAAGACCTACGAGGCAGTTTGTGATTTTTTGGCCCGAGACCAGTTCCTTGACTGTTGCAGTCATGAGCTCTATTTGTATCTCAAACCTAAGACGTTTAAGGCCCTGGGTGAGTTAGCCCATGAGGCGGATTTGTTCGCCGATGCAAGGGGTGGAGTTCCCGGATGCGTCGCAAAAGGGCATCGTGAGACTAAGAGTCAAGTTCCGCATAATTATGGAAATCAGGTTGATCGAAAATCAAATATTTCTTGTAAGATTTGTGGTAAAGCCCATCAAACACATAATTGTTGGCACAAAAACAAGAGGGTGTCGGCTGGTACGGAAATAGCATCAAGTGCGGAATTTAATTCTCCTAATCAAGGGAGAAATTGGCAAAATAGGGGTCGTAGTTGGAATCGAGGCCGTAATAATTACCGTCGGAATCAGTCAGCTCCCGGTAGGAATTCCAATAGGAACTATAATAATGATAAAGTCGACCATCAGGTCAACTTTTGTAAAGTAAAGGGAGAACAAAGTACAGATAAGGGAGTGCATAGCGTGTATCATGCTAAAATGCACGACCCAATTGAGAATTATAAGGAGAATCCCCATAAGGATAGCAAGGGTACTTGCTATTTTTTAAGATCTAGACTACCGACGGCGGTAGGTACCGTAAATGGGAAGGAGGTCAGAGTTTTGAGAGATACGGGTTGTACCGGTGTAGTGGTTAGAAGGGACTTAGTATCCGATGAGCAAATGTTAGGGAAAGAGTTAGATGTTACTCTTATTAATGAGTCCAAACTGAAATACCCAGTGGCGCGTATTAGCGTGGAGTGTCCATTTTTTAATGGCACTACAGAAGCCTTATGCATGGAGGATACTTTGTATGATCTAGTTATAGGGAACATCGACAGATCGAAATTGCCAGATATGTCACATTTCGCAGCGAGCGTAGTAACTAGGTCACAAGCGAAAAAAGACGAGCATACATATAAAAAACTTAAAGTCCCAGATCAGATTATCAATAGTGATAGGAAGGCAATCGAGTTGGATCAGGCTTCGGATCCAAAGCTCTCGAATATACGGAAGCGAGTAGAGTTAGGCAACGTGACCGTGAGTCGGGGCATACACCGCGGAGAGACATAGTTCATAATGAAGAAGGGGTTAATCTATCGGCAGTTTACTTTGCGTGGTAAAACTACTTCGCAGCTGGTTGTACCTTCGAGTTTGACCGATAGGGTTATGACTTTGGCCCATGAATAGCTCATGGCAGGCCATTTAGGCATTCGAAAGACGATCGATCGGGTAGTGGCAGAATTTTTTTGGCCAGGTGTTTGCGGCGACGTGACACGTTTCTGCAAATCCTGCGACATATGTCAAAGGACCGTTCAAAAGGGCAGGGTAGCAAAGGTGCCTTTAGGTCGGCTACCATTAATCGATACTCCTTTTAAACGTGTAGCAGTAGATATTGTAGGACCAATTGAGCCCCGATCGAACAACCGCTCAAGATACATTTTAACAATGATGGATTACGCGACGCGTTATCCTGAGGCCATTGCATTACCTAGTATCGAGACCGAGCGCGTAGCAGAAGCATTAGTTGAGATGTTTAGTAGGGTTGGCGTACCCGATGAAATGTTAACGGACTGTGGGTCACAATTCACGTCTGAAATTATGAAGGAAGTAGCAAGATTGCTATCATTACAGCAGCTGACTACGACAGCATTTCATGCTCAATGTAATGGTTTAGTAGAGCGATCACACGCGACGCTCAAACAAATGTTGCGTAGAATGTGCGCTGAACGCCCTAAGGATTGGGATAGGTATCTTCCTGCACTCTTATTTGCAGTTCGGGAAGTACCTCAGGAGTCTTTAGGATTTTCACCGTTTGAATTATTGTATGGACGAAATGTACGCGGTCCGATGGCAATTTTAAGAGAATTATGGACAGACGAGGTGGAAGATGAAGAGGTTCGCTCAACCTATGATTACGTGATAAATTTACGAAACCGTCTCGAGCATACTTGCGAGTTGGCAATGAAAAATTTACAAAAAGTGCAAGGAAAACAAAAGGTGTATTATGATCGACGAGCGAAACCTCGTTCTTTCAAAGTGGGAGATAAAGTTCTATTACTACTCCCCACCGATAGTAATAAGCTATTGCTACAATGGCGGGGACCGTTCGAGATAGTAGAAGTGTTGAACCGTGTTGACTACCGTGTAAACGTAAACGGTTACATCCATACATATCACGCCAATATTTTGAGGCTCTATGTTGAACGGAAAACTGAAGCATCTCACTGCTTATTATCCGCCGAAGCGAGTATGCCGTTAAGCGAAGATGATGACGACGAAAGTGACGAGTATTCACTTGAGGACTGTACATTTCCTTCTAATAAGGAAATTGAGACATATCGAGACGTTAGTATCTCGGACGAACTTACAGACGAACAGAAAAAAGAGGTCAAAGAATTACTGGCCAAATACCCAGATGTACTGACCAGTATACCAGGCAAGACCGGATTATTGGAGCATGATATCAAATTATCAACTGCAGAACCTGTTAGGTCTAAGGGTTACCCTTTACCATATAAAACCAGAGAGATAATGGAATCTGAAATAGATGAGATGATTGAGCTAGGCGTGATCGAACCTTCGATCTCTCCTTACTCTTCGCCCATTGTGTTAGTTCCAAAAAAAGATGGGTCGGTTAGATTCTGTATTGACTTCCGCAAGCTTAATAAGGTTACGGAATTCGATGCGGAACCTATGCCAAATATGGAGGAAGTTATTAATAGAATGTCAGGGCATAGGTTCTATTCGCAAATGGATTTATGTAAAGGTTACTGGCAATTAGGCCTCAGCAAAAGGTCAAGGCCATATACAGCCTTTGAAACACCTAGGGGATTATTCCAGTTTAAAACCATGCCTTTCGGTTTAGTTAATGCGGGGGCCTCCTTTTGTCGTCTCATACGCATAGTATTGCAAGGTCTGAGAAATGTCGATAGCTTCGTAGATGACATGTGGATTTTCACGGAAACTTGGGAAAAACATTTAAAATCCATAAAAGCCACCTTAGATAGATTGCGAGCTGCTAAACTTACCGCAAAACCCTCTAAGTGTAAAATAGGGTACAGTGAAATTGAATGCCTAGGCCATAATATTCAAGACCAAACATTAAGGCCTAAGGATGACAAGATACAGGCTGTTAAAGATGCACAAAGGCCCGTTACTAAGAAACAAGTCCGAGGTTTTTTTGGGTTTAGCTGGGTTCTATCGGAAATTCATCCCCAATTTCTCGGAAATTGCAGCACCTTTAACCGATCTAACGAAGAAAGATCGCCCAAACCAAATTAAGGACTGGCTAAATCATCACGAAAGGGCTTTTCAAACGTTGAAAAGTCGTCTTACATCCTCCCCTATTCTGAGATTGCCTGTCTTTAATGAAGGGAAACCATTCATACTTAGATCAGACGCGTCCGATATCGGAATCGGAGCTGTACTACTGCAAGAATTTGAGGGGGAAGGTAAATTACCAATTGCCTACGCTAGTAAGAAGTTGTTACCCCGGGAAAGAAATTATTCTGTAATTGAGAAAGAATGCTTAGCAATTATTTGGGCAATTGAAAAGTTCAGGAAATACCTCTTTGGGGAAGAATTTATCCTGGAATGTGATCACAAACCCCTATCATTCATGCAGACTGCTAAGGCATTGAATTCCAGAATTATGCGTTGGGCATTAAAGCTCCAACCATACAGATTTAGGATTGTGGCAATCCGAGGACAAGACAATGTGGGGGCAGACTATCTTTCCAGGTAGTCCGCCATTGAAGTCGCACGTGTATATATGTTGTAATATATATTTATTCTGTATTATTCCTTCTTTTCTGCATCGTGTATCGTAAGAAAAAGTCATTCCTTTTTCTCCCAAAAGGAAGGGCCTTTGTTACGATACAGAATGGCTGGAATAACAGAATCAGCTATGGTTGCGTATACGCACAAATACGCAGTGGTTTAGGTATGCACCTGGGCACCTATTCGAACCATGATACGGTACTCTTTCTTTTGATAGTCCCAATAAAAGGTCGGTTTGTCTGAGATGGAATTCATTGTATCTATATTTATCAACGCTTGCACGTTTTCCTTATTCTTCTTGAATATCTCGGAAATCTTGTGCGTTTTTCAATATATAAAGGATGGAATTTTCCATTCTTGTTAGGGGACATTTTAAACATACCGATGAAAGGTTCGATATAGAGATGCTATTCATTATTATAAAAGGTACGTGAAGTTATATATATCGTTACTGTATTGATATTGTACATGATAGGGCGATGGCGATCCGTGTAATTGCATTGAATCGCGATGTCTCTAGCATGTTACATTGTATTGAAATAATAAGTCACTCGTTTTCTATTTTGTCGTCTGTTGAATCGGCCAGCATTCCGTGTATGTGTTCTTTCGGGTGTTATCAATAACGTCCCGTTTTTTTGGTGAAAATAGCGATTGTTACGCACTTGCGTGTGAAGTTACGCACATGCGTATTGCCTAAAAATCTGCTGGGACCATTCTTGCGGCTATAGTAAAAGCTGTCCGGATGGACTCGTCGGGTTATTTCGGACAAATGTAGTCACAGGCCATGTCGGGCCCGCACCTAAAACTATAATGGCATGCTGAAAGATTTACCAGGGACCGATAGGTGAAAAACAATTTTAGCCGCTAGATTTTAAATTGTTGTGATTTGTACGGCGTTGCTGGAAAGACGATTTAACTGCTAGTGATAATCGACTTTCTGTAGCGACCTGTCTGTGTCACCTCGAGTTATATCTGACGCATATAGGAATAAGGGTTAGGTGCATACACTACAACACACTTACATAAATAAGGTGATAGCTGACATGTATGTTTAGAGATAAGGTAGGTGTAATGTTACACCAAAGTAAATGTAAGATATTTTTTGTTACACCAAAGTAAATGTAAGATATTTTTGTTACACCAAAGTAAATGTAAGATATTTTCGTTACACCAAAGTAAATGTAAAGCATTTTTGTGTTACACCAAAATAAATGTAAGAAAGCATTGTACGGTTTTACACACATAAAACAGCAGAATGTAATCTCTCAATATTGATTTATATATTTTGCCGAGAGGTCATAATTAGTTGTTTACAACTGATACGTTATACATGTACGAAATTAGTGCGTGGGCAGGGTGATGTCCGACGTAAACGTCCAAACGTTACGTCGGCACCACACTGTTCAACCTTTTTCCTGGAATTTTAAGAGAATTGGTATCAGTATGTGTAAACCTCGAAACTATCTAGATAACGTGACCTTGAAGGGAAAAAGGGCCACAGGATCTTGATGTTTCGGCTGCGATAGCGTCTCAACCAGGGTGACGTTACGACAGTGTATAGAAGAGTTTGTTACGTATGGGTTTGTTCGTTTGGCATAAGAGGTATTGTTTAGCGCTGACATAGGCCAGTCACTAAAAAAATACTTCTCTATTATATAAGTTTAAGTGTGGGTATTTAGAAGAGCCGATCCATACTAACCGCATGAGAGCCGTTAGCCATACACCCACGGGTGTGGGCTAATCGCGCGCTTATAGGGTTAGGCTGTAATTTAAAAGAGTAAGACCACTGAAATTATTTCTATTTTTGTGAACTTCGAACGAACAACCCCATTATCGACGCAAAAGAGTGATTCTGAGATTCTAAATATAGATTGTTTTTTGCAGAATCATCTCTTGTGTCCCCTCCTACGTTGGAGGCTGAAAGATGGTGAGCCATTGATAAGTACCTGAGGGCACATAATAGTTGTCCCCTTAGGCCACGACCAGCGTGGATCAAAGCCCCAATCGTTACAACGTAGTGCAACAAAATGGGAAGCCAACCGGCTCGAATGGTTATATGAAAAATCTGACGTCCCAACGTGGGATATGATCAGGAGGACATAAATTAATACTGACGTCTTGAGTAACGATCAGTAGTACGCGTAACAGATAACACGAATACATGAATCCAGTGACGACCAAAGTACAGGTTCGATCACCTCAGCGCCGATGGTCTGAAATAGACACACGTGCAGCTTAGAAGACATAGTGTTCGCGAGACGCGTATAATCTCGAGATTTCTCGTCAATACGAGAACTTAAATATTAAAGGATCCAATTGTTTTTTTTTCTTAAGTTATATGTTAATCATATTCTTTACGTCTCTTATTTCTGACTAGTTGACGTACATCTAGAACAGGACAGTCCAAGATTGGTTCTGATTGAAACGATCTTGGAGTGGCAACTTGCTCTAGTATAGGATGGTCAATTAGCCAGAAATAACAGCGTAGGTGGTGTCATTGTATATTAATGTGTTGTTGATGTTTTCTTAGTACATAAAGTACTGAAAAGTTTTTGCTAGTTGTGTGCATTATTTTTCCCTGGTAGCATCGTCATCGCAAAGAGGAATTTTCCAATAAGATTTCCCCTCTTCCTTCCTGACCGGCTTTATGTCGTAACACCACTGAACAATTTGGCAGGAATTTAAAAGGCCCTAGGAGTGCAGGATAGATAGTACCTTAACCCCTCCCCTAGGCGTGATACATGAATATGTGATGTGACGTGATTTTCCCTCATTTTTTAAAGTTTTCATGCATTTTCATGAATATTCAAATGAGATATTATTCATATAGGACCACTGGATGATTGGACCTGTCAAATTGTAACATTGATTATATTAAAACATGCAACAATGACAATATTGGGGTGAAATCAGCCTATTTATATTTGTAATGATGTTCCCTATTTTTTTTGCGATTTTATTAATATTCATGAATATGCAAATTACGCAAATAAGGTACGTTGCATATTTGACCATGGAATAAAGGCCTATGTCTTAGCTTTATTTTAGTACAAATTTTAGAACTCTACGACTAAAAGCAGCTGAGATATTATTGATCTTGAACGTATACCCCCATTCGTGACCACATTTTTAATGTTTTCATAAATATTTATGAATATGCAAATTAGATAATTTCCATATCCAACAAGGGAATAATAGGCATATGTCTAAGCTTTAATTTGGTATTAAGTTTAGTAGTCTAGGATAAGTAACAGCTGAGATAGGAGTAATTTTATAGGCAGACCCCCTTCTCAAATTCGCTATGGGTTGGCATAGAAACTATGCAATTTCACATAGCCCAAACCAAAATTTTTTTGAGGACACCTTCGTTTCCCATCCAGTGGGTCCCAATGAACAATTTGGCACCCATGAAAAATTGTCCTGGGGGTGCAAGGTAACCTAAATTGGATGCCGGGGTTATGGAAAAGGTAAAAATTTGTAATAAATCAAATGGATGATAATTATGAATTTTTGTTTGTTTGTTTGGTGATGATAATAATAAATTTTAAAACCACATCGAGTTGCTGTATGATTATTGACAGGAAAGATCATGTACAATATCTTCAGTTTCAAAGAGCTATTCCAGACAACTGTACATATTCTTTGACTGAACAGAATATAGCGATAAACGATTCTGATGATTCATTGATACTATCTTAGTCTATATGGCATTATGGTATAAAACAAAACACAATCTTTAAAATAGCGACTAGATTTTGTTAAAAGGATTTATTTCTTTTAAAAATATCGTAATACTATCAATATGTATATCCTGAAATAACTGTTTCCTGTTATCAAGATGGAAGCAATTATTTCTTACTTGTGCAAAGTCGCCACATTCCAAAAGGGAGTATCGTACAGTGAATGGTGCGTCGTAACCAACACATTGTGGCTGCTCTTCACCTTGCAGTAAGTATGAGTGAGTGACTCTTGTATGACCTAAGCAGAGTCAAGCTAAAACGAATTTTGCTTTTCTAATGTTTCAAACAACCGATTGATATTTTCCAATAGTTGGTTTGATGTCAAGAAGTTTATTTCCAATGCTGTTATTCTATAAAGTTTGCCATTGTTCCAAGATATATTTATTGATAGACGGCTTAAAATTGGAAAATGGAATCTTAAAAGAAGATGGTTCTAATAAAAGCGATGTTTTTGCTTGCTGATCTACCATCTCATTCCCTAGAATGCCTATATGATTAGGAAACCAACAGAGAACAATTTCTTTATAAGCTAAAAGCTCATGACATTTTTCTAAACGTTTCTGAATCTGTGGATTCTTTGAACTGGTATGGTTCATAGTTTCAATACAGAAAGGGAGTCAGAAAATATAATAAATTCATTGTTAGCACCACAAGTGTTAATGAAATCTAAAGCTAGATTGACTGCTTTGGCTTCAGCGGTGAAAATTTATGATTCGTCAGGTATACGTTGCATATTACTATGGTTTTCTGATATAACAGCACAATATATGTGTATTTGATTCAGAATTTTTCCCAGAATTTAAATCAAAAGCATTCTAGCTTGTTTCATACACCATGCTGGAATATTCTGTGTAAAATGTTTTTCAACATTTTGTGCTTTGATATTGACAGATTCTAAGAGTGGTAAAATTCTAATGTCAAATAAATTTATAGCCTTAGGTTTCTGATCATATAAATCAACCTAATTTGGTGGGAATGAAACTTCATGAGCAGGATTTGATGGGTTAGCAGCAAGTCTTAAAGCATATTGCAAAGAGAGTTTCTCTTTGTGAGTAAAGTGATGGTTCACCTGCTTTCCATATAGAGACTAGCTACAGGAGAAGTTCTAAAAGCTACAAAAGCTAACCTTAGTCCTTGATTATGTATAGGATCAAGCATTTGAAGATATGCGTTTAGTGCAGAGCCATATATAATACAGCCATAGTTAAATTTTGACAGGACTAGAGACCGATAAAGCTTGAGAAGTGCAGACCCTGGTTTCAATCTTGCCGAATTTCAAACCCATCCAAGCTGTTGTTGCTGTCATTGTTATATAGAATAAAGAAGATCGAATGAAAAATGGAAAAGCTAGAGTGCTCACAAGATTTTCCCCATCATAACCCTACGGTAGCTATCTGTTGCAATGGAAACCAGAGTTCTCATCTGATCTGTCCCAAAACCTATTGCAGCCAATCCCCCACCCCAATGATGGTTTAGATGAAATTTGATTATGATCGGCCAGCTGGTCTCAGAGATATTCATGTCTGAAAGTGTGAACAGACACACGGACGCCGGCTAGAGTCCCATCCTATAAGCTCACTGAGAGGTGAGCTTATAATATATGAATCTATCATGAGTGTGAGGGTAGGATAGAAAAATCCGTCCCAAGGATTACCGTTTGGCATTACATTAGTGAGTGATTTTTCTATCCTACCCTCACACAAATAATGGACACATTTTATTGCTCACCATGGTTTGTTTTTTTTATTTTAAAATAAGCTTCCAGAAGTCGCCGAATACGCTGAGATAAAATTTCATATGATGACGTCACTTTTAACATAAAAATGACTTGGCTTGACAACCATGTGCATGTGTTCTGATAGCAATATACAACTCTCACGTGACAGCCTTGATAAGATAACACGGGTAAGATATTTTCTATCCCAGGGTAATTTCTCAGATATCCTTATCCAGTGTGCAAGAAAATGGTTTCCCATTTGAAATTACATAATAATTCCAACTCCATTTTTTATCGTTTTTTCAGCGATTTTGATTGGTCTATTGGCAATATTAAATGGTTTTTACACTCCGATAAAAACGTGTTTATGGTTATTTGATATCTGCCTTGATTTCACAGTACTAAGATAGTGTTAACAATAATAATAAACTGAATATAAAACTTAGAACACATGTATATGAAACATTTACCAGTTTAAATATTGTTAAGCATGTTGAAAGCTCATTTGAAACCCTTACACCATATGGTGGTGCATCTTCAAAACAGCGGGGGGGGGGGGGAACTCTAAGAAATGAACTGTATGACGTAGATATGCGATGTCAAGGCTACATCAACAACGAAATATTTTGGTGCAGTTTGACAGCGTCAAAACGAATCTTTTATATCTTTAGGTCCTACTAATGTGAAAGATTTAGGCAGGGACTTGTGACGATAAGTAGCGCCTTATTCTAAATGGTCTTCAAAAAGTCATTGGGAGTTATTTTTGAGGTCATACTAACATATTTGCTCCCTATAGAATGCCATTTAAATTATAAGTAAAAAAAACAACAAATTTTTGAACTGACAGAATTATCAAGATGGCTGCCCCACCTTTCATGGACAGTGGTTACAAACTATTTTCCTTCAGCGGCCTTTAAAAGAAATATGATCAACAACCCTTTACAAATGAGCTGTTTTGTTCAAAAGTTGGAATTGTAAGGAATGCATTATTATTTTTAAGGATTTGATCAATGTGTAAACTCGAGCAAATTACTCACTTGTGAGTGATTCGCCAGAATATAAACATCGACAAAATCCACAAAAAAAGAATAGGGTCCTATAGCATACACAAGCATGCCCACTGCAGCCACCATACCCACTCATAACACTATATACACAAGCATTCCTAATGGAGACTCTACACTCACATGACATAACACACACAAGTAATTCTACTGCAGCCGCTACACCTACACATAACACACACAAGCATGCATACTGCTGTCGCAACACCCACAAAAACATAACACACACACGCATTCCTACTGCAGCAGCTACTACCCATTCATAACATAACACACACATGCATGCACACTGCAGCCACCATAACCACTCATAACACACGCAAGCATGCCTACTGCAGCAACCACACCCATTCATAACCTAACACACACAAGCATGCATACTGCAGCCTCCACACACACTCATAACATAACAGATACAAACATTCCTACTGCACCCTCTACGCTCACACAGAACAGAACGCACACAATGCAGTCACAACACCCACAAATAACATAGCTCACACAGGCATTCAGTTGGAGAGAACATCAACACTACTGCATGGAAGCATTCACTTTCCAAAAAACCCACAACAGTAACACCAACAAACATATCAAACCCAGGCTACTTCTCACCAATCACTGCACTTACATCTAACAGAGCAATTTCACCTACAGAACACTCATATGCTCTAAACCATTCAGCATACATGTCAATAGAACATAACCTCTACAGCTCCTCAACCTTCATAGAACCACTTTACTCTCCAATCAGTGAGGATGACAGTCACCTAGTTGGATGTCTCCAGCAGAGCAGACTATAGATGGTGAAATCCATTCTCTAAGACACCAATGCTGGTCTATGGAGGAGCGAAACATAACCTCTACAGCTCCTCAACCTTCATAGAACCACTTTACTCTCCAATCAGTGACAGTCACCTAGAGGGATGTCTCCAGCAGAGCAGACTTAAAGATTGCCAATGGTGCGCCGTTATAGATGATGAAATCCATTCTCTAAGACACCAATGCTGGTCTATGGAGGAGCGAAACATAGCCTTTACAGCTCCTCAACCTTCATAGAACCACTTTACACTCCAATCAGTGAGGATGACAGTCACCTAGTGGGATGTCTCCAGCAGAGCAGACTTAAAGATTGCCAAGGGTGCGCCGTTATAGATGGTGAAATCCATTCTCTAAGACACCAATGCTGGTCTATGGAGGAGCGAAACATAACCTCTACAGCTCCTCAACCTTCATAGAACCACTTTACTCTCCAATCAGTGAGGATGACAGTCACCTAGTGGGATGTCTCCAGCAGAGAAGACTTAAAGATTGCCAAGGGTGCGCCTTTATAGATGGTGAAATCCATTCTCTAAGACACCAATGCTGGTCTATGGAGGAGCGAAACATAACCTCTACAGCTCTTCAACCTTCATAGAACCACTTTACTCTCCAATCAGTGAGGATGACAGTCACCTAGTGGGATGTCCCCAGCAGAGCAGACTTAAAGATTGCCAAGGGTGCGCCGTTATAGATGGTGAAATCCGTTTTCTAAGACACCAATGCCGGTCTATGGAGGAGCGGTCCGCTCTCTTAGAGCAGAAGGTGCTCGACTAAGGAAGGAAAAGAGTAAGTCCAATTTTAGGTCCCTTTTGAATTGCATTGGAAGGTTAATAACATTTGTCCGTCCATCCATCTTGAACCATATCTCAGTACCTATTTATCAGATTTAATGCCTTCTTTGAAGAAATGATAATTATAACGGAAGTCAATATCCTATAAGTTTCATCAAAGTAAAAAAAAGCAAGGATCAGGAATCTATACAATCAAGTACCACACCTGTCCATGTATACCAAATGGGAAAGTAACAATATCACAATAAAAGTAAAAAAAGATGGCAAAGATAATGAAATGATATCAAGTACCACACCTGACCCAGGATACCACATGGGAAAGTAACAAAAATATAATAAACAACACCAATAAGAACCAAGAGTTTAGTCATTCCCAGCAGGTGACCACAAGGCAGCAATGAACGGACGCGAAAGCATGAGAATACACTAGCACAAAAGATCCACAAAAGAAGTACTGCCTTGGAATGGTCATAAAAATATTTTACTGGAGGGCTTAAACAAGTTTCACGGCACCAACCTCACCCTTATTTCAGATGTAGATCAAGACACAAAGATGTTTGGGTTGCAGGAAAGACCCCCAGCTTATCAATGCATCATCTCCAAAAACGTACAAATCAAGGTATATCAAGATAAGGATTCAACAGTATATAAAACTAAATATCGGAGCAGAAGAAATCCAACAGGTAAGCCCAAAAATAGTAAATGAGTATGATCAAGTTGGCCTTACAACAGCCAAAGCATCAGGGGCCTGTTGCATAAACCGTCATTAAAAGTTAACTGCCAGTTAAGTCGTCATTAAGTCGCTGTTAACTTAATGCCGACTTTAACTCTGTTGCATGAAAGTCCATTAACTTTAAGTCGGCATTAAGCTCCCCTTAAAGCTGGCATTAACTAAAGTACCTCAGGAGGTACTTTAAAGCTGTCATTAAGTATGGATTACACTGCTGTACATGTGCATAGCCATGATTTGCAGCCAATTTGTAATCCACTGAAAATTAGTAATCATAATCATAAAAACAGCAAAAAATGAGCATTCAAATGATAATCACTAGTATTTCAAAGTGATTATTGGCTTCCAGTGCCTAAGTACAATACGCTATGGGGAGCAAGGGATTGAGTGGGCATGCGCGGATCGGGGGGAGGGGGGGGGGCAGGGGGTCTGGACCCCATCGGAAAATCACACGTTATATGGGTAGATCTAGATCTAAACCCCCTCCCGCTCCTGACGAAAATTCCTGGTTCCGCGCATGGGGGGGGGCAATTTATTTCACTGGAATGCATTAGAGCAGATTGTCTAATGGAGGACCAGGCTCGGGGGAGGGGGGGGGGGGGTGGGTGTTCTATACCAGCTAGGGGCTTGAGATTGGCAGAAAATGATGGCTTTCACATGACTTTGATAATACAGCGAGATACTAAACGTCCTTTTGAAACTGGCATTTTGGGCCTTGCTTCTTCGTTACTTTGCGAGTCGCAAAATGAACGTGCATCATATCACTGGGTAAGAATGATATAACTCTGACCTTTTTTTGAGTGTCGGTGTATATACAACAACAGTATTGGCACGCGCGCTGTGACGTAAGCTGTGACGTGCAATTATTCACACTGTATAACCTGATCAATACGCGACGGCCCGACCGAGTAAAGAAACACCGTTTATCTCTTGATAATCATCCAGCAGGCCATACATTTGGCAATAAAATATGTTTGACCCTTTTAAGCAATAAGTGCGATATTTGTTGTTGCAAAGCATGAACCACGCGGCGTAGGGGGACCGGAATAAGGGATAGTGAAAAGCACACGTGTATCACAGTTTTGTACCTCATCCGATGACAACTCTGAAAGTATTTCTTATGTGATTGGTATGCTTTCCAGAAAACAATATTATATGATTCTATACTCGAGATTCTATAAAGAGTGCATTTGGAGAGAAAAAAAAGAAACAAATTAAACAACTACCATGACTACGGATGGTGGACAAAAGTACTCGTCACACGCACTGTTTTTGCAAAATTATTCCTGGAAAACTATTGAAGCAACAATTATGAAAATAGTACCAAATGATCATGATGATAGCAAATTGGTTTTCGTAATGAACATACTTACAGTAGTTTACTGTTATCTATTGTTTTCTTATACCAACCGTTTTAGCGCAAAGAAAAAATAAAATCATGCCATTTTTTTCGATGACGTTAACGTTAGCGTCACTTGAAAAAAAGTACTCACTTTGAACGCGCGTAAGATAGTTTAGAACCAAAAGAGTAATCATTTTGGTATTTAATTGTATATTGTTATTTTCTATTTGCTATTCTGTGAAATTGCACCCATGCATTAACTATTTTTTTACCAAAAAAAAAAATCTTGAAATACACTGTTTTATACAGCGACGTCATGGAGTGACAAATAATTTTGTCCACCATATGTAGGCGAAATGCATGCACTGTTGAACCAAGCTGCTTTCAAACATGCTTTTGAACTAGGTGTATAAATGATTTACGGTTAGCGAATTTTTATGGTTAATCTTACCGAATAGCGGAATGAGAGGTGCTAGTGATTAGCGAATTTCGGCCTGTTTGCTTACAGAAGTTCCTCTTAAAAAATGAATAAAAATGAAAAGTACCACCAAACAACCCTTAAAACGGAAATCGACTAGTCCAATTGATAGAAGCGGGAAATTCCATTTGGCTTAAAAGGGTCAAACATATCTTATTGCCAAATATGATACAGCAATGGGGTTGGGTCCCAGGTTGGGTACTTTGATATTTTCATACATACGTAGGCTCGGTCCATTTTTTTGGGGTCAAATTTTTGAATTTCAATATTTTTTGGGGTTTTCCGAAAAATGAATATTTTTTGAGGTAAGAAAATTTTGTGGATATTTTTTTGGGGTCATCCCAAAATTGGACTAGTTTTAGGGGTTATTTCTATATATTTTAGGGTCTTTTCTTAAGGTAAATATACAGAATCGGGATATTTTTTGGGGTTGCAAAAATTTCAAATATTTTTTTTTGGGGTGCTTGAAATTTCTGATATTTTTTGGGGGTGAACGGTAGATGCTGGGTCCGAGCTTACGTATGCAGAAAAATTAGAGTACCCCCCCCCCCCCCTGGGGGTTGGGTCACAAGTTCTCAAAGCATTAGTTACGACACTTGCCCTAGTTAGCGAATTCGATGGAAAAAAGTTATTCCATTTCGCTTTTACAGAAAACTGTTACTGAATACATGTACCGATTTTCGGATGTATTTTTATACCGATTACTGATTTTTGGCCTAAACTTTACTGATTACTGATTTTTCCAAATTATACTGTTTAGCGATTTCTGGACATACGTTTTACTGACTAGCGATTTTTGGGTCTAAATTTTACAGATTAGCGGTTTTTGGGTGTTACTGATTAGCGATTTCAGAGGTATCCCATTGAGACCCTCATAGCTATAGTCATGTCATGTCAGGACAATCAGTTCACCTAATCACAATTCTTTTCCTGGGCAAGCTTGAGCAAGTGCTTCGTGCACATACTTTCGCTTGTCAACAACCCTTCTTGACTGAATAAACGGCAGGAGAATGACCGTAGAAAATATTTCACGAGAGTATGGGGCCGGGCCGGGATTGAACTAGCAACCCCTGGGTCTGCAGTCACACACGCACCTAATCAGACACGTTATCGACTGCGCTACGCCACCTGGTGTCACTGGCTTGTGTCCCTGAAAATTCGTGGTCACCGCCTACACGGTGTGGTATTGCCTTAACGGTGCCTTTTAAAATATTTCTCTTAGACCCGTCAGGTGTGAGCATATGCGTGCGCTGTGTGAATAAACATATAAGCAATGCTATTAACCAATAGCAAAAATAAAATGGATAGATCTAATGATATAAAATAAAAATAAATAACAGCTTGTAGTGCTTTTTCCCGGAGCACCCCGGTTTTCCCTACCATACAAAGAGGCTGTGACGACCTTGTCTGTATTGTGCCAGGATGCTGGTTGTCGTAGATAGAAAGCCCTATTTCTGGGGTCCTATGTTATTTTGTTCTGATGAAATTTTAGGAGCACAGCGCAGTGTCGAAACCGAGGGGGTTGCGGGTTCGAACATCATCCGCGTCGCTGCCTTGTGTCCTAGAGCAAGACCCATTAACATACCCTTGCTTAGTAGTGGGTCAACCCAGGAAGACCCGTCCCGACATAACTGAAAAATTGCGTACGGAGACGTAAAGATTCAAATCAAACAAATTGTGGCTTGAAGGGGTGCGCCGTTTTAAGTCACTGGCGGAAAATACAACAATGTCAACATGCATGTCCCATGGAAACGGATGTAAACAAAACAGCCGATGGTTTTAAAAACGTTTTTTACCATAAAAGAGACACATCGTCGCATGTGCATTAGGCTTACAGCTTTTCAACCATTTCTTTTATGGAACTATAACATCTTGATCTAGAACTGATGATGGGATGAAAACCGTGTTTTTTTTCTAAAGTGAAATAAACGAAAGAAGCGGGTCACAAGAAAACTAAACTTACTGATTTAGTCATACGAATCGTCTTCCAACTCGAACATCTTTACGGCGCAATATAGCATAAACTGACATTTTCGGGATTTGATCTAGATTGTTTTTTTGCAAAGAATTTTTTTTTACATATTCGCTATACATGCCAGTTACAATTTATAGTTTACAAAGCTCAAGCTGTCGGTTTCATCGAAGCGTCACTGTGACTGTGGTTAGCCGCCATATTGGAAGCTGTTGTTGGAGCATTTGCACGTGAAAAGATCTTAATGTCAGCTTTACCAGTCTGTTAAGTCGTCATTAGTTAAGTTGACATTAAAAATGCTTTATGCAACACAAAAATAATGCCAACTTAACTAATGGACTGGTAAAAGTTTAATGACAGCTTAAACCTTAATGATAGCTTAACTTTAATGACGGTTTATGCAACAGGGCCCAGGCCCCTACCATCTCATCAATAGATAAGTCTCTCAGTCAGAGTCTGAAGTCCGACCCACCGGGGTGCAACTAAAGAGGAAAGTAAAGTAGCCAACTGTAATTAGGTTGACCATCAAACATGCATTCTCTTGCAATACATAGTTCCAATCTTTTTATAATGAGAAATTATTTTAATGAACTGCTCTGAAAAATTATTAGAGCCAACAATCTTCTTCAACTTTACACCTAGTCACCATAGAATTCAGGTTCCGAAAGTCCTTGGCGCAAGAAAGATTTAAGTTCAATTTGGAATGTAGATATAAAATCATAGCATCCTTTATAAAATTTAAAAAAATGTTTTGCGAAGTTTATACATCACTAACAAGAGTCAAGAGGTAAGCCCTTTTTCTTCAGGTGACCACAAGGCAGCAATGAACAGACGCCAAATCGTGTTTATAACACATAGGATCCACAAAAGAACTACTGCCTTGGAAGGGTCAGTGGGCTTAAACCAGTTCACTGCGCGCAAACCTCACCCTTAGTTTACATGTGGATCAAGACACATAGATATAATCGACTAATCAATATTTGTGTTCTTTCCCTTTAATTAGTTTGAAATGGCAATAATAGTATAAAGTCTTATAATGACTTTTTGTGTTATAAACTTCACATGTCCACAAAGCTATTAATTCCATTATATCATGACATGTGCCACTATTGGATTAGATTGCCCAGTGTCAAAACTTTACCCCACTCCCTCTTAGTTTCTTGCCCTGGGTCAAACCCCTGGCTGGGTGGGCCTAGACCTAAATTCAACTTTTTGGGAATATGGCAAAATAAGGTTTTTTGCATATTGGAGCATAGAACAACATGCAACCATAAACTTTGACCATGCTCACACCCCTGATCTTTAGGGTCAGTTTAAAAGGTCAGATATCGAAATTGTGCAGCAAGTTGAATTTCATTAAACATGCTGCCACTCCAAGGTGAACTTAGGGAGAAAAGGGATTTATATTTTGTGATTTATAAGTTTCGCTGAAATAGCCCTTCCTTATATATAAACTGATGAATTTGTTCTTAAAGAAGTGTACGTGTCTGAAAAATGGGCTATACAATAGCATGCTTTTTGTGTTTTTTATAAAGTGCAATTTGATCTGATGGAGTTTTATGGTGTTATTTTTTCATGTTCTGTACAACTACGCATATACATTTACACACATTTTTTAAAAGTTTATCACTGGAACATGTTGGTTTCATCCAGGTTGTTTTAGAAGGGAGATAAGTGTAGGTTTACATCAAAAAGGGTGGGAGCTCACCTGTCACGTATTTTGAAGTTAACTTACACTTTTTAGCTCACCTAAGGTAACCTTTACATCCCAAAAATGACCCCACCCTGGGGGTCATATGTTTTTACATAGGCATATATAAGGTAACACTTTTATGTAGCAGTACTACTAAATTCTGCAAGTGCACATTTAATGGTTAATTTGTTTGATTTGATTCTTTACGCCCAAGTCAACCATGTTTCAGTTTTGTTTGTTTGTTTGTTTGGTGCTTAACGACGCATAAACCCTTGTGGGTCATTAGCGTCAGACGGTATTATACTAAACATGATGTGGATGGAAAAAGTAAAAATCTGTAGGATAAAATAAAAGGAATGATGATGAAGAGTATATACAATGTTAATAAGTTGCAATACGATTGTTAACAGGAGAGACCACGTACACGTTCTTACAGTTTCAAAGAGCTATTCAGATAACTGCACATGTTCTTAAACTGAACAAAATACAACATTAATGAATCTGTAGTATGGTCTGATACAAATGTAAAACAAAACATGATTTAAAAAAAAATAGCAATTATATTTTATTAAAAAGATTTGTCTTAAAAATGTCATAATACTATCAACATGTATATCTAGAAATAACTGTTTCATGTTGTCAACATTGAAGCAATTATTTCTTACTTGTGCCAAGTCGCCACATTCCAAAAGGAAGTGACGTACAGTGAACGGCGCGTCGCAACCAACACATTGTTGCTGCTCTTCACCTTGTAGTAAGAATGAATGCGTGACTCTTGTATGACCCAAGCGGAGTCGAGCTAAAACGACTTCTTCTCTTCTAATGTTTCGAACAACTGATTGATATTCACCAATAGTTGGTTTTATGTCAAGAAGTTTATTTCCAATGCTGTTATTCCATGAAGTTTGCCATTCTTCCAAGATATATTTATTGATAGATGGCTTAAAATTAGAAAATGGAATCTTAAAAGAAGTTGGTTCTTATGAAAGCGATGTTTTTGCTTGCTTATCTACTTGCTTATCTACAATCTCATTCCCTTGGATACCTAATGACTAGGAATCCAACAGAGAACTAAAAGCTCATGACATTTTTCTAAAAGTTTCTGAATCTGCGGATTCTTTGAACTGGTATGGTTCATTGCTTTAAATACACAAAGCGAGTCAGAAAATATAATAAATTTATTGTTAGCATCACAAGTGCTTATGAAATCTAAAGCTAGATCAGCTGCTTTGGCTTCAGCAGTGAAAATTGATGAATCGTCAGGTATACGTTGCATATTACTATGGTTGTCTGATATAACAGCACAACCAACCTTTGAGTCTTCCTTTGACCAATCAGTATAAAATTGTTGGTAATTCAGGGATTTTTGACAAATATTCCTATTTTAGGGCTGTTGAACTTAGACATTTTATCCATCCAAAATGCTATGGGGATGTCTGGTTTGTTTAATCTGTAACTCAAGTAGTTTAATCCCCTCATATTCAATCTTTGTGCGATATCATTGTTCACACATTGAACATGTGCACACACATTGAACAGGTGCACCCTATATTTTGTGCATATTTTTGGGAATATCGGACTCAGACAGTATTACGTCTACACCACCTTTGGAGTGCTTATATTGTGTAATTTGTGTGGAATCTGTATAAATCAAACATATTTTCATTCCTTTATATCCATACTTTGCATAATGACTGTTCACACATTGAAGATGTGCACTGGTGACGCAGGCCCAGAGCAGACTTTGGTCTTGCTTATCTCAGCTTTTGACATGGTTTACAGCTATGTTGTATTTGTAAAGTATATCTTTTTAATAACAACTACATCTTGATGTGGGTATTTTTCAAATGCAACTGAAAAAGAAAAGAAAATATCTTAAAGACCTGAAATAAGAGTTGTGGCATTACAAAACCAATGAATTTATGATTTAGTGTCCATGCAGCAAATACTTAACTGTCCGTATGATGAAAGGTTGAATCCTTAGCTACCTATTAGAAGCACGACAAACATTCTCAGTCTTCAAAGGACATAATAAATCAGTCTGGTCTGTTCCAATAATTCATCCATTGTATTTGTTGCAAAGACATCTTTTGTTTTCTTATTCAGAAAAGCTGCTGTCTCTGTCCAATCCAATGGTATCCGTTCAAAGGTAAGAGGAAGAACGCTCCTATCCACAACGTGGCGTAAGAATTGACAATTGTGAATAAGTAAGTAACTTCAACTACTGGCAAGACAATTTTTAACTGTTGCAAAGCAATCACAGCATGTTTTATGAGGATATGGAAGGTGGGTCTCAGTTGTATTCTCCAACAATCAAAAATTAAGCCCATTATCCACCCTCATTGAAATAGTTGCTTTAAAATCATTCAATGAATAAAGTCTTAAAATGATATTTATTTACAGTGGCTTTCATTCCCATGTTTTCCATCTCAGGCCACAAGAATTGATTTTTTACTCAAAGTGCCCTTCAATTTTCCAATTTTTGAGTCACATTTGGTTTATTCTTTTAAACCTTACTTTTCTGTATTCTTTTTTCTGCTTTTCTTTATAACAAAAGAGAACTATTCTTTGGGCCCTCATTATCATTTTACTCTTTATTCTCTAATCATTATAAAATGGGCCTCGTCGCGAGAAAACATGCCTTCGGGGTTTCTGACCAAATGAGTCTCAAAACAGTCTCCTCAGCTACAGAGAATAGCTAGAAAAATTGAGATATAGCTTGTAGTAAGCCGAGATATGGTGCTTTAATAATTACAACTGTCATAACATTTATTGAGATCGCTAATCTGATTGGTCAAGAACGGTCATCTGATTGCATTGACCTGTATTTCATTTTTCAATGAACCCGGTCCGTATTCATGAGGGGCCATTCACGACAGAACTACTTTTATGATACTGTGCAATGCTTCTATGAAGAGAAATGGACAGCCTGCAACTACTGACACTTTACCTTACACTTACACCTATAGTTTCTGGTACTTACATACGACGCCTAAATTAACAGTAGTCATGCCGATCAGCTGTCTGCTGCCATGCCCAGATCCAGGAATTTTCGCCGGGGGGGGGGGGGGGGGGGTCCACGTCAATCTGACAAAAAAAGCTCAGACAACGTTGTTTGTTTGTTGTTTTTTTATGCTTTTTTCTTAGTCCCCAGCTTATTTTACAAAAGTCAAATGGGGGGGGGGGGGTCCAATTGCTTATTCCCTATAGAAACCCACATAACTTGTGATTTTCCAGGATCCGCACTTGGCTGCGATCTATTTAGTTATGGTGCGATCCCCTCTTGCACCTGTGCTTGTTTTCCTGCAACTTCGTTGTATGATTTCAGTTGAGCCCCGCAATAAAATCGTTTCTTGAACTTACTGCATGACTGTTGCCTGGGTTATCAAACATCTTTTGCAATTCGTCTTTTCTTTCTTCAATCGCACATAAAGATAGCTCAGTTTTCTTTTTGCTGGGGGTCATTTCTTTTCTTTTCCAAGCCATTTTAACAGATGATGCTTTTCGTCAGCAATGTAAACGAATGACGTCATATCCGATGACGTAACTATCGTACACATTCTAATAAACACCCATGTTAAGGTTTTTCGATTGTCACTATGTAAAAACAAGATTCTAGTCTCTAAACATTAGTTGTTTATTTTCAATTGGAGAATGGCCGCCATTTTGATTTTTGAACGTCGTAACGTCTACACACGCACGTCATAGTCTATATGCGCGAAACGAACTATTTGCTGGAAACGTATTTTTTAAGGAAACATAATTATAAATACTGAATAAGAATGAATAAAGAAGTTGTAATTATAAGAATTGAAAGTTATTTTTCTGCGTTTCACTGAGGTATGAAATGTCGTTTAAATTACATCTAATTTGAGCATGAAAACCTTTTCATGCAAATTAGATGTAATTTTCCCGACATTTCATACCTCAGTGAAACGCAGAAAAATAACTTTCATTCTTAAGCGAATAACAAAGACACTGATCAGACTGCGCCGATGCGCAGGCTGGTCTGCGCCTTTGTTGTTCGCAAACCTCCGAAGACATGTTTTCTCGCGATGAGGCCCAAATACAGTCATTATTCTCTTATCACATCTAGTCAATTCGGCCAATGGTTTGTGAGAAAACTATGTTTTAATATATTGATGGGACTAGAGTATAAGCGACCCAAGCTGAAAGGTCACAGGTCAACCTTGACCTTTGGAACTTATTTATAGGCATGGTCTCATTAGGTTAAAAATATCAAGTGAGAATAAATGCAACACTTTACAAGGATTTGAAAAATTAAACACTGCTTTCAAATGGCTAATCCCAAAGTATGAAGGATTTAAAACAGCTTCTAACTCTTATTGAGGATGCTACGACACGTATATCATCTGAGAAAAAAAAAACAGCTAGTTATATCTTTTCAATGCTACATAGGTTGTCAAAACGTGACTAAGTTGAGAAGGATGGATACTCATCTATAATATGTAAGGCTAAAGAATCGATGAGAATTGACCTGTCAATAATGTATCAGAAAGATGGTGAACGAAGACTTCTGGGTTTGACAACAGCTTTCGATTCAAGATTTATGGCACTTTCATCGTTAGATGGTGATGAAAGAGGCAATTTATACAGAACTTAAGATTGAACTTATCAGTTATGGGGATGAGAATGTACCTAAAATCAAGGAAGAGCCTGGTGCTGAAGTTGCACTTGTAGAGACTCCAGTGGAAGTTCAGCCTCCGCTTCCTGCACTACTGGAGGAAGCTGCCACAGAGGTACAGTCTGGTCCATCACCAACCAATTCTCCACCTTCCAGTGGCATCAAAAAAAATAACTAGAGGACCTGAAGCGCTCACCTGATCTACTTAATAATGTTAAAATAGGTCAAGGTCAACTAAGGCTATTATTTTAAACATATTTTGTTTTACCATATATGTGTTTTGTGGCCATTTTGGTCAAGTGACCTAAAACAAATATCACATCTATATCGTTTTATCTACTGAATACTCCATATGAAATTTGAGTTCAAACAGCCTGGTGATTTCTGAGAAATAGATGTTTAGATACGTATGTGGCAGTCCAAAATGAATAGCCTTGGATGATTTTTTGCATGTGTAAGTGTCAAATCTCGTGCTTTGGCCAAAATAAACTCTTCCCAAATGATTATGCCTGTACGCACGCGCGTACATACATAGCCACTAACCTGCCCACGCACGAAATGCATATACGTTTTATGAAACAACCAGTTATTAAAGTCTGTTTGATTTGATTCTTTACGTCCCATCAACAATCTTTCAGTTATAAAGGGACGGGTCTTCCTGGGTTGAACCAGTACTAAGCTAGGATTAATGACCTTGCTCAAGGACACAACGCAATGACGCCGATGAGGCTCGAACCCGCTGCCCTTCGGTCTCGAGTCAAGCACTCTACCACTGAGCCACCGCGCTCCCAAATATTTAGGTCTGTTTTAATTATCAAAATTCACGCAGGTACATGGGATTTAGGTGCTTATCTCATCAAATGCGAGCAGCCAACGCTCAGACTAGCCTGTGCATCCATTCACCATTTCTACATTAATTGCTGGTTCTCTGTCTACAGAGTTTTCAGTAATGTAAATACAGGTAACCAGAACCCCCCCCCCCATTTCCAGGTATTTGGGGGGAGGGGGGGTACTGGTTACCTGTTTTTCCATTACTGACCACCTGTAAAGCGAGAACCAGCAATTAATATAGATATGGTGAACACAGCCTCGCCAGAGCCTTTGCTACCCTCATACACAAAAATAGATGGATGTAGATAAAGTCTCCATAAGATTCGTCAGCGTGAGCATAAATGAATTTTTTGCGAATATGTGATAAGTACCAAAATGTCGTGTGCTGGTCCATATCGATTCTGTTTGTATGAAGTTTTGGTGCCGAGGTGTTTGGTTTCAGGGTGTATGAGGGGACAGGAGATGGTTTGAATCTGGAGAGGCTGGTTTTGGTAGTCATTTAGGGTGATTTGGGTGTTTAACGGACCATCATGTCGATGCTAATTCCCGTACTGTATAATTTAATGGGTTTTTTTTCAAGTTGCCGTACTTCGAATGGCGAATTGCCGCACTCCAAGTGTTTTTCGTTTTTGATAATATATCAGTCAAATCGAGATCGTTCATCATCGTTGCAAACGAAACTTTTATCGAAGTTGATTACCAATATGCTCATTAATTTGGCAGGGCAATATCCTGTTATTGTCCGCTAACGGACGATTATTTCTGCCCTTATTTCGTTCAACTGAAAATGATGGCAAAACCAGTCTGAAGCTTGATCAGGGTCACCGGGCGCTTGATTTTGAATGTTTAAGCTAAACCCATGACATTCATGGATTTTCCGTCGCACTGCTGCTGTCTGCATAAGATTGTCACGAAGAAAAGGAGAAATCAGTCAAGCGAAATATGAAATGTCGTATTTACGCACACTTTGATATAAACCCATACTGAATATCTGTTATGTTATTGCAGAGTATGAACAGTCTTTGATCGATGCAGCTTATTCCGTTAATGTTTCTATTTACGGAATAAATCCCATTGCAGAGTTTGATCAGTATATGATTGATGCAGCTTATTCTGTTATTATAACAACGGAATAAACCGCATCAGTCATAGATTGGTCGAACTGTGCAATGATATTCATTCCGTAAATATATACATTAACGGAATAAGCTGAATCAATCAAAGACTGTTCATACTCTCAAATGCGATTTATTCCGTAAAAATACCTTAACAGAATAAGCTTCTTCAATACCCCTGCATCAGCCATAGACTGGCCATACTCTGCAAGTGAGATTATTTCCATAAATATACATTAAAGGAATAAGTTATTTACGGAATAAGCTGCACCAGTCACAGACTGGTCATACTCTGCATTCAGATTTATTCCGTAAATATACCTTAATGGAATAAGCTGCATTTATCATAGACTGGTCACACTCTACAGTGAGATTTATTCCGTGAATATAAGCTTGACGAAATAAGATGCATCTGTCATACAATGCTCATACTCTGCTATGCTATATATTTCCTAATGATATATCAACAGAATAAACCGCATCAGTCTTCATAAAATGCACCCAGCAATTTTACTAGTTTTAAACCATCTGATTAATTTAAGGTACATGGAGTAACTATGTTAGTACACTTTCGCTCGCAGGCACACCTCTGAGGTCTATTATGGGGGCAAATTATGCACTGGAAAGGCAATGACATTATCGTCCGCGGCAGATTATTTCCAGCCTATGATAGAATTAGCTCAAAATATCTTGTGTCTGTAAAGATTTTAGAAATATCTATTCTTCAATTCGTCTCTCTATATATACTCCTGTTATTGTCCGCGGACAATAACAGGAGTATATATATAGAGAGAGACGAAACTGGAAAAACATACTTAAATGCCTTGTAAGGGGAAGATTCCCTGGGAAAAGGGTTTTCTTTGGGGGACAAATACATCAGAAAATGTGGCTTGGCAATCTTTTGGGGTAGACAAGTGTCTTAAAATGCTATATTTCTACATATTCTAGACATACGGTAATACTATAATAGATGGGAAATAATCTGCCGCGGATGATAATGTCTGTGTCTAATTGGAAATTAACATAATGAACTGATATTTTAGAAATTATGCATTTTAAGACACTCGTCTACCCCAAAAGAATGCCAAGCCCCATTTTCTGAAGTAATTTTCCCCCAAAGAAAACCCTTTTCCCAGGGAATCTTCCCCTTCCAAGGCAATTAAGAATGGGTTTTTACTTCAATTCGTCTCTATATATATACTCCTGTTATTGTCCACGGACGATAACAGGAGTATATATATAGAGATGAAAAAGAAAAATCACAAATTAAAATGCCTTGTGAGGGGAAGATTCCCCGGGAGAAGGGTTTTCTTTGGGGGACAATTACTACAGAAAATGGGGCTTGGCATTCTTTTGGGGGTAGTCAAGTGTCTTAAATAGAGATAATTCTAAAATCTCTACAGACATAAGATGCTTTGAACTAATACTATTATAGGCGGAAATTAATCTGCCGCGGACGATAATGTCTGTGTCATATTAGAATACAGGTAAGTCATACTTTCTATCCTTATGGAACCCCAATAGTATTTCTGCATATAGCGTTATATCTTGTTTTTAATTGAAATTTCACGAAAGTCACAATTTTAATGCCACGCACATGCAAATTATTCTAATTATAATTTATCCGCCTTTATCTGCTACGCTACTCGCTTAACCCCCACGTCTCGTGCTACGGATCAATCGACTAGACAAATCTAGGGATATTCTGGTTTGGGAAGCGGTCTATCTATTTTAGGCATGCAAGCGTCTGAGTGATCAGGATCAGATAGGCGGCCTTGTAAACTGTCGCTATCGTTTACTTCTAAAAAAGTCAGAATTAATTGCTAGCGGACAATAACAGGATATTGCCTTTGGCAGTAAGAAATGCTTTTTTACACCGCAAAAAAAAACTTTTTTTTGATGGGACGTTTTAGCGGTAACAGGTGGCAATGTTTCACGATTTTTTGTAACTTACAGCAAGCATTGACCAGATTCGTGGGCATATGGACAAGTGCTGAAATCGAATTATATTCATTTCGAAGGTAAGCACTTATTACAAACCATTGAAAAAAAACGTTTGAACTTTGACTCACCCCACTACGTGCCATGCCTGTGTAAGTTGGTACGAAGTTCCGGAGTCGATGCTACACGCTACCAACAATTGTATCAATAACATTGCTTTTTCTAACAAATTTGTTTCTTTTAAAGTTATTTTTGGCAGAACAGCTGGCAGCATAAAATGAAGAACTTTGGTCGATCGTAGCAGTATTTATAAGGCAATAGGCTAGATATTTTTGTATGGTTCATTTCGTACGCTGTGTTTATTTTAACAATCTATCGTAACAAATTTGTTGGCTACAACCGTATATAGAGATTCACTGTCCCATTGATTAGTGTGAAAACTGTTAAACTTGTCATAAACGACTAACGTTATACATAAACAAACCTGCATTTCTGCCACATTACCCACCCCTTCGGGTTCATGCGTTCGGCATGGTTATTGAGGCCGGGGGGGCGGGGGGGGGGGGGGGGGTGTTACCTGTTCCCTTGTTCCCCTGAAAATAAATTGGCTTTTCCCCTGTTCCCCAAAAATCGAAATTTTGTTTTCTTATGTTCCCTTTTCCCAGATATTGTCTTTGTTCCCCTGTTCCCCTCAAACCCAAAATTTGGCCTTTGTTCCCCTGAAATAATACCCTTTTCCCCCTGTTCCCCAAAACCCCTGGGAGGGCCTCATTATTTAAACATCAACAACCAAGAATAGTAAAATGCAAAATACAATTCATCAGAATTATTTTAGCATGATGGCTTGTATCTCGAAAATCTCTGCCCTCTATCTTCCTGTTAGAGTACGTAGAGTAGAAAAAAAATGAACACAACTGCTTTTAAAATAACAACACCAGTAATCCTCCTTAGAAAAAATATCATCTCCAGACAAAAGTAACCATCTTAGTCATCATCTTCTGTACGATATCTCGACTTCATTTCTACATTTCTCCGATCAGCTGTACTTGGATATGTGAGGTACGAACGCTTCTTTCAGGGATGAGATCTCCAAGGTTTATGTTAGCATTGTGAACCTTCTGCCTCTTCCTCACAACACTATTGGCATAGACTCCACATTTTCAGTCACCTTGGTAATTGGTAACTGACTCTAAGGAAGCATCTTTCTTTTCTAACTTGCACACGACATTGAATACCGTCATGTCCTTTACTTTACCACTTTCTGTCAATTTAACAGCCTTCTCAACAGTGTCTTTCTTTCTCTCCATCATCTTTCTTTTTGGAGCTACAGGCAGGGCTGGTGTGGTGGCCTTCCTGATGATCCTCCCTTCAACAAGATCCTTGCTCAATGGACCTGCTTTTACTGGTGTACTGGTACTCTGCGCATTGGCAGTTTAATTGGAGACGCATCACCAGTTGGTATCCTGTGTTTAATAATTCCTGTTCTCCCCAGGTCACTGATTGCAGATGAAAGTGTATTGTCATATTTTCTAAGAAGATTGGCAATTTGCTTCTTCTGAGCTGACGACATGCCTGCAGAGAACCTCTCATAGAGTTCTGTCAGATGCTTTGGAAGATTCTGTGGGGGTGTTAGCTTTTGAGTTTCAGCTTCTCTAACAACTTGCACTGGGTTGATATTTGCAATGTTTGTTCCAGGATACAGAATCTTAGGTTCATTTGAGAAATTGGCATATCTGACTGGCACTTGTTCCTCAGCCTTTACAAGTGTTCCTGCAACCATTCCACTGCTGAAGTGACGAAGGACTCTGTTGGTTATAGAACACCAATCTGATCCACCTGTCCATTCCAGTCTACTATCCTTCCTGGTAAAATGATCTCTGAACGTCCTGGGACAACAACTTTTCAGACACAACTACTCTGTTGCAACCTATTTACCCAGCAGGTTTCACAGAGGTTAATGTTCATTCCATCAACGTCAATTTTTACACTATGTGCTATCATAAAGTCAAGTCCAAGTTTTAGAAGAGAGAAACTCTTTTTGCAATATACTATAAGACTTGCTGCTGCCCCATCAAAACCTGCATGAGACAGTTATTTCAAGATATACATATTGATAGTATAATGACATTTTTAAGACAAATAAATCTTTATAGCAAAATCTAATTGCTATTTTTAAATGGCACAGGGTTCAGAAAAATCCAAACCGCTCGTGGTGGGAATCCAACCAGGGCCGCAGGATCTAAAGGCAAGCACTCTACCACGTCGCTCAAAAAGTCGGTTTCTACCGCATGGCAGTAGAAGTGTTAGATACCTAGCCCCGTGACATTCTCCCCCACCAAATTGAACTTCGTCCCCAAAGTTCCAGGCCATAGAGAATAATTTCTAATGAGTCTTGGGGGAATTACTGCCGGAGTCTAGGGAGGGTTATTTACGGTTGGCGCCATTGTCGTAGATCGAAATGATTTTACCTGCCCCAGCTGGGAATCGAACCCAGGTGGCTGGATCTATAGGCAAACACTCAACCACGTAGTTGTAAAAGCCGACTTCTACCGCAAGGTAGTAGAAGTGTGTTTTATACCTAGCCCCTTGACATTCCAACGTTAGTAAGTAATCCCTATGGGGTTCTTCGTTGGATACAATATACACAAATGAACGATGATCTTGAATTGATGACTTTAATATACAAATATAGATGGATCCTGCAAATATAGATCAAATATATTAATACTATGTAATGTCATCATGAAAAATTATATAACTTATTCGATCTATTGCTAGGGCGTAAGTGCCTTATAAAAGGGCAAACCTAAGCATTAACATACAAATGATTGTACGGTTAGCATCTATTCTGCAGCTTCTATATAACATCAACCTAATAATCATATTACATATAAATCTTACGAATAAGTACTTGGGTTTTCAAATAATCTTACTCAATGGCCTATCTCATTAAGAATGCAACATCTCACCTGAATCTACACTGCATGCCGACATCTGCGTTCAAGAGGAATGAAACAATAACTGAGCAGACTCTAATGAGATGCTGCTACAGCAATCTCCCATCTGAGTTTACACTGCATACCAATATCTGGGTTGAAGAGAAATGAAGCCATAACGGAGCAGACTCTAATGAGATGCTGCTACTGCAACCTCTCATCTGAATCTACCCTGCATGCAAATGTTAATCCTTAGACCTAATAAAACATTAGCCAGAACATACCTGAAAATATATATCAAATATATTAATACTATGTAATGCCATCATGAAGAAGTATATAACTTATTCGAGCTATAGCTAGGGCGTAAGTGCAACGAGGGATGCATTGGTGCTTGGTTGTTAGTGTAGTGCCCGCATGTTACAAAGGATGCATTGGTGCATAGTACTAGGGATATGTTTGACTGTTTAACGGTCAAGGAATTAATCTTTTACGACTGGCGGTTATGTATAAAAACGTCCCTCGCATAGGGTGCAGGAAAACCTAAGGTACTTTGAACAAAAGCTAACTGGAAAAACACCAATCTGGTGCCTATGACATAAAATCATGTTTTGTTTTAAATTTGTATCAGACCATAATGCAGATTCTTTAATGTTGTTTTCTGTTCAGTTAAAGAACATGTACAGTTATCTGAATAGCTCTTTGAAACTTAGATATTGTACCTGGTCTCTCCTGTCAACAATCGTATTGCAACTAATTATCATTATACAAACTCATCATTATCATTTCTTTTATTTTATCTTATAATTGTTTTCTTTTTCCATCCACATCATGTTTAGTTTAATACCTTCTGACGCTAATGACCCACAAGGGTTGGTGCGTCGTTAAGCACCAAACAAACAAACAGCGCTAAGGGGGACAGCCTGGCAGACGTCATTGTTGATCGCAAGTAGTTTTTGTTTTCTTTTCATGCTACTAAATGAGGCTTTCACATGTTGTAGACGTCGGTGGCATGGTCAAAAGGACTCCAATAATGGTTAAACTGCAAGCATACATGTCTGCTCAAGGGTGTCTTGCAGTCTGGAAGGCTTTCTGTCTATCATGCTCCATCTAACTCTCCGTCTTGCTATGTCTGCCTTGAATACCTCATATCTTTGAGAAAGATCATGTGAAAAGGCAGCGTATATACAATGTAGTTGGTAGCCTCTCATCATTCAAGTCAGTCAACTGGTTAACTGCTTGTTCAAGCTTGCCAAGGAAAAAAGTGTGGTTATGTGAACTGACCGTCCCGCAATGACCATAGCTGTTGCCTTGGGACGTAAAGCAACAAAAAAAAAAACTTTCTGGACACAATGTAGGCCATGGCATATAGGAAGCTTTACCAATGCAAACCAAGATAAAAAGCATGTGCCCCTCCTGTCTTTCCAATCTCTCCAATGATGTCAGGCTTCTCATTTATTGGAAGAGTCGTCACCCAATTATATTAGCTCACTAAAGCAGCAGGACAATAGATCATCTACACTGACCTAAAATGAAAACTTTACACTTTATTTCTTTGAATAACTGTTGTGTTAGTATACCTGTCGTTGTAAGATTTGCTCATGCTTATCGAGACTTCGTCGCAGATAACGATTATGCAATTTTTATTCAAATCCAAGGTTTATTCAAGTGTAAAAGCCTGGAAAACGTGTTCCTTATGTTGCACGTGCTGAGGAACAGGTGGTTCAATAACAGCTTTAAACCTGACAAGAAAACATTTGCAGCTGAGTACTGGTAAAAAAAACAATTTATTGTTACAAAACGCTTCCATTTAGTGACGGCACGTTTTTCAAAAGATCAAAGAAACCATGTTATTTGCGTGCTCATGGCGGGGTTTACGGTAAATGATATCGCACATCATTCTGGCTGCTCTAAACAGATTTTTCATTATCTTATGAACCAGTACAACAAAACTGGATATGTCAGAGTTCGTGCAAGACCTGGTCGCGCACGTTTGACGACGTTACGTCCTTATCGTGTTAACATGTAACTCACCTACGTAATCGTTTTAAACGGCAATCATTATTGCTCGTCTTTACGTCTTGAACACAAGATAATTAGTCATTTCATGCAAAATAACAGACCTGGCATTTTCCAGAATGACAATGGAAGGCCTCACACAACACGTAAATAGCCACATAACTCCATGCTGAAAATAGCGTCAACCTCTTGTCTTGGCCTGCTTCATCCTGGATCTTGAACCTCATAGAATACGTATAGGATGAATTGGGTCGAAGGGTCAGGTCCAACCATCAAATGGATGCGTTTAATGACTCCAATATGCATCTCTGTTAGCATTACATACGTACACCGAACGTGCTCATACAACGTTACGTAAATTCAATGAGGCGACGTATTCTGCTAAGCATTTGTAAAAATGGAGGTCACACTGATTACTGATGATCTTTTTAACATCACTTAATACACACAGTTAGTAATTTCTTGGTTCCAAAATCTGTGTAACTGTTTAAATTGTTTTTAGAAATTTTCATTTTGACCCCTCTGAACTGAATTATTCATAAAAATTATGCAATTCATGATTTTCATCCAATACTTTTTTTCAGAGACCTCGATAAGGCATTGAAGATTCGATGACCAAAAAAATTAAACCCCAAAATTTAATTTATCAACAAAATATACTTTTGAATACTATGAAAAGTTTTCATTTTGGGTCAGTGTAGTTATATGCCAGGACTCAGGTGGGCAATCCAGTGCCCTAGGGCCCTCTTGTTTGTGGTTAACCATTAACCATCCTGCCCTATTTTAAGCTCACCTGAGGCTCAAGTTGAGCTATTGTGATCTGGCTTCGTCCGTTATGCATCTGTTAACTTTTTCTTTGAACAACATCTCCTGAAACACCAGTCCAATAATTTTACCAAATAATACAATAGGGGAAAACTACTTAACACGCCATAATAATACTTCAAATCCAACTTAACGCTTAGTCTGTAGCATTATTAAGAATGTAAATTTATACAGGAGAGGAACCTTATAGCAATTCAGTTCGTACAGGAGAAGAGCCTCATATCTATGATCATAGATATAAGCTTTATTAAAAGGTTAAAATAAATTATTTTGTTCACAAAAACCTGACTACAAAGTTATTGCTGATTCAATGCTCATCTCTGTTCATTCTGTTCTGTAAATCTGATGCTGATTTTCATCAGTTAACAATATTTATACTTTTGTGGTAGGAGGGTGTTTTTATAAGATCAGTCATGGTAGGAGGCTACGGTCAGGTTTGATTGTATCCGGAGGCTTGTTTGCGACGACACAGACAGGTGATGACAACACAGATAAGTGACGTCTCAGGCAGACCAGCGTCGACACAGACGGCTGGCAACACAGAAGGACGACGACTCAGACAGACGACGACACGGACAGTCAGTGCTATTTTTGGGTTCTACCTAAATCATTCAAACATAACCATAGCGAGTCAAAGAGACTGATATCGGCCTCCCAGAGTGTTGGAGGATTATACCCTACGACACTCCCGCAGATAGTACAGTCAGGCTCAATAACAGGGTGCAGCCTGGGTAGGTAAGGTGAGCAAACGAAATACTGATTAGTTTCCCTATAATTTTAATTTTGATTTATTGACATGATATTTGATTTCAAATAAGTTTTGAGCCAACTAGAATGAAAATCAACAACCTTAGTTTGAAAGTGCAAGAGTTTTAAATTGACTAAAAAAACAAAGTACTAATACAAAAGTATATGCGGATTTTGTCACTTACGTGACAGCAATTCGACACTAGCGTGTCAGCGTCTCATTAAAAATGAGTGCTCCTAGCTACCTTGTAGTCAATGAATTGTGGAGCAATGTTCGGAGCTTATAATAGCTTGCCGACCTAGAATTGAAAATCTGAAAAGTTTATAAACAATGAACACATTAAGAAAATGAGGTGAAATAAGATTGGCAGACAGAATTTCCCTAAGCCTGTATACGAATGAGGCACATAAAGATTAGATATGACATAATTCTTATTATTATCGACCATCTCTGTATTTTTTATAAAGATGCATGCAAAATTTCTATAAAAAATAAGTATTTCTGAATTCCGATCATTCAGCCAGTTAAAGATTGGTAACTGTGTGTGAATTATGCAAGTACGCTATTCAATAAAAGAATTACCGTAGGATTCTACGAAAACAAACAAGCACACTGGTGAATCCAGTAGATCTAAAAATAAACAAGCGATTCAGTGGTCAGATAATTATAGCTTTGATTTTAGACCAATAAAAATAACGGAATCCCTGTAACTCTTCAATGAAGAAAATTAAGCACACGAGATGGTAGAAGTGAAAGTAAAGTGAATTATGTGGCGTTTCTCAACTTAACATGCCTATGAAGTAAGTATTTCATAGAATACGTTTACAAACAAAGCTAAAGGTTATCATATGCAGCCATGTTCATGCGAATTGTGTACAATATAAACTAGAAATACTCAGTCGCGAAAGAAAGATATTAAAGTGGCAATGGGTGGGGTAATGACATAAACAATAAAATAGATAAGTATCCACATACGTGGATTCTGGCACCGCCGTATCCACTCAACCCTAATACATTACTCCGGGGTTACAACAAAATAATGTTACATTATTTTTTAAGGAAATAAATTAATTAGAAGGTAAAAAAAACTGCCAGTCCTATATCTAAAAAAAATCATTCTAGCTAACTCAAAAATAACTAATACAACATCTCAGCTGGAGCTTAAAGATCATCGATGTAGTCTAACTCCACCACATCATCCCCAGAGCCTCTCCAATGCTTCTTTGGCTGTCTCACGGTCGAACCATTAGCCCTCTGCACCACTTCCTGGTCCCTTGTAACTATACGTGCTCCCCTTTCACTTAGCTGAGCCGCCTGGGACTGGTTGCTTACGTCAGCCAGTCTCCTCTGTCTCTCTGCAGCCTGTTCTCTGGCAGGAAGGTGAGTGACAGTACTTCTTGGCGTGGTTCTGGGCCTTGGAAGAGTTGCTGGACCAGGACTCATGTACCAGTTGTTCCTCTTCTTAAATTCTGTGATAGCGATAGACAACCCTGCAGGAGTCCTGTGAGACTTCACATGACTTTTTGCAGGTCTCTTCTCCACGAAATCTTTCTTGCAGTAGCTGCACTGGTGCATGGTGATCTTTCGCACATGAAAGTTGTACCAGTGTCTCTTTAGTTGGTCAAATGTCTGGTAAAAAAGAGAAGTCTGACATCCTTGTACTGGGCAAATCATTCCAAACTCTGGAATCTCCATCCTGAAATAAAAGAAATATTTCTTCCTTATGCATGGAGATACTCTCTATATACATAAAGAACTTCCATATACATGGATGCAAAACCTCCATATACATGAACAAACTCTCCACATACATGGAATACTTCCATATACATGGAAAACCTCCATATACATGGAAACAAAACCTCCATATACATGGACAGATCTCCAAATACATGTAAACAAAATCTCCATATACATGGAAAATCTCCATATACATGGAAACAAAAGGTTTTTTTTATTGGTAATGCTCAATCCTTCCAATTGGCTGCAAAACACAAGACTCCATTGGAATGATTAAGCATTCCCTAAAGTGAATTGACTCTGTCATTATTTTATTATACTAAGTCATGAAATAAATATGCATTATGTTATCAGACTTTGAACTGTCATATGAAATACAGGTATTCATGTGAAGTAATTTTAATGATTCAGCTCCTACTTTTAAGCTTATCATATGAACTACTTGTACATCTATTTAATATTTCTTCAAAGTCTGAACTTACATGAAATCTAACATTTATACTTCCATTTCATGTATATTTGTTTGTTCATTGACTTGTTGCTTTTTGATTGGCTCCTCATTTTATTTACAATTGTGACACTCAGGAAAAGAGCATAATCTGTTTGGCTTTCTCGACATGGTGTCAGCATTTGTATGCAGATGTCCTGGCCTAAAGACTAAATCTTCCTAATAAGCCCCTAAAATACTGATCCATCTGGCAAAGATGCCGGTGGCATCCTGGAAGTTACATAGCCAGAGTAGAGGCTTGTGGTCCACTCTGAGTACGAACTTTCTGCCAAGAAGATATTGTTTAAAATGTTGAACAAAGTAGACAATACTGTACAACTCTCTTTTGGTTGTACAGTAATTTCTCTGGGCTTGATTTAGTGTATGACTGCCATAAGAAATGTACACCTCCCACTGCGGTACCACTTTCATCACAGTCGAGAATCATAGATCCTCCCTGCTCCAGTGGAAATGCAAGAATAGGTGGTTGTACAAGGCATTCCTTTAATTTTTGAAAACCTGCCTCTTGCTCAAGACCCCATTGAAATTTGGCTTTATTTCTCGTTAACTTAGTGAGAGGCAAGGCAAGATCAGCAAAGTTTTCCACCATTTTTCTATAATGTCCTACCAGGCCTAAGAATGATTTGACTTCTGTCTTATCCTGAGGCTAAGGCCAATGCCTTAAATTTGCAAGTTTATCTGGATCACAGGTAATTCCACTAACAGACACCAGATGCCCAAGAAAAACTACCTGTTTCTGTAAAAGTTTACATTTACTTGGTTTCAGTTGCAAATTAGCCTGTCTCAGCCTCAAGAAGACTAGCCTTCAGTTTTGAAGAGCCATATCAAAGTTTTCACCAAAAACAATAATGTCATCTAGGTACACCAAACATTTCTCATATTGTAACCCTGGCAGAACTGTTTCCATAAGTCGGGAGAAAGAACCAGGGGCATTTTTTAAGCCAAAACACATCACTTTAATCATGTACATTCCTACGCCTGGTATTGCAAAAGAAGTCTTGCAGCGAACATGAGGATTTTAGGACAACTGCCAGTATCCGCTGACCATGTCTTATGTACTGTAATAGCTTGAATTTGCAAGTCTATCAAGAGTCTCAGACATATTGGGCATGGGAAATGTGTCCAATCTGGTTACAGAATTTAGTTTCCTCAGATCGACGCAAAACCGCCATTCACCTGAGCAATTAGCTACTAAACATATTGGTGAATTCCATGCACTGTTGCTAGGTTCAATTACATTTTGGTCAAGCATATTCTTAATTTCTGCTGCCACAACTGGTTTCTTAAACATTGGAATAGACCCCTTTCCCATTAATGGATTTTTTCTGTATCACGTGATATCGGCTGACCAGTCCAACAATTGGACTACTTCCGGTATATGAAGCTGTAATAACTTACTACTAATTTTGCATGCATTTCACTTATATTCATAACGGTTAAAACACCACACAAAAAGAAAATGGAAATTATATGTACCAAAATTACATATGATGACAAAAGAGTTAATTTTATTTCAAATTTATATAATTTACGCTGAACGAAGCCTTGCAGACTTATTCAAGTGGTTTGCTTAGACCGGCATATATATCCACAATTATTTTTGCTGGCGAAGGCCCTGATGAGATTATGTGTTTCCCTGCGAGTCTACACTATTTATTAACTTTCCCAACAAGAATGTCAAAATTATCACAGAAATCGATGTGTCTTTATGCGAACTTTTCCGAGAAAGGATGTCTTTTTTCGCCATATATGCCAACTTTTCCAAAGAGAGAATGAATGAATAGTGTAGGCCCATCTCTCCAAGGCCTTCATCAGCAACGGAAATAATAGGGAACTGTCTGCCTGTTTCACAAACGTCTCATTTTAGCCCAAAATCATCTGAGTAAAAGTAATAATTTGGACATGTTCGCGCTAGAAGCAAATACGCTGTTCCTACATTTTAGAAGTTGCAGCAATAGAGTAAAACCTCGACAGCTCGAACCCTGGTACATCAAAGCATCCCCATTTGTCAAATAGAATATATGAAACATTGGATTACGAACATAGGGTATATTTCTTAATATACAATGTTTTGTGGGTACTCAAAAGAACCGTCTCAACGAAACACTTGTTTTTGTGTATCCAAACGCATATTTTTTGTAAGACTCGGGCCGAGTGTAAGATTAGAGGAGAATAATAACTTTTTGATTCAATTTTATTTGCAACCAAACTCCTTTTAGCTCAAACTACTGAAAGCTCGCTGTGAAATGTCTGAAACCCGCACGCACTTCAAGTTGAAAAGAGTGAATATTTAAATGGGTCCCTATTTGTAGATAACCAGTTATGTAAAGGCATAGGTTTTGAAATTTGGAACAGCATATGCGCCGAAAACTGAATGTCGGGTAACGCATATATGAACGCCGAATGTTAATAGAAACGTTTAAAAATGTTTCTACAGTATCTGTTTTCATAGCTTCGAGTTGTAAGTCATTTGGGAACATTTGCAGATCTTAATTATTAGGTTACTTGAAGAATTTTCAGGTAGAATTTCTATAGATGTCTAATTTCATCTTAATATTCAAAGAAACAGCAATATGTATTCATTTTACTAATTTGGGGCCACTGAATGTACGCACCGAAATTGCGATCCACTGTAGTCTAGCTATCAAGAACTTAAGAACGGAATCGCTACTTTTCTTGTTCTCGAAAAAAAGATAAATTTTTATTTTCATATTATACATTTTATAAGTATTCCGTATTTTTTTTACTATACATGTACATGTAATAAGTGTAAAATATACTTAGATTTCCAACTATTATAAAAATCGGCGCAGATTAAAGCAGACAGACTCTTACACCAGGGTCTTTCTAGTAGAATTACCCTGCGCGCCCACACACACACTATGGATGTAGATGAAGACTCAGCCTCAAGCCCCGCTGGATAAATTTGTCTGGACGTTTTAGAGGCTTGTATAGTCCGTCCAGTTAAGAGAGACTGGGCGGTTCTTAGCAAAGACACACCCTTGGACATTTCCATATAAAAATCGGTAAGACAGAGTGTATTTATTCACCTGTGAAAATACCTGTATACCTGTAGTAGTTTTGAGCCCATTGTGAGAAAAAGGCATCTCGAATTAATTTGGATAACAAGGAGACTGACTAGTCTAGATATATGCGCTCTGACGATGTTTCGAAATTTTAAGTATTCAAATAATATACTAAATAAGAAAATAAAATAAATGGTCCGCAATGAAAAATTAATACTATAATTGGTCAGCACACGATTATTACATCGGCGTGTGGCGAAGGCTCCGACGAGCCTGCATGTACGCATGACCTCGCCAGGGCTTTCGCTTCTCACATAAACAAAGTATGCAAGTTGAAGAAGACTTCGAACAACTTTTAGACATCTAGTCGCTCTGAACACGCCAGAATGAGCGATTATTAGAGGCTTTTTCGGATATGCTGTAAGATTAAATCACGTGTTTGTATGATTTATTCAAGAAGGGTTGTTGTCAGTTACAAGCGAAAGTATGTGCACAAATTACTGGTTAACCGCTTGCTCAAGCCTGCCCAGGAAAAAGTGTTGTTAAGTGAACTGACCGTCCCGCAAAGACCATAGCTGTTGACATGGGACGTAAAGCAACAAAAACAAAACGTGTTTGTATGCCCTTTTCTAATGATCCAGATACTTAACCATTGTCCCGCTGGGTTCTAATTTGTGATTTATTATTATTGTATCAGGCTTAAAAATCAAACCAGTTTTGCCATACAGACAAAATTTGAAGAAAGTGCAAACCTACCCTCCCCGAAAACTTACACAACATATCCATCCCGGAAAATGAAATGTAGCAGGTCCCCAGCAGCATATAGTTTACCAGGCATGCTAAGTATAAAGTTGGTCACCCTTGTCGTCTGCGCTTCAGTTGGTTGCACGAGTAAAGCGTACATAGGCTATTACACCCGATTTACTGTAGACTAGTCTTGTTTGACAGTGTATGACAGCGCTCTGTCTTACACGCCCAGACTCTGTTAGCTGGTCGCACTTTACATATATGTGATAAGTAGACGTATAGCTGGGCTTCTTATTAACTTTAAAGAAAGCGTCTGGTCATGTGTGCCGACGTTCTAAAGACACGTGTGCAAGATTTTATTGTTTTCATAGGGACCCCGGGCGTTCACTGAAGAACAGGATGCAATTTGTGCCAGCACAAATTAAAATGTATCTTATCACTCAGCTATAACCGTAAATGGCCATCGTGACACACAGTCTTATCAGACTCTTCAATTAATAATTGCCGTTTTTTTATTTCTTTAGATAAAATTTTAACCGATATAGAAGTCCAATAAAGTGAGATCAGCAGTCATTATATGCTGCTTTATACCGGAAGTAGTCCAATTGCTGGACAGGCCAGCCGATGTCACGTGATATAGGTAAAATCCAATTATGGGAAACTCCTCTATTCTGCGACAAGGCATCTTGAAAGGTTTGGTGTCCCCAGTGTCGATGTAATGTTCTGCTTAATGGGTTCGTTTTAATTGCCCATCAGGAGACATGAATACATCTTGAAATTCAAAGACCAAGTTTTTCAGTTTCCGTCAAATCAGACGATGCATTTTCAACCAAAGATTTTAAGTGAGATGGCAGCTCTTTTTCAGTTGCCATATCTTTTGATTTTTCTGAGCCCAAATCACAGATTGATATCTGAGCCCAAATCACAGATTGATATCTGAGATGGGCACAACAATTTTGAGAAGTATATGTCTTTAGGAATGTTTCTGAATGGGATGGAATTGTCACACTTTCACATAATTGTACACGGCAACAAATATCTGGCCCTTGTTTATACAATTTAAGTTTTCCCCTTTTTGTTTTTAGTATTTTCTTTCTGATTTTTATATCAACTTCATAATATTCAAGAAAGCTGAAATTTATTTTTTCAAAATGTCAGATTGCATGAAATGCGATTTCTAAGCAATTTAAAACGGCATAATTCAGCTTTTATATGCAAATGTATTTTATCATATTGAATCATTTTCAGCAAATAAAATATTAAATAATGTTGAAATAAATGAAATATATTAAATTTAATATTTTAACGTCATATGAGCCTCTCGCATATTTTCATCTAATTAAATTTTGAAACCTTTATAACTTGGTAACTATTTTGAATTTTGTTAAAGGGGCTTTGGGCATTCTATTTCTCTCATTTCTGGCTTTTCAACCAATAGGAGATTTAAAAAAGTTTTTTGAATTTTCACAAGACCTTTAGGAGACCAAAATTTTCTTAACTAAAATCACTATAAAATCAGGTCCTTTTTCTGCTCAAAATGGTCTTTACTACATGCCTTTATATTAGGAATACAACTCACGCCTTTCTTTATCATCCCTTTGTCATTAGGCAACATTAACTTATTACATTTACTTGTGTGATACATAATTACTGTATAATACCTGCCAGACTAAAATTCTGTGACTCGCTTTTAAGGGGATATATCTTTCAAAAGCTCTTACTTGCATATAAACGAAAAATGCTTTTTATCAAGGAGACGGATACCTTTGGTCACATTGTTGTATGAACAATTTATACATCTCACATAGATCACTTTACGCCCTAACATACACCTTTTGAGCAATTCACAGCATGCTAATCAGTCTTTTTAGAGTCACTTCCTGGCTTGATACCGTTTGCAATATTGTGACACGCTGGGTGAACTTTAGAACAAAAACAGTTGCATGAACATGAACTACAATTATCTGACTACCAATTTAGAAGTATTTTCGTCCAAAGTGTATAATATCTGGTAGATAAATATATATTTACAATTTTTGCCTGTGAACTTTTCAGGGTCAAAGTGAAATATTGTCAATAATACCAGAAATATACTAAAAGACTTTGAAAACGCATACCCAGATTAAATCCTTTATATAACAAACCCTGACAATTTCAGCGAGATAATTATTAATGCATATCATAGTCTGATCATCTTGTAGTGTGTCCTAGAAATTTCATGGTTGTAAATTTACTTTAAAGTATTGAAAAAGTATCCGTTTTAAGACAGGGTGGTCAATTTTGAGGAACACAAATTCAGCTGCAATTTAACACGAGTTAGTTTTGATTCCTGACTCAACGAATTTGCGTCCTTTGCTTCTTTCAGGATTGCACATTCATCATTGAAGGATTAGAAATGAATTGACAGTTTGGTATGCTCAAAATGACACCCCTTAAAATTACCAACATACCCCACCCACCCTGATTACTATAGTCTAGTAATAAAATTCAACGTCTTGGGCCTTTCAAAGTTTCGATTTCTTACGTCCAGTTTTATTGGGAGAGGCTAAGGGCATACACAAATGACAAATTATTCATAAATTACGCTTGTGTCACGTGTCTTTTGTATTGTGCAAGTGACGTTAACGTAAATTTTTAAGACGTTATCGATCATATGACAGCAGATCTCCTGCAACGATTTACATCAAAACTTCTTCCCCACATGCTTGTCAGTGTATGTAATCAATATCAGTAATGAAAGCGTGCACAAAGGTAACTAATGGAGATGTTTCTAAAAAGGAGCTATAAATTGAAGTTCAAATTTGACGTTTATTTTCGAAATTTCGAAGTTAACAATTACTTTTAATTAGAAAAAGTCTATAAACTCTTTCGGTAACATGGCATCACATACGCCACAGCTTAAACATAAAAATAATGAAAAAGCTTCATTTATTTGTGCAGAAGGGCGCTGGATGCTGCATGTACCCATGTGACGTCATCAGCAGCGTCCCGTGATAGTGCAGTCAAATTAATGACTGATTCATACCAATTCTGGGTTGCACATTAAAACCTGCGAGTAACTTTTCAATCGCATATACTGTTTGCAAGAAAAGTGCAAAAATATGGTGATGCGTTTTCAAAGTCCTCTAGTATACATTATTTGGGTAAAACTGCATCTAAATATCGTAGTCAGATAATTGTAGTTTATGTTCATGCAAATGGTTTTCTCTAAATTTGCAGTCTCAACAAAGCCTTGGACCTTTTTATAGAATTTAAATTTTGTGAGAACGATTTTTACTTTTTGAATGGGAGCAAAAATTGTATGGTGGCTACTTATAACTTTGGATCAGTGTAGTGAGAAGCTGTGAGATATAATAGCTTTCGGGAAATGTGACAGGGAAGTTAATTATACAAAAAATGCATTACAGGTTTTGCATTATAATTTTGATGAAACTTATAGGATAACAACTGTCCATGGTACTTATAATTTGTACAAAGAATGCAGCAAATTGGACCAACAGGTATTGGTTCCAGACGGCAATCTTGGCTGGGGGATAATAAGGCTGATATCTTTGCATTCCATTATTGGTTTAGTTTTACAACTCGGACATATCATTTTACTGATGTTAAGCTGTTGCATGCGACTATGAAGCTGTGATTTCCTTATGACAAGAGTATACTACTACCAAAGCTTTTTTTGTAAAGCTGAGCGAGATCCATTGAAAGAAAAAAGCATGTTTTAATATTTTAGCTGCTTTTTTTATGCAGATTTTGTTGGGATTAAAGAAAGTATGCAAGAATAAAGACCATACATTTGCAAGAAAAAAGATCACAATTTATTCTTACGGAGACGCTCATGCCGGCCGTATACCCAATGATATACTTCCCCAAATGAAAAAATTGAAAATAGTTATCCCCTAATATGTAAATAATCATAGTTAAAATAGTTATTCATATTTGGTTTGTCAAAATAAAATGAAGATAAACACACATTTTCACATAGCCTATCATATTATCGAGCATCTTCTTTATTGAGTTTTCATCAGTCTTTGGCCACTCACTCTTACATTTTAAAGCTGCATACTCTGTAACTATGAACATTTTCGAAAAATTTTCTTTTCTTTTTAAATCATTTGTAAAAGTAGAATTAAGCTATGTTTTACAATAAAAATGATCAGTACAGCCGAAAACTGCATGGAAAAGTGAATTATCTTATCAAATAGGTGTATTTTTCTCTTGTTGGTAATTATTTGCGTCCCTCCAATAATTCTAGACCGTTGAATTTTAACATAAATGCAGTTGTTTCGATAGTATTAACTTGTTAAGATTTACCAAAATGGTAAAATGTTTACCTGAATTTGAGTATTTTTACTGTGTTCTTGAAAAATAAAAACATTATTTTTAAAATTAGAAGATCAAAAGTTACAGGCTATGCAGCTTTAAAGTGCAAGCTTGAATATAAAATTTTATGTGTGTGTGTAAAATAAAAATTCAGATATCACAATAATACAACTTTATTTTCTTCTGTTCTGCTGGTTTCACTATTTACAGATCATCAGGATTTATTCAAAATGGTGGTCGTTACATATTTACAAAGTAACAGTTGATAACGTTACCTCTATGACGTAAACGTTATGTAGTTAAATATAATAAAATAAATGTAATTTGAAAATGTACGCTTAGTGCATTTATATATAATACAGTACATTTGTTGTACATCACACTAATTAGTATATAGTATTTTAGAGTGTCAGACCTCCAGAATATAGTGCGTACCTCATCATATTTCTACCCCATAATTATTGTGCTGAACATTGTCGACTTCTCTGAAACTATGCGGATTCCAGATGGGTCCTCAATTTTTACAGCAGAAGCAAAAGCTATTGATTTAGCATTAGATTTTATTGCCAATTGTGAAACTTCTAACAAATTTGTAATATTTTCAGACTCTCTTTCAGTATTAAAATCTTTAGATCATACTTCTTCAAAAAATCCCCAAATTCAAAAATTACTTGAAAAACATCATAATTTATCAGAATTTAATGAAATAGTTTACTGTTGGATCCCTAGCCACAGTGGCATTGCTGGCAATGAAAGTGTGGATCAAAAAGCAAAAGATTCATTGAATTTACACCCTATAGACTTTTCAATACCTTATGCAAATTTCAAATCTTTTATCAATAGGTACATTTTAAACAAATGGCAAATTTTATGGAATAACAGTGTTGGTAATAAACTCTTTGAGATTAAACCTGTCATTGGACAATCTCAACCAGTAGTACGAAATGTCAGACAAGAAGAAGTTGTCCTTGCTCGTTTACGTATTGGTCATACAAGGATCACACACTCATATCTTTTAAAACGAGAGGAGCCACCGTATTGTTTTGGATGTGATACACTCTTTACAGTCCGCCATTTTCTACTTGAATGTGGTGATTTTTCTCATATAAGAAACAAATATTTTCATGTTGATACAATCAAACAATTGTTTAATGATGTACCTATTGATAATGTCTTCTTATTCTTAAAAGAGATTAATCTTTTTAACAAATTGTAGCTATTTTCCTTTGAACTATTTATTTTTTAACTTGCTTTCAGCATATCATTTCCTTTCTTGCAGGAGAAGAACATGTATAGTCATCTGATTAGCCTATGTAGTTGTCAGATATTGTACATGATCTTCGCTGTAAAATGGTTACTATTTTATCGTCTTGGATATACTCATATGTTTAATGTGTTAAATTGTTAATATTTTAGCTTATCTATTATAATTTTAATGTTCAGAAATACTTCTCTTACCTAACCTTGATGACGCTAATGACCCAAAAGGGTTGATGCGTCGTTAAACTCCAACTCATCATCATCATCATCATCATGTCGCACTAGTACGAATAGTAGATTGGAGTGTCAGATCTCCAGATAAGAGTGCTTATTTTTTTTTCATCTTTCTCAACCAAAACATCCGTTTTGGGTACTCAAAAGAATTGTATATATATATTAACTGAATGAAATAATGTTGATTTACTTTGACCTTCAACTGCAACACAATCTTAAAGAAAAGTAAATTGACGGAACAACATGCATTTTAGAGCTTTGAGGACAGGCGTTACTTCAAATGATGAAGTCCCTCCTTCAACACATAGCTCATCTATAAAATAGGAAGGCCTTCAACAAGCGTTTAATGATCAATGCCTCCAGCTTTCCTTTCTTCTTGTTGGTCTTTCCCTTAGTAGAAGCAATAACTGAGTGGAGCCATAGGGACTCCACAGCAACAGTGGCCCCAGGTGCCAGTAGGATATACCCATCTGGGAGGGTCGAACCAGGTTCCACAATCCTCTGTAATTGAAAAAGATTGTTCACATATTGAAGATGTGCACATCCTATTTTGCACATTTCATGAAGCATTTCATTTTTGAGGGGTGTTAAACTCAGACATTTTTTCCGTCCAAAATGCTTAGATGGTGTCTGGTTTGTGTAATTTGTAACTTTGTCAATATTCATTCCTTAAAGAGACTAACTCTGCAACTACAATGTATGAACATTTTTCTATTTTTTTTATATTTTTTTTTTAAATCATTTATAAAAGTAGAATTAATTTTTTTTTCACAATAAATCTGTTCACTATAGCTGAAAACTGCACGGAAAAGTGAATTATCTTATAAAACAGTGTGTTTTTCTCTTGTTGGTAATTATTTGCGTCCCTCCAATAATCATAGACAGTTAATTTTAACATAAATGCTGTTGTTTTGATAATGAAAATTTGTTAAGATTTACGAAATTGGTAAAATGTATACCTGAATTTTAGTTTTTTTTACTGTGTTCTTGAAAGATAGAAACATTAGTTCTAAAACTAAAAAATCAAAAGTTACAGACTATGCAGCTTTAATATTCAAATTTTGCATAATGATTGTTCACACATTGAAGATGTGCACCTCCCAGTTTGTGCACATTTGATGAATGATGATGGTTAGTCAAAGTTTAAAGACGCATCAACCCTTTAGGGTCATTAGCGTCATCAAGGTTAAGTGAACCAAGACATTTATGAAATCTAAAAGTATAACAAATTTGTTAAAATGGACAGTTTCATATAATACTTCAGTTTCATATAATACTTATATCATCACGCTGCAAAAATCCAACCAAATGCGTCAATTGTGGAAAAGATCACCCTTCCAGATCAAATAAATGCGAAATTTGGATCCAAGAAAAGGAAATTATGAGAATTAAAGTAACAAACAACATCACTTACTTAGAAGCTAGGAAAATTTTTGAACACAAACCAGAGTTCACCTTTTCAAAAATTGTACAGTCATCTCAACCCTCAAAACCAGAAACAAAAACTACAGAAACACATTTTGACGAAAAAGACTTCAATATTACAGCCAGCTCTAAAGTTATCATACCATCTATTTACAAACCAAAAAAGCAATCTGAACAAAATACAACAACATCTAAAACAGCAAGTTCATCATCTCAGTCTGGTACATCAAAATCAAACAATCAACAGGAAAAGTCAAGATCGAGATCAAAGACAAGAAAAACAAGTAGGGACAACAGTAAGTCCCCTAAACCAAAACAAAAACCAAATGTAAAACTAACAAGATTACAAGATCAACCTGTCAAAACTTCAAATATATATGGTCAATTAGAATCTATGGAGTCATAGATTTCACCTAAGACCTGAACATGAAAGTTTCCAATATTTTAATTATAGTTACTCTTTCCTTTATGCTATTTGACATGGATTTTAAACATAAAATAATACAATGGAATTGTCGAGGTTTGAAGACCAAATTTGAAGAAATATGCGTCTTACAACAAGAAGAGAACCCATCTGTCTTCTGTTTACAAGAAACTTTTTTAAAAACTGTAGATAATATATCATTAAAAGGTTTTAATTCATATCATCACATTCATACAGATTGTCAAAAACCTTCAGGGGGAAGCTCAATATTTGTGAAATCTTCCTGTCCTCAAAGAAAGATCAATCTTAACACGGAACTACAAGCCATAGCTATTTCAGTTACTCTTGATCGAGAAATTACTATTTGTTCTGTTTACATTCCACCTTCTTTTTCTTTGAAAATTGAACATCTTGATTCTTTATTAAAGCAACTTCCTTCTCCATATCTACTCTTAGGAGACTTCAATGGTCATAATATTCTCTGGGGTAATAAAGAAAATAATTCCAGAGGCGAACTCATCGAAAATTTCATTACAAACAATGATATATGTCTTATGAATGACAAATCAAACACTTATATGCATGATCCAACAGGCTCTTTCTCTTCCATAGATCTTTCCTTATGCCATCCATCCCTTTTTCTTGACTTTAATTGGTCTGTCTGTAAAGATCAACATCATAGTGATCATTTTCCTATCGTCATTAAAAGTAATACTTCCACAGTAGAAGATCATAATCCAAAATGGAAACTAAATAAAGCTAATTGGGAAGTATTTCAATCTTTATGTACTGAAACAATAACTGTAGAAAGTTTTAAAGATTCTTCAGACCCTTTGTCTGATTTCACCTCTTCCCTTATTGATATATCTTCTAAATGTATACCAAAAACCTCGACAAATCCAACAAAAAGTAATCCATGGTACAATGATGAATGTAAAGAAGCTATTAAAACGAGGAAAAAAGCTCTAAATAAATTCAAAAAATATCCAACTAAGGACAATTTAAATGAAGTAAAAGTATTTAGAGCAAAGGCTCGCAGAACAATTAAGATATCGAAACGAAAGTCATGGCGTTCTTACGTTTCAAAAATTAATCACAAAACCCCTATAAAAAAAGTTTGGGATATGATAAGAAAAATATCTGGTAAGACAAAGTCACCCAGTTACACCCATTTAAACCATCCCGTTACAGAAACAAAATCAACAAGTAAATTTGATATAGCTGAAACCTTAGGAGAAACATTTCTAAACAATTCATGTTCAAGAAATTACTCTGAAAAATTTCAAAAAATTAAAGCAGAACAAGAAAAAATTAAACTTAATTTCAAGTCTGCAAATACTGAGGAATATAATAATCTTTTTAATTTTGATGAACTTTTGGATGCAATTAAACAATCTCATGATTCTGCAACTGGACCAGATGAAATACATTATCAAATGCTTAAACATCTCCCAGAGAGTTCCCTCCAAGCTCTTTTAGGTATATTTAATCATATATGGACTACTGGTGATTTTCCTGAAGACTGGCGATTAGCCACTGTAATACCTATACCCAAACCAGGGAAAGATCATGCTGAGCCAACCAATTATAGACCTATAGCTCTTACAAGTTGTCTTTGTAAAACTTTAGAAAGAATGATTAATAAAAGGTTGATTTGGTATTTAGAATCCAACAATCTTTTATCACGGTACCAGTCGGGTTTCCGAACTGGCCGTAGTACAAATGATAATTTAGTTAAATTGGAAACTTTCATACGTGATGCCTTTGTTAAAAAGGAACACGTTGTAGCTGTCTTTTTTGACTTGGAAAAAGCATACGATACCACATGGAGATATGGCATTATGAAAGATATTCATAAACTAGGACTAAGAGGTAGACTACCTACTTTTATTGAAAGCTTCCTTGCTGATCGTGCAATGCAAGTGAGGGTGGGATCCACTCTTTCTGATTTATATGATCAGGAACAGGGGGTCCCACAGGGCGGTGTACTTTCTACAACTCTTTTTAATATTAAAATCAATGATATTGTTAAATGCCTAGATAATTTAACAGATTGTTCTCTCTATGTTGATGATTTTTGTATTTGCTTTCGATCAAAAAGTATGCGAACAATTGAAAGACATCTACAGCAAAACTTAAACAAGATAGAACATTGGGCCACTAACAATGGCTTTAAATTTTCCAAGTCAAAAACACAGTGTGTACATTTCTGTCAGTTGCGAAAGCAACATGATGATCCAGTTCTTACATTATATGGATCGCCTATTCCTGTTGTACAGGAATACAAATATCTTGGTTTGATATTTGACAAAAAGCTGAGTTTTATCCCGCATATTAAATACTTGAAGGCAAAGTGCCTTAAATCCTTGAACATATTGAAAGTTTTATCTCACACTACTTGGGGTGCGGATCGAACAACACTGTTACAATTATATCGATCTTTGATACGTTCAAAACTAGACTATGGATCCATTGTTTATGGATCGGCAAGAAAATCTTATTTAGCTATGCTTGACCCTATCCATCATCATGGTCTTAGATTAGCCTTAGGAGCATTTAGAACATCACCTACTGCAAGTCTTTATGTTGAAGCAGATGAGCCATCTTTAAATACACGTAGAGAAAAACTTTCTTTACAATATGCTATTAGAATTGCTGAAAATAATTCAAATCCAGCTCATGATGTGACCTTTCAGCCAAAATACACAGATCTATATGAAAGCAAACCAAATTTTATTAAATCTTTTGGCGTCAGAACTTTACCAGTCCTAGAATCTGCAAATATTAACTTTAAAAACATTGATAAAACTTTTACACCAAATGTTCCAGCATGGTGTATAAATAAACCAAATCTTATTTTCGATTTACACTCTGGTAAAAAATCAGAAACAAGTCCAATTATCATGAAATCTAATTTCCAGGAGCTAAAATCACATTACATGGACTATAAGCACATTTATACAGATGGTTCAAAAGATGATATGAAAGTAGGATGTGCAGTAGTATCTGACGACTTCTCTGAAACTATGCGAATTCCAGATGGGTCCTCAATTTTTACAGCAGAAGCAAAAGCTATTGATATAGCATTAGAGCATATTGCCGATTGTGAAACTTCAAATAAATTTGTTATATTTTCAGACTCCCTTTCAGTTTTAAGATCTTTAGATCATACATCTTCAAAAAATCCCCAAATTCAAAAACTACTTGAAAAACATCATGATTTATCAGAATTTAATGAAATAGTTTACTGTTGGATCCCTAGCCACATTGGCATTGCTGGCAATGAAAGTGTGGATCAAAAAGCAAAAGATTCATTGAATTTACACCCAACAAACTTTTCAATACCTTATACAAATTTTAAATCTTTTATCAATAGGTACATTTTAAACAAATGGCAAATTTTATGGAATAACAGTGTTGGTAATAAACTCTTTGAGATTAAACCTGTCATTGGACAATCTCAACCAGTATTACGGAATGTCAGACAAGAAGAAGTCGTCCTTGCTCGTTTACGTATTGGTCATACAAGGATCACACACTCATATCTTTTAAAACGAGAGGAGCCACCGTATTGTTTTGGATGTGATACACTCTTTACAGTCCGCCATTTTCTACTTGAATGTGGTGATTTTTCTCATATAAGAAACAAATATTTTCATGTTGATACAATCAAACAATTGTTTAATGATGTACCTATTGATAATGTCTTTTTATTCTTAAAAGAGATTAATCTTTTTAACAAATTGTAGCTATTTTCCTTTGAACTGTTTACTTATTTTAACTTGCTTTCAGCATATCATTTTCTTATTTGCAGGAGAAGATCATGTATAGTTATCTGATTAACCTATGTTGTTGTCAGATATTGTACATGATCTTCGCTGTAAAATGATTACTATTTTATCGTCTTTGCTATACTCATATGTTTAATGTGTTAAATTGTTAATATTTTAGCTTATCTATTATAGTTTTAATGTTCAGTAATACTTCTTTTACCTAACCTTGATGACGCTAATGACCCAAAAGGGTTGATGCGTCGTTAAACTCCAACTCATCATCATCATCATAATACTTATATAGGTTAATAATAAACATTTATTTACAATATGTTAAGTCACAGGAAAGTTCATGTGCAATATCTGTCAACTACAAAGGGCTAATCAGATGATCATACATTTCTCACCTGGAAGGATTAAAATGGTTTGCTAAAATCAAGTTAAAATATAAATAATCGATTGAAATGGTGTTACAATTTGATGAAAAGATTAATTTCCTTTAATAATAAGATATTATCGATAGGTACATCAATAAACAATTGTCTTATTGTATCAACATTAAAATATAAGTTTGGTGTAAATTTTTTATCTGTATTATTAAAATTCATGTTTGCAAATTCTAACACCAAAATATTTAATAACATGTGGTTTGCTTTCATATAGATCTGTGTATTTTGGTTGAAAGGTATCTTTAGGAGCTCGATTTGATTGGTTCTCAGTGGTCACCCTAATTACCGACAGGCATTTTATATATAAATTTACTAATTGCAGTTTGAAAAATTGTATTATAGGTTCTTAGATATCCAATATTTGCAAAAAAAAAAGAACTTTGAAGCAGATATATACCAAATAAAGGACCGACTCAACAGTGACAGCTGGCCGCATACTATCAACTACCATCAAGAAAAAGTTAAAAGCAGTGGTACACCGACAAGAAGCTTTTGACTATATATATTTGAAGTATAAATAGTGGAAATTTTCTATATTTCATTATTTTGTATCCTAGAATTGCAAAAGTAGCGCTTTGACTAAGATTTATTCAGATTTTTCAGCCAAATCTGCAGCGTCAGCTTTATTACTTCAATACTGACAAGAAGTGTTTCAAACATCAAGATCGGTTCAGTTTATTTCTATATATTTTTTTTCTCTAAAAACATAAACCTTGGGAAGATGGTTGATTTTTGTTAGTTGAAAACTCAATCGATATAATTTGAATTTTTTCCTCTAAATTTTATTGTGAAAATGTCTCAAAATCTCTTTAAAATGACTGTTGCAATTTACGTGTCGACAATTTTGCTCCTTTTTGATACTGTCACAGTTTTGTGCACTCCAACTCGCTTTTTGATTGTCCTGGTTTCCTTGCAACAGCTTTTGTTCTCGGTATCACAAGTTACAACCGTTGATGTCAGAGTTGTGGGAACAGGTTTTCTTGTCCCAAATGAAAGAAATTTCATGTACAACATTTGTTTTTCAGGCTTTCTTTTGCTGCCAAACAGACTGAGGTACTTTCAAACATGCAGCTTCCAGAGAAAGTTCAAAATTGCCAGTGTCATAAAGAGCACCGGGTGTCAAAGACTCTTGTAATGAAACTTCCTTTTCAAGCATTTTAATCAGATCTGGAATTTTCGCCCGTTTCCAATTTAGATTAAGTTTTAGAATATGATTTATTGACTCACAGTGATTGTTTTTCCAATTAATTGGTATTCTTTAACGTGACTTTTCGCCGTACCTTCTCTAAATTTCAGATGTTTTTGTGCAAAAGAAACTTGTCACCCATCCAGTCCAAAAATTTCCCAACAATTTGTTTTGATGACTTTTCAGGCATGCCAGCTTTGTTTTTTAGCTGACATTTTAGATTTTCCTCCAAATGCAGAGTGCAACGGGTGAGTTTTGTACCAGAAAAACTGCACTTTACGGCCTGTACAAGTGCTTTTTTCTTCATCCTACCACTAAATCGCGCGTTCCTAAACGAGCAAAGGGGATTCTAGAACTGTTGCCAAATGTGTAAAAAATCTTTGGTAAGTATGAAATGATCCATCCCAGTGCAAAAACAAAGGTCCTAAAAAATAGGAGAGACGTCTTTTCCTTTCTGCTTTAAAGTTTGATCTCGAAATACCGTCGTAGTAACAAAACAAGGGCCTAGATTAAAAGTTCTGTCGATGCTGATAACAGTTGTTTCACAAGCTTTTGCTAGATGTTTCAATTGATGAACAAAGGGGCTCTTACAAGGTATGGGAAATTAACATGGGAGTCTGTCCATGCTTGGAATTTGACATTATGTTTATGAATTGCATGGGTTATGACTTAAATATTTATGGAAACATTCAGTTTATATGCAATTACATTGCTAATTTATGACGTCATGTATGGTATGGTATCACTACCATACCTTAGAGTACCCAATTATAATCATTTCTAAAGTAATAGACAAATCATGTAATGGCCGCAGAAATGTTTTATGAAATAACTATAGCATTGATAAGTTCGTTTTTACCATAAATGGCTTTGTATGTATTAGGATAGTGGATGGGCATTCATTTTTATGACATGGTATCCCAAATTTCAACTATATTTTGTATTTAGTCAAATTTGAAATTAAAATTTAACACGTTGCGGTCTTTGTCAAGATACCGTTTCAACATAAAAACTATCCATATATGTTAAGAGTATGTCGACCAAATTTCATGAAATTCAAGGACCAGTTACATATTTTTTCAGCTTTATATAAACACATGGCCCTAATTTATCGAAATGTAAAAAATGCCATTATTATGTTCCAGTGTAAAACATACTTGAATACTTGCTTAGGTTGAATCACCATGCTAGTATGTTTATTTGTAGAAGTTGATATGTTCAGTGTTTTCCCCTATTATGGATTGGAAAAAGAAAAAAAAACAATATTATTTGTAGAAGTTGATATGTTCAGTTCAGTGTTTTTCCCTATGATGGATTGGCAAAGAGAAAAACAGTAATCTTTGATATTTAAAAGTTCCATGATTCTTATTTAATGAAGTGTTTACATAATAATATTACCCAAAATGATACAATATGGTGACACCTGTACTCACCACATCTAGTTTCAAACGTTTAAACTACATCGAACCAACGTTACACTTAATATGTAGCATTATTAAGAATGTTAATTCATACAGAAGAGAAACCTTAGGGCAGGTCAATTCATACAGGAGAAGAACCTTATATCTTTGATTTTATAATTGTAAGCCTCATTAAAAACCCGTTTCACAAGAATAACCCCCCCTGTCAAACCTATTGGTTAAAATTAACTATTTTGGTCACTGATAACTCTTGGCCCCAAAGGCATTGCTAATTTAATGTTAAATCTTCTCTGTTCATTCTGTTCTGTAAAACAGATACTGACTTCAATCAAATAGCATCATTTATACTGTAACCCTCGTGCCCGGCGTGCAAATGTTCAGGATGTTAAGGCCAAGTGTATTAATGTGGTTAGAGGGTCACACGTTTGTGGGTTCGCTTGGTGCTGGACGGAAGCTGTATCAAGGGAATGAAAATACAATAAACAACTATTTCAATGTTTCATAATTTTACCCAAATTAAACCAACAAGTTCAAGGAAGAGCAAGACAAGCTATCATTTAGTGTAGGTCAATTCATTCAATTTGAGTTGGTAATATTCACCCTGCAGCGCTAAGAACGGTTTCTCATATTAAGTTGACGCGGTCCGGGGTGCCAGACAGTAATGAGCAGATACAATAATACTGTGTTATAACGAGGTTTGACTGTATCAATACTCGTTATAACGAATGGTACTGCAGAGTAAATTAAATGTCCACGAAGATGCTAGGTATACCTATTTACCATGCATTACTGAGCTCATAAAAGCGTGCTCCTCAGTTATTACACAACGTGAATGCGTAGCGTAGATAGTTATTCTAAATGCTGTGAAATTGCCACCAAAAGTATACCCAAATGCGTACAGATAAGTTAATTAGTGTATGAAAGTCATTCTCTTGAATACTAAGTCAAGATATTCACACAAATACGCATTCACGTTATTTTAGGCTGAATAGGCCTAACACCCTGGAATGTATGAGCAGCCCAGACCTGGAATGGTCAGACAATCCAGAATAGTTAAGCAATCAGGAAATGCTTAACAGCCCTGAACGCTAATTAGAGCTAGTCCTGAACGCTAATCAGATCTAGTCCTGAACGCTAATCAGATCCAGTCCTGAACGCTAATTGGATCATATCAAACAACAATCTATGAGGGGTAATATGTTATACAGGTCATGTCATGTAAAATGTGTTTCTATAGCTATACAGAGGCTGAAAGGCCTTGACTAATAAACAGTCCTGAATGAATAAGTATATAGTCCCTATGGACAGATACTTATAAAGAGGTTAGCAGTCAAGATACTTAAACGGTGTTGTAGGGCTATAAACGACCTGACCAACCAATCTGGAATGCTTCAACAGTCCAGAGGGGCTTAGCAGGTTGATATAAAGCAGCTGTCTGAATAGCTATATTATTGCAACTAAATAGAGCTATACTGATTTACCTATGTGGTGCAAGTATATCAGAATGCTACAAGTAGCAGTCTCGAATGCTAACAGTCTGGAATGCTTAAGCATTCAGCCAGAGGGAGCATTCAAGAATACTAGGTTATACAATGGGTGGAGTGTTTATAGTGTGTAAGTGTGGGTGGGGACTTGTAAACAGTCCAGCTTAAGTGCAAAATAATTAAATGTTAACCTCTCCAAAAATGCTAGCGTATCTTTGATTAGCTGGCATGTTTGCTCTGAGTGTTGGCTATCAAGAATGCTCTGAGTAGGAATGGTCTAGTTGTACAAGAAGAGTAGACTCAAGCAGTCTCTGATCAAGAACAAGGTTAACGGTGTTTGCTGTGGCAATCCGGACTGGTTGTCAGACTGGTCTATCGCTGAGACAGCAAGGTGGGTCCGTATCCTATGATACACAATTGACCCAAACTGGAATTGTGATTCTGCTGCGCTTATATAGCCTCAGAGCACGCGCCCCGTGATGTCATCAATGAACGTCATCAATGGAGACCTTATATCAGGTGATGATCATGTGACGCGCAGTTGGAGTCTCTCGATCATCATCATCGAAAAGCATGATAAAGACTGAGTGACTCCAACTGGGGAAAATGAAAGTCGCCATTGATGAGATCACAATGCGCTGAACTGAAACAAGAATTGCCTCCAGCACAATAATGCAGTTGTATCAGCGTAAAGTAACTATGGAAGAAATATTATCAATAAGCCAACATTTTAGACAGAAAGAGTAGCCTCCACTGCTATGGGGCATTGATGAGCAATAAGGGTGAGTAACAGCAAATCAACTAGTCTATCACGGAAATCGGTTCATGAGTTTCTGTCCGTATCACTGATAAAATGAGCGAGATTTTATTAGCCCCAAATCAGGGTTCATAATTGAACCACCAGTCGCTACGGACTTAGGTTCCAGAAATATGAAACGATCAGTAACGGGTCATCCGTTTATAAATTAGACCTGACAGAACCTCAAACCCGATCCCGTGACCTAATTAATTTGACAGATAGATCTGTATAGTAAACAAATAACATGGCATGACTTTAGCAACCCATTTGCTAGATATAAACTTGCCAAGGGGTATACGGTTGGTCAGGAGTGCTACAATACTTTAGCTGGCTGTGTATTCTAGGCATACAGCTTCGTTTCTGGACCTCAATTATTCATGTAGAACACTGTTCAATGATACCTTTGATAAGACTCTGTTACTCTGTAAATAATCAAATCAAGCAAACAAAACGAGTATTAATAGACAATGTACTGCAACGATTCTGCCGAATGATCACCGAATACTCCGGTTTCCCACAATTTTTCCTCGTGCTCAGGAAGAATAACTTCAGCTTGTTTAACCATTGTCCATACACCTGTATGAACAAGTTCCGTCATCCTGCTATCCAGTATTTTCCTGATGTTAGTGAATCATGTCTTTGTCATCCAGAAAGTTCATAGAATAGATTTCCTTATTTCGTAACAATCTCAGCAGGCCACTTACAAGAAAGTACAATCTTTATGCAGGCTTGTTTACGGGCTTCAACTACAAACCTCGATAGCCTCTGAGTTAACATCTGGCAAAGCTGTCAGGCGACAGTAACACATGTTTATTTGCCCCTATGCCAAACTACAAGCCATTTAAAGGATACTTCCTCAGCTTTTGGTTTAAACCGCTCGATTTAGGTATATTTTAATTCTTAAACTAAGCACTAAAACATACTTGACAGGCGTTTGTTATGATCTGAATGATACCGAAGACGAACTTCAGGTTTAGATAAATTGGATTTATGGTATGTGATTTACTTGTTTTTCTCCAATAACCCTTTGTAGGGCGGATATAAATCCGTCGAATTTGTCGTGTTGTCTCTTGTCATGCTAAATAGTATTTCATGCAAAACGCTTCTTATTCCTGTTAACATGCACCATTCGGATTCCTATCACATGCAGCCTTCAAGTTGTACATACACACAGAGCACAAATAGTGTGGCTCCTGATCAGATGGCTTAATCAGAAGTCAGCTGATTTGGATGTACAGTGTTTTCAAGAAACAGAAAATTTGGGTTCAGCAGGACAAGTGTTAAGAATAGATATTCTTTCTTTAGCTAGGTTTAGCTCTGACTATCTGTGAGTCATGAGCCCTTTTCTTTGTTTCATCATGGTGTGTTAATTTGATCAGAGTGTTTCGCCATGACGATACATTGCATTAGTTAGATGGCTTCCATACGAGCTGAACATTTCTTGTACTTCAACAACAGCAGAATCTAGGGGGAAGATTTGGTACCAGTAAAATGCATTTAAGCCTCCCGGTGGCTTAGGCTGCTGTCCGTTCTAAGGCGGTGGTTCTGTTGTTGTTGGGAGTCTGTAATTGTTCTATGTTATGTTGTACGTTACTTTGTGCCCATTCTAGTATTGCGATCATCTAGATGGGGAAGAGAGAGCTGGTGGCTTTGCTTAATTTGTCTTCCTGGTGTCTAGTGATGGTTGAGTGGCTCTTCCTCGCGGTGCCATGGGGTTGTTTGCGGACTGTGATATTTCCTGATCATACTCACTTAATATTTTTAATCATACATCTACACCTGCCAAGACAGATAAAACAACCACAAAAATAATGGAAGGAGAAGCAAATAAAAAAAGTCTTAGACACAATTTTAGTTCAAAAATACCTGAAATATTTAAATAAAATGCTTATTTTTTGCCTCATAACAGTATCTTGAGGTTTTAGAAATGCTTCTTGAAGGCAAAAAAAGGATGGGTTTTGTGATGAAATTAGTTGCAAGATTTCTTCATATTTTGGCTTAAGACCTAATAGCAATTCCATTGTATAATACTGTGTTTAAAATACATAAAAGATAAAAGTAATAAAAATAATAAAACTATTAAAAGTGTAGAAACTTTCATATTTAATGTGATTTATTCAAATTATTTGAACCAGTGCATGAGATTTCCAACAATGTGGTATGTGCGACCAGCAAAGCCTCAGATCAGCCTGCGCATACGCGCATTGTTGGAAATATCATGCACTGGCTCATTTATTAAGTTCTTTCTTAGAATTTTGGTCTGTGGACTCTTCTGCTTCTATGTATTCCAGATTGGAATATTTGTTGCTTATTTTTATTGGTGTATCTGGAACTCCAGTTAATTTTTCTTGTCTCTCTGACTTTTCCTTGGTGATTTACTTTTGTTTCGCACTGGACTTGTTTTAGTTTTTGGTCTTGACTCTCCAGTATTTTTTGTTCAGTCTGTGCATTTGGCTGTGTTGTTGATTTTGGTGTGGTGGTTTGTGGTGAAGTTTTAGGTTTGTTTGTTTTCTTTGTATTTGGAATAATAACTTTTGTGCTGGAAGTGTTGATAGTATCATTTTCTAAAACTTGTGTTCCTACTGTTTTAGTTTCTGGTTTTGTAAGATCTGCGGACTGAACAATTCTTGAAAAAGTTATTTCAGGGTTTTTTTCAAACATCTTTCTAGCTTCAATGCATGTGATGTTTGTATTACCTTTATTTTCAAGAATGTTTTTTCCTTTCAAGATTTCTTTTTTTTCCATATTTCACATTCATTTGATCTGGAAAGATGATCAAAAATAGTGAGTATGATCAGGAAATACCACAATCACAAACTGCAGACAAACCCATGGTACTGCAAGGGATCACGAGACATCAGGAAGGCAAACTGAGCAAAGCAAGCAGCTCTCTCTCTCTCTCTCTTCCCCATCAAGATGATTGCAAATCTAGAGCACAGTTTACACACTTAACTGGATATGAGCACTTACTTGCTATGTTATGTGATCGTAACCACCTGTTCCAGTCTTTTTCACAGACAGATGTGTAGTCTTCTTGGCAGTTGCTTTCATGATGTCCAAATATTTGGCAGTTGAAACATTTAGTTGGATTGGGAACAAATATGTCAACATGTATGATCCGTGTTACGTCGTAAAGACGGAAGAGGTAAAGTTTTATTGGATGACCCCTGTTACGCTTTGACAATAACACCAGTGAAAAATAGTGCATGCAACTAGTTCATAGGTTCAAAGTGTTATGTAAAAATAACATCGACAACACATGAATAATACAAGAACAATACGTAGGTTGTTATTTTTGCTTAGTTGGACATGCATTTCTGAAACAAGTTTCCACTCTAAGATGGTTTCCAATGAAAGCGATCTTAGAGTCTGCTGTTTTAGTCCCACGCCAGCTAGACAAAAATAAGTAACCTAGAATTACACTCAACTCAACTGATTCTTGTGAGTGCTTCCTCGCGAGGTTCTAATGATACCTCTGCAGCTTCTTCAGACTATTATGTCTTTATCTTGGGTGACTGCACCTTCTGACCTAGTTATTCAGAATTAAATATGTATAAGATGAATATATGCCATAAGCATATGTAATAGTTATGTTTGAGAACATAGACTGTTAGTTGATTTTTTTATTGATTTGTATGTGCGTTTTTCTGAGATGACTGATTTTTTTTTAATTTAATCTATCGACACAGAAGTTGAGTCAGTAAACACCAGAAGGCTAGAAAGGTGATGAATATAATCGTTGCATACAAGATACTTTATAGAAGTAAGAAGTCGGTAAGAGCAGCTATGGAACAGAGGATGAGAGCCAAGATCAACTTGATAAGGGAAACTGTCTATCAACCACAGATTGGAGAAGTTTGAAGAGGTGAAATTGAGATGTAGATATTTGAGAAAGAAGAACCAGTTTGAGTATTTTACAGTAATGATGTACAGACAACTGAATGAAACGGGTACATTTAAAGACTCTTACGTAGAGTGGAGTGATAAAAGTTTCAAGCTCATTAGTTAGCATTTGTTCTTACAGAAATGAGTTCTTTATGTAAGGTTAGGACATATACTTTGGAGGCTCTCAGAGTAATGTTCACTAGCTGGCTATGGAAAAGGTCATTATGTTGGCGTGCTATGTTCTAACAGCTTTATTTATAGGTATACCTTAATACATGTGTCATGTTGACCACTTCTCCTGCTGCTGTCATCACCTGCAACATTGAAACATTTTATGTGTAGGCAAGTCAAGTATCTGAACATACATGCAAATTATTTATTTTTTGTTTAATTTGATAAAAATATATGATGTGAGTATGTTTTGGGTGCTAAAAAGAGCTGTCTCAGTGAGACAATTCTTTTGAGAGCCCAGAACATGTGTTGTGGTTTGGTAAAAGGAAAAATGATTTAAAATTACACTCTGATCTGGAAGTCTATTTGATGTTTACTCAAATTATTTAGAAGTTTTATAAGCCACACATCATATAAATTGTCCTTATTTTCAGGCCTATCAATCAAAGTGCGTAGTTTAGGTGCTCAATGGGGCCGTCTCAGTGAGATGGTTCCATTGAGTACCCACAACATATATTTTGGGTGCTCAAGAGACAGGTCTTATTCTTAATGAGATGAATCTACACCAGTCACTGCACAAGTTTTGGGTGAAGATTGGTAATAGCAGCACAAATTGTCATGATGCTATCTGCATGGGGAACCATATTCAAACTCATTCTGTCCGAGACAATCCTGAAGTTCTTTAACCATTCCATCATTCTCTCTACATGGATACGGACACGGGACATTTTCCTGCTTGTTTCTACCTCTCGTGCACTTAGTTGATGGTTTCTTTCAAGAACGCTGGTATCATGAGTTCTACACCTCTTGAGGCTAATTCATCACAAATAAGAAATCCTCTGTCAGCTAACACAACATCCCCATGGTTTACCATGTCAAGATAGCCTGATTGATTTGTTATCACTTTGTCTGATCCCTGGAGAGTCCCTACCACCTTGTCGCGGTCTCTGGGGCACACTTCACACAGGGGACGATATTGATTGTAATACTTGTCTCCTCTGGGAGTGCTAAGAGTAGGACCCACCAGTCTGCCGTAGGTGGCTTTCTCGTAACTCGAAGGGGATGGCCTGGAAGACTGAGAGCATGCAGAATATGGACGTTTATAAATTCTGTATGACTCAACACGTCTCTTTGGCCTCTTTGACGGGGTAGACTGAGGTGGAAACACGGCCCGGTGTTTCTAATCGGCTTTGTCATGCTGAGCCCCAGGATTCTGAAAATGTAAAAAAAAATATTTCTTATATCTTCGTTCTATAGTATCGTTCTGATGCCAACCATGTGTCCATTATCTTAAACTTTCTTTCTTTTATAAAATAATCCTGGAAGGCAGTGGCTTAACGGGTCAATTGTGCAGATTCTATTTGTGCAAGTATACCTTCTATGTATCTCTAGCACTGGAGATCGGATATCCACTCCATTAAAGTGCTCCCTTGTTGGGCTCCACGGTGGGTGGGGAGCATGGAGGATGAATCAAACAACTAAACTACATGGCTAAACAAAAAGCAAAAAAAACGTCACATAGCAAATTCAGATACTTACTCTGAAAACTCGTACCCAGCTTCTCAACCAACTAAATCAAGTTTGTCAACCTCAACCAAAAAACCTTATGTACCCAGATTTTTAATAATCCATTCAGAAAAAGAAGGAGAGACTATTTCTTCTCTTTCTCCGTTTGTTGTACATAAAACCATAATGAGCATTGCGGGAGAACCAAAGAGCATAAAGAACCTAAGGTCTGGTGATCTTTTAATACAATGTGCTAAAGTAGCACACGAAAAAAATCTACAACAGATGAAGACATTTTGTGGTCTTAAGTGCTCTGTAACACCCCATTCATCCTTGAACACATCCAAGGGTATTATTCGCTGTCCAGCCTTGAACAGAGTGACAAGCGATGATATCAAGGAAGGCATGGTTGAACAGGGAGTTATGGATGTTCGTAGAATCACTGTACGTCGTGATGGTGAAACAAAATTAACCAACACATATGTTCTGACATTTAATTCACCTACCTTACCTTCAGTTGTTAAAATAGGCTTTATGCAAGTGAAAGTAGATGTCTATATACCAAACCCACTTAGATGTTACAGTTGTCAAGTGTTTGGTCACCACGAAAATAAATGTGGTAGACACCCTGTATGCTGCAACTGCGGTGAGCCTGAACATTGTGGACCATCTGGCGTGTGTAACAAACCATCCAAATGTGTCAACTGCTCAGGTAATCACCCTGCAAACTCGAAGCAATGCCCACAATGGGAGAAAGAGAAGAAAATTCTCAAAATCAAATGTGAAAACAACTTATCATTTCCTGATGCTCGTAAACAATACGAGCAATTTTACACAGGTCAAACTTATGCAAGTGCTGTTAAACCAGGCACTTGCAACAAATCTACACAAACTGAAAATAAAACCACACAGACGGACGACAGCTTTGACGAATACTTAAAACAGACAACAGAGAAAACACAAGGTACAAAGGAGAAACGTAACACATCTCCTAAACCACGAAAAAGTAACTCCTCTCATTCTGGGCCAGCCCTTAAGGGGGCGACCTTAGAAATGATAAAGAAAGATGAGGAGAAGAAGAAAAAAGAAGAGAAAGAAAAACTTAAAAAACAACAAAAAGAAGAAAGAAAACAGCAATGGCAAAAAGAACAAGCACAGAAAGAAAAAGAACAAACAGAAAAAGCAAAACAAGCTGAAAAGAATCCATATTCTGTGTTTGCTGAAAAAGATGATGAAGAGGTGCGTATGGAAGAGGAGTCTGTGGTATTTGCAGACTCTTCTTTCAGTGACCATCTTCCTAAAGGCACACTGCCAAGATTACCAGTAACCAAATAATGGAGGGTTTCAATCTAACCATTATTTTAGTACTTCTTTTAATATTATTTTCAAGTATGGATTTTAAACATAAAATTATTCAATGGAATTGTCGAGGTTTGAAACCTAATTATAATGAAGTATCTCTATTGATTTCCGAATATAATCCATCCGTATTTTGTTTTCAAGAGACATTTCTTAAACCAGATGATAACATCTCATTACGAGGTTTTAATATATATAACTATGTTCATACTGATTGTCTGAGGCCCTCTGGCGCCTCAATATTTGTAAAATCATCTTTCCCACAAAGAAAGATTGATTTACAAACAGAACTACAAGCAACTGCTGTTTCTGTCACTCTAGACAGAGAAATAACCATATGTTCTGTATATATTCCTCCATCGTTTTCTCTTAACTCCCAACACTTGGACAATTTACTGCTACAACTTCCTTCTCCTTATATATTATTAGGTGACTTCAATGGTCACAATATCCTCTGGGGTGGTCAAAACAATGATTCCAGAGGTGAACTTATCGAAAATTTCATTACAAAGAATGACATTTGTATTATGAATGATAAGTCTTATACTTATCATTCTCCAAGTACAAAGTCTTTTACATCTATTGATCTTTCCTTCTGTCATCCATCACTGTTTCTTGACTATAATTGGTCTGTATGTGAAGACCAACACAATAGTGATCACTTCCTATCATCATTGAACAGAACACTTATTCCACTGAGGATCACAATCCAAAGTGGAAATTAAATAGAGCCAACTGGGATCTATTTAATACTCTGTGCACTGGTAAATTGGTGCCAGAAAACTTCAAAGAATCTTCTGATCCTATAGCTGATTTTACCTCTTCTCTTATCGAAATATCTAAAGAATGTATTCCTCAAACTTCGACAAATCCAACTAAAAGTAATCTATGGTACAATGACGACTGTAAAGAAGCAATTTAACAACGCAAACAAGCTCTATCTAAATTCAAAAGATCTCCAATAACCAACAATTTCAATGACATTAAAGTATTTAGAACTAAAGCCCGTAGAACAATTAAACTTTCGAAGCGTAAGTCATGGAGATCTTACGTTTCGAAAATCAATCATAAAACACCTATTTAAAAGGTTTGGGATATGATAAGAAAAATCTCTGGAAAAAACAAATCCCCCAGTTACACACATTTAAACATGGTGGGTACTGACAGCAAAGCAACTTCAAAAACAGACATTGCTGATACTTTAGGAGAAACTTTTTGTCACAATTCATCATCATTCAAATACTCCGAATCCTTCAGAAAGATTAAAATTGAACAAGAGAAAGTTAAATTGAATTTTAAATCACAAAATAATGAAATTTATAACAAAGATTTTAATATAGATGAATTAGTTGAAGCTATTCAACTATCACATGACTCAGCCACGGGTCCTGATGAGATCCACTATCAAATGCTTAAACATCTCCCAAATACTTCTCTTGAAACTCTTTTGAATATATTTAATTACATATGGACTACTGGTAAATTTCCAGAAGATTGGACCTTAGCAACCATAATCCCATTTCCCAAACCTGGGAAAGATCCTGCGGAACCTAATAATTATAGACCTATAGCTTTAACAAGTTGTCTATGTAAAACACTTGAAAGGATGATAAATAAAAGACTTACTTGGTTTTTAGAATCCAATAATCATATATCGCGGTTCCAGTCTGGTTTCAGATCTGACCGCAGTACAACTGATAATTTAGTTAGATTGGAAACCTTCATACGTGATGCCTTTATTAAAAAGGAACATGTAGTTGCTGAGTTTTTTTATTTGGAAAAAGCTTATGATACCACTTGGAGATATGGCATTTTAAAAGATATCCACAAATTAGGATTAAGAGGTAGACTTCCTACATTCATTGAAAACTTCCTTGCAGACTGCACCATGCAAGTCCGAGTTGGCTCCTCTCTGTCTGACTATTATGACCAGGAGCAAGGTGTACCTCAAGGGGGCGTTCTATCTACAACACTTTTTAGTATCAAAATTAATGATATTGTGAAATGTTTGGGTGGTCTTACTGATTGCTCATTGTACGTTGACGACTTCTGTATCTGTTATCGCTCGAAAAGCATGGCAACAATTGAACGTCAACTACAACAAAATTTGAATAAGATTGAAAATTGGGCAACAAGCAATGGCTTTAAGTTTTCCAAATCAAAAACACAGTGTGTACATTTCTGTCAGTTGCGCAAGCAACATGATGATCCGGTTTTACATTTATATGGATCACCTATTCCAGTTGTTGAGGAATCTAAATTCCTTGGCATTTTATTTGATAGAAAACTCAGTTTTATACCCCATATTAAATATCTCAAAGCTAAATGTTTAAAAGCATTGAATCTTTTAAAAGTGCTTTCCCATACTTCTTGGGGTGCAGACCGAACTACACTTCTAAAGCTGTATCGGTCCCTAGTCCGGTCAAAATTAGACTATGGCTGTATCATATATGGCTCTGCACGAAAATCATATCTTCAAATGCTTGATCCTATACATAACCAAGGACTTAGATTAGCTTTAGGGGCTTTTAGAACTTCTCCTGTTGCTAGTCTCTATGTGGAAGCAGATGAACCATCATTATACTCACGAAGAGAGAAACTCTCTTTGCAATATGCTATAAGACTTGCTGCTAACCCATCAAATCCTGCTCATGAAGTTACATTCCCACCAAATTATGTTAATTTGTATGATCAAAAACCTAAAGCTATTAAATCATTTGGCATCAGAATTTCACCACTTTTAGAATCTGCCAATATCAAACCACGAAATATTGAAAAACATTTTACACCAAATATTCCAGCTTGGTGCATGAAACGTCCTGAAATACTTTTTGATTTACATTCCGGGAAAAAATCTGAATCAAATCCACACATATTAAAAGATGATTTCAGAAAAATGCAAAGTCGTTATAAGAATTACCAACAAATTTATACTGATGGGTCAAAGGAAGACTCAAAGGTTGGTTGTGCTGTTATACAAACAACCATAGTAATATGCAACGTATGCCTGACGATTCATCAATTTTCACTGCTGAAGCCAAAGCAGTTGATCTAGCTTTAGATTTCATTTGCACTTGTGATGCAAACAATAAATTTATTTTATTTTCTGACTCGCTCTCTGTATTGAAAGCAATGAACCATACCAGTTCAAAGAATCCACAGATTCAGAAACTTTTAGAAAAATGTCATGAGCTTTTAACTTATAAAGAAATTGTTCTCTGTTGGATTCCTAGTCATATAGGTATCCAAGGGAATGAGATGGTAGATAAGCAAGCAAAAACATAGCTTTCATTAGAACCAACTTCTTTTAAAATTCCATTTTCCAATTTTAAGCCCTCTATCAATAAATATATCTTGGAAGAATGGCAAACTTCATGGAATAACAGCATTGGTAATAAACTTCTTGACATCAAACCAACTATTGGTGAATATCAATCAGTTGTTCGAAACATTAGAAGAGAAGAAGTAGTATTAGCTGGACTCCGCTTAGGTCATACAAGAGTCACTCATTCATACTTACTACAAGGTGAAGAGCATCCTCAATGTGTTGGTTGCGACGCACCTTTCACTGTACGTCACTTCCTTTTGGAATGTGGCGATTTTGCACAAGTAAGAAATAATTGCTTCCATGTTAATAACATGAAAGAATTATTTCAAGATATACATGTTGATAGTATTATGACATTTTTAAGACAAATAAATCTTTTTAACAAAATCTAATTGCTGTTTTTAAAATCATGTTTTGTTTTACATTTGTATCAGACCATAATACAGATTATATTATGTTGCATTCTGTTCAGTTAAAGAACATGTACAGTTATCTGAATAGCTCTTTGAAACTGTCAGATATTGTACGTGGTCTCTCCTGTCAACAATCGTATTGCAACTTATTATCATAAAACAAACTCATCATCACCATTCCTTTTATTTTATCTTATAAATTTTTAACTTTTTCCATCCTCATCATGATTAGTTAACACCGTCTGACGCTAATGACCCACAAGGGTTGATGCGTCGTTAAGCACCAAACAAACAAACAAACAAAACCACTCTTTGAATTTTTTTTATAAGATGAACAGTTGGCTTGCTCTGGTTACAGAAAATTGCTGCAAATATAGACTGAAATACTGGATCACAATTTGGAAGAATTAAGTAATGTTGTTCATTAACTTTTTTTTTTTGGCTTCCCTTGTTGGGGATTGGGGGGGGGAAGGAGCAGAACTGGCTTAACCCATGTACTCCTTACTCAAACTTTTTTTCTCTTCATAAATTAAAGGACAACTGCAACATGACAATTTCACTTGTCACTCAGTTATACTCTGTGTACATAGTGCAACATTTACTAATATTATCAAATATAAATTGAGCTGTGTCATGAGAAAAACCTACTTTTTGTAATTGTGAAAACAGGTGTACAGATCCGCGATGGTAGACGCACAGCTAATCAGTACAGACAGTGTCTCAACTTTCAGAAATGTCAAACATCTACTTATTTTCTGTGGCTGTGTAGACGGGTTTGTCTTGAACCTGGTCTGAAGACAGGTTTTCTCATAACAGGGCTCATTTATTATCCATTCATGGAATCTTGTTGCATTCCTTTGTCTTGCTCAGACTATGTTAATCCCATGCTGTAATTGATTGGTTTACGCATTGATAATAGAAATGATATCAATGAAACCATTTACCGGCATATTTTATGGCCAAAAGCATAACGAAGTATAGTTCGATATAAACCTCTGAAGGATCAAAAGTTGGACGAGCCCATTGTGTAGCAGAAAAATGGAAACCGAGGGTTAAATTTTGCTAATACCCTACCAGTTACTCCTTGTATTTTTGATTCAGGCCCCAAGATAAGAATAATCAAAAACTAAATTTCTTATTTTTCAATCAAAACATAGGTTATGGGTACTCAAAAGAACCGTCTCAATGAGACTAACAAATGTTTAATTTGACGGATATGAAAATGGTAACAATTTCAAGCCACAATTTTGTTTATCTGGAGGTCCCAGACAGTAGGTTTTACAGGGCTCATCCTGTCATTCGACATTGTAGCCATTTGCAACTAAAAATGTAGAGTGGCTTCAAATATAAAGTCGTTGGCTACAAGTACAGTCTTAGGGAGGGGTTAATTAATTAAATATTTACAAAAAAATGTAATTTTGATCAACTTTTTATTTATCCTTCACACTTTTTTATTGTGCCATATTTTACTCTTTGGATGCTGGATTTTTTCAACACCATCAGTACATGTCAAACAGTTTGTAACCAGATTAGGCCCGATGCTTTGTCAGGCCTGATCAGGATCCAAACTGCTTGCAAAGGCTATCAGCAGACAACAAAGGTCGCCCCTAGCGGGCAAAGAGTTAAATACAAAACAACTTGTTGAAACTGCGTTCTGGCTAAAGTAAATATTATTTGGCTCAAACTTTAGTGTTAGCCACAACAAATTTTGAGCCAGAGTAAGCCGTGGTTTAATAAATAGTTACTTCAACTGAGTCTTACTTCAGGTTCACTCGTCCAAACTTTGAGCCTTCAGAGGTCAAAGTCCAACTATAGTGACATGCATGTGAATATATTTCACACACCTCTGAAAGATGATTTTTAAATCCACTGAGCTTTGAAGAAACAATATATATTTAAATACATGCTTATCTCCTCATTCCATTTGAAATAATGTAATAAAGTTATCACATACCACCAGAATTTTCTTTATCATTCCCATCACCACCGTAATCTGTCTCTGCTAGTTCTCTATAATTCGACAGGTCCACAAGGGCATCTGCAGCTTCAAAATGTGACTGTTCCTGATGAAGCTGTAGTTTCCTCTTGCTGTATTTTCTCTCTTTCTCTGCTGACCCAGCAGTAGCTCTCCTGTATTGGTCCATGTCAGGGGTCTTGAACTTCTGATACCCTAGGTTAACTGATGGGATGTAGTCGGGACTATCTGGGTCGTCGCTTTTACCTATGTAAATTAACAAAAAAGCAATGTGTCAGTCTATGGAGCAGAGATGAGCATGCCAAAAATGTATTATGACATTGGTACTACCTGGAAAACAAGAGATTTTCTATAATGACTCTTCTATGTACAGGTACAAAAATTCCACTCGTCCGCTCATTTACTAGCGAAATCTAGAAAGGACAAGTAATTCTTCCAAAAGCACTCGTCCTGCAGGACAAGCAGTCGTCCTGCAGGACAAGTGCTTTGGGAAGAATTAAACTCCGTCCAGATAAGAGACGTTGGGCGGTTCTTAGCTAAGTTCAACCCCGGGACAAATACATTTTGAAATCGGTTAGTCAGGTCACATTGTTTGCGTATTCATCCATCTGTGAAACTCATTACACCAATATTATATACCTGTAAATTTATAGTTCCCGTATCGTGAAAAATAAGCGTTTCGAATTATTGCAGATGAATCTGATCAGTGTAGATACCTACGCTAAGCCCCCGAGTTTGCTTACCGCCTTGCCGTGGTTCGGGGGCTTAATTCGCACGGGGGACTTTATTTTTGAATAACTGTCCCCACTGCTTAGAGCTAAAGGTAAGCCAGGCGCCCGCCCTCTGGCGCCCTAGAAATATGGATGGCTGCCCGGCACCACTGGGGACAGACTGTATGTACCTTCGTACTTAAGCAGGCCTGTTTGCGTCTCTTGTTTTGCAGACTTGAGAAGTGACAGGTTGAGGTTAAAGTCCTCATGCAAACCAGTGGTAACTGTCCGTAAAAGCGCAAATATATCAACTTGTTTTCATAAATAACCAAATGCTTAAATTTATCAAAAATTGTCTTACACTAGTTAAACTGTAAAGAAGATAAAAGTCAAATGTAGCAATTTTTATGACTGCTATCGTCTTAATTATTGAGTTCTATATCTTGTTGAACATTTATTTTTAAACTCTTACTTTATCTATATGACAGTTTTCATGATTAACTGTCCAGTACCTAAGTTACATTCTTGCTCTTATATTTTTAAAGTTCTGTATTGTAGAGCTTTAAAGTTCTCTATTGTAGGAATATCTTCAGATTTAACTTGAAGAGCAATTTACCTGTGAATATCCTTGTTAAATTCCAATATCTTATTCAAAAGAACATACTGTAGTTCATTCTGTCTCAAATTCATTCATTTCTCTAATACTATTTGTGTCTTTTTTTTCATTATCAGCATTTAAACTCAAACAGGCTTAAATTGACCGAGTCTACTACAATCATTTCAATTTCAAACTTTTTAAATAATCTATCTCAGTTTATTTTCTAAACTGTACATCACAACCGGGCTTATACCGTGTCTGTAGGGTTAAAATATACAGATTGCTTTACTGCTGTAGTAGATAAGGTGAAATCCCTTATTAAAACAGTGTGCTGCCTGTTTGCCGTGGGTTTGCGACGCGTGAATGGGAGAAGAGAATCCTGGTAATTGAGGAAAGCCCAGGGATCTCCAGCTTTCCAACACATTACTTTGGTCTCTGATTCAGCTAGACGTGAGTCCAGTGCTAGGTCCGGCGCTGGATCAATCGGCTGGGTGGTCCATCTCTAGAAACCAACTTATTCTTTCTTCCTTCTGTCTATTTTAAAGTATCTTTTAGGTGCAGAACCGGGTTTAATTTTTCTTCATTTATATCTTACTATTTGGTTTCAAGAATGACTGCTCATGGGCTAATCTTGGGGCATATAGACCAGCGTTAACAAGGCTTTTGAGAGCGGTGAGGGGGGTCTAAAAATTTTTTGGGTGGGGATGTCCAATAAATGTTAAATCTTTTTCTTAAGGGAATTAGTGTTTGATATGTATTGGACGTTAATCTTAAGCCGGACGAACTACTGGAAAATATGAACCGGAGTATAATAGATATGTAGCTTTAATGTAGGAAATAGGAGAGCCATTTCCATATTACATTCCCTTGTTGGGCTCCACGGTGGGTGAAGTGCATATCTATGGAATAACTAACCAAACAACATGGATCATGCTGAATATAATTCTACCATGGTCCCCCCTTCTTCCCCAGGCCCAGGCCTGGGTTCGACCTCCAATCTTGGATATATGTCTCAGGACAATTATCCGAATCTTTCACAAACAAACTCGAACAATAAAAGACAACGACAGGACTCGGACGACGAACCAGAATCAGAACCTTCCTTACTTTTCAAATCGGCTGACAATTTTGCCAGATTTTTGATTATCAAATCAGAAGAAGATCAACCAATCACACATTTGTCACCTTTTGTAATTGAGAAACAAATAGAATCAATCATTGGAACGCCAAAATCTGTAAAAAAAAGTTAAAAAACAAAACCCTATTAATTGAAACAACAAGACGAGCACAAACGGAAAATCTACTAAAAATGAAAAAGTTCTTTAATTTGAAAGTTACAGTTTCAGAACACAAAACATTAAATACATCTAGAGGTATAATTAAAGACAGAGCTTTAAAAGGAGAAAGTGAAAAGGACATATGTGACTACCTTAAAAATCAAGGAGTCATAGCAGTAAAGCGTTTCACAATTAAAAAGGAATTTGACACAATTGAAACCAATACTCTTCTTCTGACATTCAACTCAGTATCTGTACCAAATTCAGTCAAGATCTTTTACAGAATTATACCTGTAGACATATATGTACCGAATCCTCTGAGGTGTTACAACTGTCAGAGGTTCGGTCATCATGAAAGTGACTGTCCAGCAGATTACGCTTCAATTTGTGAAAAGTGTGGCGAAGGTGGTTTTACTCACCTAGCAAGCGCATGCCCAAATCCAGTTAAATGTGTCAACTGTGGTCTTGACCATCTTTCAAGATCCAATGTATGTGAAGTTTGGAAGAAAGAAAAGGAAATAATGAAGGTTAAAGTCACCAGAAACGTTACATACATTGAAGCAAGAAAGATGGTAGAACAAACACCTGAAGTCACCTTTTCAAAAATTGTACAATCTGCTGTTGCAAAACCTGAGTTGAAAACAGTCAGCACACAAACTTCAGACGAAGATAAGGTTATCACTTCTAGCACAAAAGTTTTAGATCCAACACCAAAAAAAGTAAATAAAAGTCAAACATCATCACAATCTTCAACACCAAAGCCGAAATCAACACCTCAGAAACCAAAACAAACAACATTAGCAAATACATCTAAAGTTGAACAAAAACAGAACAGAGAATCACGATCTAAAACACGATCAAGTCCGAGAAAGAAAAGTCAGTCGCCAAAGAAAACTCCCAAAGAAAGACAAATAAAGTTAACAAGAGTTCAAGACGAATCTATCAAATTAGATAACAAATTCAACAGTCTTGAACAGATGGAAGCAGAAGTGTACGATGATCAAAAATCTGGCAAAGAAAGTAATAAGTAACTTTTATTACCTTTTTGCAAATATGAAAGTTTCAAATCTAAGAATTTATTTACTTATTTTATCTTTTTTATCTGTCATGGATTATAAACACACTATAATACAATGGAATTGTCGAGGTCTAAAACCCAAATTTGATGAAATATCACTCTTACTTTCACAACAGAAACCATCGGTTTTTTGTCTTCAAGAAACATTTTTAAAACCTGATGACAAAATTTCTCTTAAAGGTTTTAACATCTATAATTATATACATTCTAACTGCCAAAGACCTTCTGGCGGTAGTTCTATTTTTGTTAAATCTTCTTGTCCTCAACGAAATATACAGTTAACTACAGAATTGCAGGCAACTGCTGTTTCTGTTACGTTAGATAAAGAAATAACTATATGTTCTATTTATATTCCACCTTCTTTTTCCTTAAAAACTGAACATCTTGATTCTTTATTAAAACAACTTCCTTCTCCATATCTACTATTAGGTGACTTTAATGGTCATAATATTCTCTGGGGTAATAAAGAAAATAATTCCAGAGGCGAACTCATTGAAAATTTCATTACGAACAATGATATATGTATTATGAATGACAAATCAAACACTTATATGCATCATCCAACAGGCTCTTTCTCTTCCATAGATCTTTCCTTATGCCATCCATCTCTTTTCCTTGACTTTAATTGGTCTGTCTGTAAAGATCAACATCATAGTGATCATTTTCCTATCGTCATTAAAAGTAATACTTCCACAGTAGAAGATCATAATCCAAAATGGAAACTAAATAAAGCTAATTGGGAAGTATTTCAATCTTTATGTACTGATACAATAACTTTAGAAAGTTTCAAAGATTCTTCAGACCCTTTGTCTGATTTCACCTCTTCCCTTATTGATAAATCTTCTAAATGTATACCTAAGACCTCGACAAATCCAACAAAAAGTAATCCATGGTACAATGATGAATGTAAAGAAGCTATTAAAACGAGGAAAAAAGCTCTAAATAAATTCAAAAAATATCCAACTAAGGACAATTTAAATGAAGTAAAAGTATTTAGAGCAAAGGCTCGCAGAACAATTAAGATATCGAAACGAAAGTCATGGCGTTCTTACGTTTCAAAAATTAATCACAAAACCCCTATAAAAAAAGTTTGGGATATGATAAGAAAAATATCTGGTAAGACAAAGTCACCTAGTTACACCCATTTAAACCATCCCGTTACAGAAACAAAATCAACAAGTAAATTTGATATAGCTGAAACCTTAGGAGAAACATTTCTAAACAATTCATGTTCAAGAAATTACTCTGAAAAATTTCAAAAAGTTAAAGCAGAACAAGAAAAAATTAAACTGAATTTCAAGTCTGCAAATACTGAGGAATATAATAATCTTTTTAATTTTGATGAACTTTTGGATGCAATTAAACAATCTCATGATTCTGCAACTGGACCAGATGAAATACATTATCAAATGCTTAAACATCTCCCAGAGAGTTCCCTCCAAGCTCTTTTAGGTATATTTAATCATATATGGACTACTGGTGATTTTCCTGAAGACTGGCGATTAGCCACTGTAATACCTATACCCAAACCAGGGAAAGATCCTGCTGAACCAACCAATTATAGACCTATAGCTCTTACAAGTTGTCTTTGTAAAACGTTGGAAAGGATGATAAATAAAAGGTTGATTTGGTATTTAGAATCCAACAATCTTTTATCACGGTATCAGTCAGGTTTCCGAGCTGGCCGTAGTACAAATGATAATTTAGTTAGATTGGAAACTTTCATACGTGATGCCTTTGTTAAAAAGGAACACGTTGTAGCTGTCTTTTTTGACTTGGAAAAAGCATACGATACCACATGGAGATATGGCATTATGAAAGATATTCATAAACTAGGATTAAGAGGTAGACTACCTACTTTTATTGAAAGCTTCCTTGCTGATCGCGCAATGCAGGTGAGGGTGGGATCCACTCTTTCTGATTTATATGATCAGGAGCAGGGGGTCCCACAGGGTGGTGTATTATCTACAACTCTTTTTAATATTAAAATCAATGATATTGTTCAATGCCTAGATAATTTAACAGATTGCTCTCTCTATGTTGATGATTTTTGTATTTGCTTTCGATCAAAAAGTATGCGAACAATTGAAAGGCATCTACAGCAAAACTTAAGCAAGATAGAACATTGGGCCACTAACAATGGCTTTAAATTTTCCAAGTCAAAAACACAGTGTGTACATTTCTGTCAGTTGCGAAAGCAACATGATGATCCAGTTCTTACATTATATGGATCGCCTATTCCTGTTGTACAGGAATACAAATATCTTGGTTTGATATTTGACAAAAAGCTTAGTTTTATCCCTCATATTAAATACTTGAAGGCAAAGTGCCTTAAATCCTTGAACATATTGAAAGTTTTATCTCACACTACTTGGGGTGCAGATCGAACAACACTCTTACAATTATATCGATCTTTGATACGTTCAAAACTAGACTATGGATCCATTGTTTATGGATCGGCAAGAAAATCTTATTTAGCTATGCTTGACCCTATCCACCATCAAGGTCTTAGATTAGCCTTAGGAGCATTTAGAACATCACCTACTGCAAGTCTTTATGTTGAGGCAGATGAGCCATCTTTAAATACACGTAGAGAAAAACTTTCTTTACAATATGCTATTAGAATTGCTGAAAATAATTCAAATCCAGCTCATGATGTGACCTTTCAGCCAAAATACACAGATCTATATGAAAGCAAACCAAATTTTATTAAATCTTTTGGCGTCAGAACTTTACCAGTCCTGGAATCGGCAGACATAAACTTTAAAAACATAGATCAAACTTTTACACCAAATGTTCCAGCATGGTGTATAAATAAACCAAAACTTCTTTTCGATTTACACTCTGGTAAGAAATCAGAAACAAGTCCAATTATCATGAAATCTAATTTCCAGGAGCTAAAAACACATTACATGGACTATAAGCACATTTATACAGATGGTTCAAAAGATGATATGAAAGTAGGATGTGCAGTAGTATCTGACGACTTCTCTACAACTATGCGAATTCCAGATGGGTCCTCAATTTTTACAGCAGAAGCAAAAGCTATAGATTTAGCATTAGATCTTATTGCCGACTGTGAAACTTCTAACAAATTTATTATATTTTCAGACTCCCTATCAGTATTAAAATCTTTAGATCATACATCTTCCAAAAAATCCCCAAATTCAAAAACTACTTGAAAAACATCATGAATTATCAGAATTAAATGAAATAGTTTACTGTTGGATCCCTAGCCACATTGGCATTGCTGGCAATGAAAGTGTGGATCAAAAAGCAAAAGATTCATTGAATTTACACCCAACAAACTTTTCAATACCATATGCAAATTTTAAATCTTTTATCAATAGGTACATTTTAAACAAATGGCAAATTTTATGGAATAACAGTGTTGGTAATAAACTCTTTGAGATTAAACCTGTCATTGGACAATCTCAACCAGTAGTACGAAATGTCAGACAGGAGGAAGTAGTCCTTGCTCGTCTACGTATTGGTCATACAAGGATCACACACTCTTATCTTTTAAAACGAGAGGAACCACCGTATTGTTTTGGATGTGATACACTCTTTACAGTCCGCCATTTTCTACTCGAATGTGGTGATTTTTCTCATATAAGAAACAAATACTTTCATGTTGATACAATCAAACAATTGTTTAATGATGTACCTATTGATAATGTCTTTTTATTCTTAAAAGAGATTAATCTTTTTAACAAATTGTAGCTATTATTTTACTTTGAACTGTTTACTTTTTTAAACTTACTTTCATCATATCATTTTCTTTTTTGCAGGAGAAGATCATGGATAGTCATCTGATTAGCCTATGTTGATGTCAGATATGGTACATGATCTTCGCTGTAAAATGACTACTATTTTATCGTCTTTGCTATACTCATATGTTTTATGTGTCAAATTGTTAATATTTTAGCTTATCTATTATAGTTATAATGTTCAGTAATACTTCTCTTACCTAACCTTGATGACGCTAATGACCCAAAAGGGTTGATGCGTCGTTAAACTCCAACTCATCATCATCAACCTACGCTAAGCTGTTGATTCAAATATGCACGCACATGTATCTTAAACACATACATGTATTATAAACTATTCAAGCAAAAAGCAACCTTCGACAATGAAATCTACAATCGCACAACTTTTATTATTTCATTAAAAAGCTGTGTACCCTTTCCCGTGGCCCAGATATTGAACCCTTATCATGCCAAAATTTAATTGGTGTTGGTTTTGTGAAGGGAAGGTGGGCTGTTTTGATGTTGTTGTTGTTTTCATAATACTATTTTTTCGAAGTCAGAGCTAAAAGCCCAAATCATTTCCTTGCTAAACAAACAGAATTTGGAAAAATATTTTCATCGACAGCATATCTAACACGAATATTTTCCAAGTAGCACACTAAAGATAAACCTGTGTACCAGTAGACGCACACAGCTGCAGCATAGTTTCGAGATAAGGGTCTCTTTTGTTATTCTGCGTTGTTTTATTTTTTTCGTTTGTATTGCTATTTTGCGTCGCTGTCAACATTATTTTCAGTCATGTCGTGACGTTTCCCTGACCATCTAGGTTCAAATAGTACTTAAGGATATTCATGTGGCCAATATGGCGTGGTGACTAAAATCTGCGGGTGCTTTGACTTTTGAGCTGAAACAAGACCAGTGTGCTCTTTTGCTCTGAATTTCAGAAATAATCATGAGAGTTACATAATATAGTTTATATTTTTGTTGCTGAACGAAATAAAAACAAGAAATAAATAAAAAATAGTAAGTGAGTATGATCAGGAAATACCACAATCACAAACTGCAGACAACCCCGTGGCACCGTGAGGAAGAGCCGCTCAACCATCACGGGACACCAGGAAGACAAATTAAGCAAAGCAATCAGCTCTCTCTTCGTCAAATATTACCTTGAAGTTAGCCAATTTTTGCCTACCCGCTCTCCAATTTATCTCCATCGTAAATAAAAGTTTTTTACACGAACATGTAGTGTGATATGCAATCCAGCAAAACGAATTCATAAATTTCCAAAATTTATTTCACAAGGTCACTAATCCTGCTTATTCGATAGCACCTAACACTCATAAAATAGCCGGCTAGGCGTAATGTACATGTATATCAACACCTGTGAACAGGGCTACCAATCAACTGCTTTCATAGGAAAATACAAAGAATACCTTTGTTCTCCAAATAATATTTGCTTCGAGATAATTATGAGCAGAAATTCCTATGATGAACAAGCACAAGCCGATTCGTATAGCTTACATTGGGTTCTGTCTTATTGGAGGAAGTCGTTATAATTCCATGGTCGCGAAAAGCTAGCATGACCTCTGCATGGGGACAAAGCTTTTTAGTTGCTGGATGACAATGAAGTAAAACAAAAATCATGGCCAATAACGAGCAAACCACCAACATACAGCCAATCCCCATAGTGCAACACACTGAAAAATGTATGAGTAATTACTGCCATACACTGAAAACACTAGAGTAAAAATTGAGCTGATACTAGTAATCCATTAAGTTTAATTAATTTTTACTATGAATAGAACATAAAGATAAAAAATGTATTTAAAAATGAGAGTGATGTTTAATAAAAAAAAAAGGTGGCAGCTCAGCTGTCATCTCTTTTGATACCAGCCTGAGGCAATTTTTTTTATATAGAATATGCACTCTAGATTGGGGTCAGGGTGCAAAGTCCTGGTTTAGAGCATTCACATGGCTTAAACTAGCTCCCAAGACACGCAATTATTTCATTATCTTCTGAGTGTCATCTGCTGATAACCTTTGCAAACAGATTGGACCCAGATCAGGTCAGACAATATATGGGGCCTAATCTGGATCCAATCTGTTTGACACTCAAATGGTATTCCTAAGAGAATTATTTTGAAAAAGATGATTTTGAAAACAAAAACAAAAAGAACAACAACAGCAAAAGCAGCAGACGACAAAAGAGTATCATAACATTTCCAGGGGGGGGGGGGGGGGGCAAAGAGTTAATACAATATTTCCAGTTTATTCTTCAGAAAATCAAAGTTAGTGGCTTAAGAAACTATACTGGTTGCGCAGAGTGGTACGCGCATGCATTTTTTGCGTACACGTAGGCACTCCCTTGCCAGCTCACACTACCCATTTACTGTATTGGTGCGCAGGCTGATTTTTGACTAAGAACAAGCAGATTAATAGAAGCACACAAAGCATCGTGACGGTGGTTGAATAGTGGAAATATAATAATACAGAAACATGGTTACAAGCAGCTCACACAAATGAAAAAAGAGCTATAATAGCAGAACTTTTAATGCCAATGATGCAACCAGCAATGACCCAACGTGTCCAGCCTGATAGAGTCTCTGTCGACATTTGAAGTAAAATAAGACCTAAGACACAAAAATAAGGTCCTTGTTCTGTAATGCACTATACACTTTTGCAATCATCAGAGCTGCTTATCTCTATTTGTGCAATTGCTGTCGTGCGGCAGCTATTGTTTTGTGCCTCTGGTGAATTGGTCTGTGATTGTGGTATTTACTGGTCATCCTCACTTGCATTTTGATAAGACTGTGAGGATGTACAGGTAAGTAAGAATCAAATCAGGGAATGCAGACTCACATTGAGCAGGCCTCTAAATAATAATGCAATTCTTGCGCGGATTCAGGGATTATTGCCAGGGGGTCCAGGTCCACTTGCCAGAAAATAGCTCTGACAACGTTGTTTTTTTTATTTTTTAGTCCTCAGCTTATTTTACAGTTTTACAGAGGGTGTCCAATGGTTATTTCAAAGAAAACTATTATTTTTAAAGGTTTCAGAGGGGGTCCAACTTTTTCAAGGGGGGGGGGGGCAACTTTTTCCATGGAGGGGGGGGGGTCCAATGGGTAATTTCTATAGAAACCCATATAACTTGTGATTTTCCAGGGGGGGGGGGACCCCATATCCCCCCTCTGGATCCGCACATGCGATTTCACAACTTATTTTTCTTATTTCAAAAGGAAACATTAGCTGTGGCTTCCCAAAAGATCCCTCTCAAGAAGACGATTTATTTGAGCACCAAAACAAATGTTTGGACTTACAGATAAGAAAATATTCACAGTTCTACGCTGAAAAAATGCCTATCTGGACCTATGTTATGTAATGTGACAGGGCCTCAAAACTGGATTTTAACCAGCACTATAAAAGCACTGTAAAACTCACAAGCTATATATGAGTCAGCTCATGAGCTTATGGAACCTATCGCATTATCGAGCAACGAAAGCTCAGACAAGCCTGTGGATCTCTACCAAATTGCTATGATATAGATAGTGACACGAGAATACGATGATACATGCACGAATCGAGACCCGCTTAGCCCTCACACGGTTTTTGTATTTCGCTATGAAGTAGAAAGATTAGTAGACGTGTGTGTGTGTGTAAACTTACCTGTATAACTGACATGTATATTATTGCCAATGGCTATCGTATGAGGATTAGGTGCTATTGAATCAGCAAGAATAGTGACATTGTGAAATGAATTTTGGAAATTTTATATTCCGTGTTTGCTTGATCACATATTACACTACATGTTCGTGCAAAAAGCTTAAATTTATGATGAAGACAAATGGGAGAGTGGATAGACAAAAATTGGCTAACTTCAAGGTAATATTTGACTTATTTTTTTTTTGCTTTTATTTCATACAGTAACAAAAATATAACCTATATTATGCAACTCTTATGATTATTTCTGAAATTCGGAGCAAAAGAGCACATTAGTCTTGTTACAGCTCGAAATTCAAAGCACCTGCAGATTTTAGTCACCACGCCATATTGTCCACATGAATATCCTTAACAGAGAATTGGACATTACTAAGTTCCATCAATGAGCCTTCTCCAAATACACTAGCACTGAGCAACTGTTGACCCCAATGATTCGAAGTTGATACTTTACATCCCAATCAAAAAAAAATGGTCATATCGGGACATATCCTGAGTTTTACCAGTACTAAATAGAGTATAACGTGTCTCGCACAATGAAATAACATGGTGCCTCCAGAGAGACTCAAACCAACGACCCCTCTATCTCAAGTCGAGCACTCTACCGCTGGTTGACTCTACAGGTACCGGTAACTACAGATTTTTTGAAGGCGTCATTCATATCAGCCTGTTTGTTGGGCTAGTTCATTGTGTAATCACTAAACCTATATTACATGTACGCCGTTTATCCTTATATCATGCGTAAAACAGTTCGCTGTTCGTACAAATGTATGGATTTTTTGCGATTAACCCATATTATGGCTAGCATCCTTTTTGTGATAAATAGGCAAACAGTGCAGACCAAGATCAGACGCCGCAAAACGTCTCCACTGTTTGCTTATAGATTGCCCTATCAAGATTGGAATAACAATGAAAAATACCACCAACAACCCTTAAAACCGAAATGGACAGGTCCAATTAATAACAGTGCTAAATTCTATTCGGCTTAAATGGGTTAAGGTGGTTTCTTGTGACATGGCTGTATAGTAAATACAATACTAAACGAAATCACAGGTAAAAAGTACGCTACATGCAGTCAAATCTTCATTACGCTAGGCAATCTGAGCAGCAACAACCATTCTAACATCGACCGGGCTGCCTTGCTGATCTAACTTAAATTCACATACGTTCTAGGAGGTCATGAACAGTGAGCAATAATATATACCAATTGGTCTGTATTGTTCAATTTTATTAACCTGCCACAGGTGCATAATTTCACGGTTAGTGCACAAGATATTTTTACCTTCCGTCGACTTTCGGTATTTACCGTAAGTTTTACAGGAATTTCGCAAGTACTAATGAGATAATGAAACGTTTTGCACTGTCCTACTGACTAGTCAAGTGGTTATGGTACAGAGTTTACAACCAAAAGGTCGTGAGTTCGAGTCCAGGCATGTTCTTGTTTGTTTGTTTTTTGTTTTGTATTTTTACCTTTATTCGATACGTTTAACTTCATTTATTATAGATGTACCACGACCTCTGAGTAATTTCTTTTGTATCATTTATTCAAAAGGTTGATGCGTAACGTATACACTGAACCAGTCTGTCTGGAACACATGCATGCTTCAAAATAGAATAGTATACGTAATAAAACGCCAGAAACCCCTATTTTTAGATCGGTATTTTCAATTTTGTAAATATAGACACGCTTCAAGTTATTTGTTTATCTATACTTGCATTTGTTATTGTTATCTTTGTAGGATCCTCACCGAGAATGTTTACCGTACGCTCGATATGTGAAAATGAATCTCTGTGCTTTCGACATGATTTTTAAAGTAATCGCAGATATTTAAAAAATATCTGCTTTGCCTTAGTGCCAAGACTTGCTGCATACTTTCCTTCAGACGTTTACCTACTGAACTTAAGTTCAAACAACATGTATAGTGAATAATTTTCAACCGTATGTTGTGGCTATAATATGGAGCAATATTTCACGTGAATCTCTGAAGATGTTTCGGACAGACTGGCTCATTTTACGCGTTACGCATCAACCTTTTGAAATAGAATGATCCTAAATTTCAAAGGTCGTGGTACATCTATAATAAATGAACTAAAACGAATCGAATAAAGGTAAAAAAAAGAACACACGTGGACTCGAACTCACGACCTTTTGGTCGTAAACTCTCTATCATAACCACTTGACTAGCCAGTAGGACGGTACACAACGGTTCATTATCTGCATTACTACCTGCAAAATTCCTGTAAAACTTGCGGTAAATACCAAAAGTCGACGGAAGTTAAAAATATCTTGTGCACTAACCGTGAAATTATGCACCTGTGTCAGGTTAATAAAATCGAACAATAAACGAGTAAGACTGAAGTTTTCTGTTTAGATGTGCTTGCGAGTGTTTACCAGGCATGCTAACCGTATAAAGCTGACCACCTTTGTCGTCTGTGGCTTAGTTGTTTTGCACGATTAAAGCGTGCCTACGCTGTGATACCTAATTTGCTGTTGACGAGTCTAAATTGACAGTGAATGGCAGTGCTTTGTCTGACATGTCCTATGAACGTTACCTGGTCGCACTATACTCGGAAGTCAAATTACATATAACTTACTCTTTTATGTTCTTTATTGCATACGCTTTTAAAGGACAAGTGGGTGTGTTTGCGGGACGAGTGAAAATTGCAATATTGAAATATTTTGTCCCCTGATGTAAACATGGTACAAATTATATTTTGCATGTTAAATATGTGGCTTGGTAGCTCAGTCTTGAGAGAGAGTGCTTGTTATTCACAGAATGAAAGGCCATGTCCTGGGTTCGAGCTCCTGCCGGGTTAAACCGTACTTTTGGCGGCTTAGTGCAAATTGTTTTTGATTTGAGTCTTAATGCTTAACGTCCTGGCAAACAATTTTTAGGCATGTGGCTAAAGAGCCACGTCTCTTGGGTATTACCAGTACTTTTTTTGGAAATCTTCAGGCTCGTTTGTGCTATCAAATTCCAGTTTGGCATGAACCAGTCATTTGCATAGTCGCCCCACCCCCACCTTATCGGGGATAGCCAGGCTAAGTTTCCTGGCATTTACTTTTCGATTGTCCCTGCAGTGCCAAGGAAGTCATGGGGGTTCTAACATTGGGCCCATTACCCCAACATTGGGCCCATTACCCCAATCAGATTTTCTGTTGTGTATGGTGGGGCTAAGACTAAGAGAAGGGCTGTTGTCATCAGCTTGTCCCTCAGGCTTGTCCCCAGAGGGTGAGGCTTATACCAGGGCTATGACGTCATTGGTGGTAGGGGCAGTGGATATATACTCAGAAAAACAATTGAAGGATATTTAGATTCAGTCCCATCTCAAACATTCAATACAATAAAAACTTTACTAATTATGCACGCATTTCATAGTTCCAGTTATCTGCAATAAAAATGGATGCTTTATTTTAGTCACGCTTTAATGGTTTAAGTACAGTACAAATCCAAATGGTTCAACCCTCTATACTGAAAAGTCACAAACGTTCAAAAGTGATTAAAACCCATTTTTATCGTTTGTATTCCATAATGACTGGCTCCAAAATCATCGCTGGTTCTCCCTCCAAAAAATGGCACCTAATTTTGAAGCTGTTTTCAGTGTTTTACTGCAAATTTGTAGTCAAATTTACCGGGGTATGCCATATTTGTGTATTTTTGTTGAAGAAGTAGTCCCATTATTAGAGGCGATGACTGATAAATTGGTGTTAACTTTTGTCTGTGGTCGGAATTAGAACATAAGCAATGACCTGGTAAAGGTTGCAGCCAAAATTGAGTGCGCTAAATTTTTTGCTTGTGAACTTTGGGTAGAGAGGGTTGGTAGATTTGGTATAGTACTGTATCGTAACCAATGACCCGTGAATTTCAATTTTTCATTTTGGTGAATTGCAAAGTGATAATTCTATCAATGACAAAAATAATTTGTTTGAAAATTATATTCCCAAATGTTATAAAGTCAAACTAATTTTAATATCCTTCAATTGTTTTTCTGAGTATACATGACTGGTGCATACTAAGAATGGTGGAAAAAAACACTATAGGCCTTATTGTGTACATCAGCTGATCAGTATCCTACAATGAACTTTCAGTTTCAGTTACCAAATCTTCAACTTTTTCCGAGAGTTTCATAGTCTGACACTCGAGAGTCTGACCTTAACATTAGTAAAGTATTAATGCCATCTTTAACATACCTTCAATAAAGTGTTCACTGCATTTTGATTTACATTCTGGGAAAAAATCTGAATCAAATCCACACATATTAAAAGGTGATTTCAAAAAAATGCAAAGTCGTTATAAGAATTACCAACAAATTTATACTGATGGGTCAAAGGAAGTCTCAAAGGTTGGTTGTGCTGTTATATCAGACAACCATAGTAAATGCAACGTATACCTGACGATTCATCAATTTTCACTGCTGAAGCCAAAGCAATTGATCTAGCTTTAGATTTCATTAGCATTTATGATGCTAACAATAAATTTATTATATTTTCTGACTCGCTTTCTGTATTGAAAGCAATGAACCATACCAGTTCAAAGAATCCACAGATTCAGAAACTTTTAGAAAAATGTCATGAGCTTTTAGCTTATAAAGAAATTGTTCTCTGTTGGATTCCTAGTCATATAAGTATCCAAGGGAATGAGATGGCAGATAAGCAAGCAAAAACATCGCTTTCATTAGAACCAACTTCTTTTAAGATTTCATTTTCTAATTTTAAGCCATCTATCAATAAATATATCTTGGAAGAATGGCAAACTTCATCGAATAACAGCATTGGAAATAAGCTTCTTGACATCAAACCAACTATTGGTGAATATCAATCAGTTGTTCGAAATATTAGAAAAGAAGAAGTAGTTTTAGCTCAACTCCGCTTAGGTCATACAAGAGTCACTCATTCATACTTACTAGAAAGTGAAGTACAGCCACAATATGTTGGTTGCGACGCACCATTCACTGTACGTCACTTCCTTTTGGAATGTGGCGACTTTGCAAAAGTAAGAAAATCATTGCTTCCATATTGATAACATGAAAGAATTATTTCAAGATATACATATTGATAGTATTATGACATTTCTAAGACAAATAAATCTTTTTAACAAAATCTAATTGCTATTTTTAAAATCATGTTTCATTTTACATTTGTATCAGACCTTAATACAGATCATATTATATGTTGTATTCTGTTCAGTTAAAGAACATGTACAGTTATCTGAATAGCTCTTTGAAACTGTCAGATATTGTACGTGGTCTCTCCTGTTAACAATCGTATTGCAACTTATTATCATTATACAAACTCATCATCATCATTCCTTTTATCTTACAATTTTTTTACTTTTTCCATCCACATCATGTTTAGTTTAATACCGTCTGACGCTAATGACCCACGAGGGTTGATGCGTCGTTAAGCACCAAACAAACAAAGAAACTGCATATTCGAGCTGATTTATCGCCCGGAGACCAATCCTTTACCGTCGTAGGATCTTTCCTGTTGATCGCCTTGATCCACTGACTTCGCCTGGGTTCCACGCTTGGTATTCGGTGAAATTTAACTCCTTGTAGCATGTCACTGTCTCTATTTGTGCACCCGAACACTACACACTCTTTCCCCATGTTTTCACTTCAAAAGATAAGGAATATTACGCGATTTTACTCTGTTAACACACCTGCTCTCATTGAGTCAATATGGTGGAATGAAGTTTGTTGACGGCCATGGCTTTTCCCGTTCTATTTTTAGAACCGGAAGTGTGTCATGATAAAACCTCCTATGGACTGCGGAGAAAGTAATGTGACTGACAGAGCAAAACATACAGGAAGAGCCACCAATGCCTACCATGTTTCCACAAGGAGGGGAGAACAACCATAGACGTAAAGGGGAGAATAGAGGATTACATTCTTAAGAACCACGTCAAGCCAGACGAAGTTACGTTTTATTACCGCCTGTGCATGTTTCGCTGTAGGAGCTGGCCACATTGGAGCAGCACAGATTCAACTATGCGCCACGTGTGGACAGAGTTACCAATGGAAATTGGGAGGACAATGGATGCTGTTTTCTTGTCAGAAGCCCAAACCCATACAAATGCAGCCAGCTGGATTATATCCAACTATCTTCAGAAGAAAGTGTGAAGTACTATTTGAAGACTGCAAGTCTCATGACTACAGAGCGGCACAACAGACCTACTAGCTAAGGCATGCCAGAAATTGCAGACGGGGAGCCTGGAAGAAGACCTCACCATGTCTACTTTGAGCGATGGCTACATATCTCCATCTCCTGTAGAAATGACCAGCCAAGGACAGGATTCAGCCACCTCATCATACTCCAACCAAGCACCAGCTGCTATTACTGCAAATCCAGTGACTGTTGCAGCACATAGAACTGAAACCATGACAAGTACTCAAGAGCCAAGCAATGACTGTGCCCTAGACCTTTCTACCAAAGTGGTAGAGGATATAAGGCCTCAGCTACTACCAGAAGATCCAATGTCCAGGGTATCTACGCCTGCAAAGCGCACTTTAACAGAGTCAGAAGAGTCAGAGTCCTATCCGACCTCCTCACCAATAGCCACTATTCTATGTAAACTGAGTTGCGGTCAACAGTCTGGTTGATGTATTGTGATATCTGAAAGAGGCTGTCAAACGTGATACTAGATCCAGATAGGGTAGAATAGGCTGTGACAGACCAAGTTTGTATGATGAGTTAGTTGTGCGAGTCGATCAATGGGTAAAAGAAAAGAATTGCAGAGAATGAGAAATACAGAGAAGAGAAGATAATCGGCGAATGGAAGAAGAAAGATGTAGAGAAAGACAAGATAAGAGATGATAGAATCAGAGAGTATGAAAGGAGAAACAATGAAAGAGAAAGAGAAGAAAGAAGCCGAATAGAAGAGGAGGCCAGAGAAAAAAAACATAGAAAGAAGGAAGAAAGGGAAGAAAGAAAGGAAGATGATGCCAGGTAGAAAGAGCATAGAAGGAAGGAAGAAGACAGAGAAAAGGCAGATCACTGGAGTAAAGGAAACAAGAAGAAGGACAAGAGGAATTCAGAGAAGAGTAAGAGAGCATAACAAACTATACATAATTGAGCCACGACATGTGATTTCCAACAATGTGGTATTTCTACAAGTGTAGACTTGGGCAAGCCTATGCAGCCTCCTTTTAAACATAGAAACTCCAAATGATGTTTTGCCAGTAGCTTAATATTCATAGAATATTCAAGCGACTAGCAAATGCTCTGATCAGACTGCGCAGGCTGATCTGAGGCTTTGCTGGTTGCACATACCACATTGTTGGAAATCTCATGTCGAGGCTCATATGAATATAAACACAGTTAAGAATTGAATTAAATACATTGCAAAGTACTGAGATTGAGAGAAAAAGAGATAACCGAAGGTCATATTTTTTATCAATTTTATGGTAGTAATGATCTAGTATATTGCTTCCCTACATGTGCTGATAATTGGTACACATTTGAGATTGCAAAAGTTTTCGCGAGTTGAAATTCATGCTGTCGTTGTTTTGTTCATGCGGATGTTGTGAACTAGGTGTCTAAAACCATGAGATTTTTTAGTCGTATCTTAATAGAAAAAATTTAGGATTCATCACTCGTAAGTGTGTACCGTTTTTATCATTTCTGAGTTTGATCCTTGCTGCTTAGTTCTCCAGAAGCTGGCAGATTAAGTAGCATGGCTCAAAAAAGGGTAGCAACATTTTGTTATATAATATGCATGTATTTTCATGAAAAGGCTTCTTAAAAAATCTTAACACAATATTAACTTGTCCTATTGCATATTAATTGTTTCTGGAATCCAAGCACTTGTAGCTTTGTCCGATGATATGCATGTCTTCAAAGATTTAAAACTAGAACAATCTTCCGGTCTCTATGTTCATCAAGCTTCGTCTTATAAAACCACCATATGCAAAGTCTGTAAATGTCTGTCTGACATATTTGCAAAGGGTTGATTTTATTTACTTCTTGTACAGAGAAGTTATTTCCATAAAGGAGCCTATGAGACTTGTGTGATATCATTCTGGTGGTTGAAGTAGCTAATGCTCGAAGTTCAGACTGATATTTTATAAGATTTATATTTGAGTCTTTCATTGTGGGAATGTGACAGTGCACAGTTCCCTGATGACCACATGTCTGAGCGGATGCATTGTGGTTGTTCGAAATGCATATTTTTAGTCAGTAAATATTTCTGGAGGCTCAATTGTATAATTACCCTTAAAGCGCCAATCACAACTGCAGCAGACGAAAAATTTTGCAATATCTTTTCTAATTTTCGAAAAAAATAAGGTTTGATATTTCATGCAGACGATTCTCATGAAATATGATACCTTATTTGTTATTTTTGAAAAAGCGGCAAAATTTTAAATTGTCGTCTGCTGCAAATTATAGGTGGCGCTTTATGGGTTAATATGTCATTTTTGTCTGTTGGAAATCTTGAGTCTCAGAGCCTCTTCATGTTTGATGCTGAGACCAGGATTATTTTTGATGCTGTATATGAAGTTCATTTGTGTCGTTGCCCTGATCATTTGATCAACCGGTTTCAGAATCGTTTGTTCGAAATTAAACGATCCTGGTGGGGGTAATGTAATGACCCAGGTGGCAACCCATGTTTTATTGTTGACACAAATGAACCTATCAGCTGTTTGTGTTTCGCATCAGTTTGGCCCATATTTAATGTTCCATTGCATGACAGCAAGCAGCATGTATATCTCCAAAAACTAGATCTCGCAACGTCAGCGTGTTGGATTAGCTTCCCGCATCCTGCAGTCGTCGGATTGTATAAACTAATGTCTCTAATCAATAAAGCTATGATTCCCGATATTCCATATATTGCCCTCTACCAAAGTTTTTCAAAAGATTTAATCCTACTTAACAACAACAGGGCCTTGGATTGCTCACCCGAGTCCTGGCACATCAGATGGTGTCTTGATTGGCCTGTGGCTAAAGAGATATCATCTAAGAATATTTCAATTTATAGCTATGGTGGCCATGTTGTTCAGCTGAGCTAAACATTCTGACCAATTTTGGTAGAAGGCATTATAAGGAACATTTATTTGAAATTATTATAAATTTGGACCAGTTGTTCAGGAGGAGAGGTCATTTAAAGATATTTCTAATCTACAGCTCTTGTGGCCTTTTTGTTCAGTGCTTCCAACCATTTGTGCAATTAATGTATTGGGTCTTATGCAGAACATTTCTGTGTAACTGTATTAAATTTGGAACAGTGATTCAAGAGGAAATGCTGTTTAAAGACATTCCTTATCTAGAGCTCTGGCAGCCCCTTTGTTCAGTAGATCAAACCATTTCTGCAATTTTGGTAGAGTGCATCATGAGGAATAATTCTGTGAAATTAATTTAAATTTGGACGAGTGGTTCAGGAGGAAATGTTGTTTAAAGAGATTACTTATCTGGAGCTCTGGCAGCCTTTTTGTTCATTGGAGTGAACCATTTGTGTTATTTTATTGGAGGGTACTATGAGGAACACTTCTGTGAAATTATTTCGAATTTAGGCCAGTGGTTATGGATGAATTGCCGTTTAAAGAGACTTTTTATCTGTAGCTCTGGCAGCCCTTTTGTTCAGTGGAGCAGGACCATTTGTGTAATTTTGTTAGAGGGTATAAAGAGGAACAATTCTGTGAAATTAGTTTGAATTTAGGCCAGTGGTTATGGAGGAAATGCCGTTTAAAGATATTTCTTACTAGAGCTCTGGCAGCCCTTTTGTTCAGCAGAGAGAAACCATTTGTGCAATTTATGTAGAGGGGATTTTGAGGAACAATGTGAAATTATTTTGAATAGGGGCTGGTGGTTCAGGAGGGCCAGTGGTTCAGGAGGGGATGTCGTTTGGAGCTCTGGCCACCGCGGAACTATTTATGCAATTTTGAAAGAGGGCATTATAGGGAACATTTGAAATTTGGACTAGTGGTTCAGGAGATGTTGTTTAAAGAAAAGTTTACGCATGACCGAGAGACGCACGCACGACGGAAAAGGCCGATCACAATAGCTCACCTTGACGGCTGAGGTGAGCTAAAAATGACTACAAAAGTGCCTCCCTCCTGGGCGGAGAATTCAGGTGAGTGATCCAGGCCCTAGTCCTGGTTCAACACTGGAAACATCCAGACATTGAATGGGATATAAAGCAGCAACACAAACAAAACTTTTCTTCTAACATCTTTTAATTTCTAAAAGACGTCTCTGCCGTGACACGTGATTTCCAACAATGTGGCATTTTGACAAGTGTAGACTCAGATGAGCCTTGCAGCCTTCTTTTAAGCTTAGAAACTCAATGAGTTTCAGTCAGTAGCTCAACACTCGTAGAATATTCAAGCGACTAGCAAAGGCTCTGATCACACTGCGCTTATGCGCAGGCTGATCTGAGGCTTTGCTGGTCGCACATACCTCATTGTTGGAAATACCTTGCCATGGATCATCTTAAAGGTTTTTTTTTTAACAAAATAAAGATAATCCTGCTTACATACTGAAGTTTTTGATATCACACTCAACAGAATGACACATATTTTGTTTGTTTGGTGCTTAATGATGCATCAACCCTTGTGGGTCATTAGTGTCAGCCTTGTGGGTCATTAGCGTCAGCCTTGTGGGTCATTAGCGTCAGCCTTGTGGGTCATTAGCCTCAGCCTTGTGGGTCATTAGCCTCAGCCTTGTGGGTCATTAGCATCAGACAATATTAAACTTAACATACTCTTGCACACCCAAGTACTTTTTATGGGCTTTTGACACGATGAACTTTTGATTTCTAGGCAATCCAGTGGTTTTCAATATTAACACCTTTTATTTGATTTGATTCTTTACATCCCAGTCAACAATTTTTCAGTTATGTTGGGACGGGTCTTCCCAGGTTGAACCAGTACTGAGCAGAGGATAATGTGTGTTGCTAAAGGACACAATACAGTGCCTCCGGTGAGGCTTGAATCCACAACCCCTCAAGTCAAGCACTCTACCACTGAGCCACCTTACTCCTCACACTTTTTCCTGCTATTCATAAAAGTTGTCCTCTGCTCTGTATTCTGTCTTCAATTACACGAGATTGGGGAAGTGAGATAAATTGCAAGGCTTGCTTAGGTATATTATGTCTAATCAGACCTACAGTTTTCGAGTTCAGTAGAATAGGTGATAACTTGGCCTAATGAGACATTTATCAACATATTAACACTTAAAGTGCCAAGAAAAAAATGCATCTGAAAATGTCGTCTGCTGAAGTCGTCTGCTGCAAATAATTGCCTTACATTACTGACGAATTAAGTATAGAAGCAAACAGTGTGGACCCAGAACAGACTGCTGATCTGGGTCCACACTTTTTGCCATAGAGGCTTCTTATACATTTCAGCAGACGAGAAAAGCAGACGACTTTTGTTCCGATTGGCGCATTAAGGGTTAATAGACATTTCTGAAAAACAATAACAAAATAACCACTTTTGATGCAATATATAGAGTACAGTCCCTTTATTACACACCTTGTTATAACAATAATATGGATATAACAGAGTCGTGTTGTGGCTCCAATTTTTGTTTACCAGGCAATTTTACAAAGGCATTGTAGGAAAATGACCGTGAAATAGTCATTTTCCTATAATTCCTTTGTAAAATGATAGGGTCAGTTTTCTATAATTCCTTTATAAAATTGTCTCATTATAATACAATTCACTTATAACATGGTCTAATCCTATGCATCAAGAAATAGTGTTATAAAGGGACTGCACTGTTGCAATAACAAAATAACCACTATTGATGTAATATATGGAGAACAGTCCCTTTATTACACAACTTGTAATAACACTAATATGGATATAACAGGGTCGTGTTGTGGCTTCCAATTTTTATTTACCAGGCAATTTTACAAAGGCATTTAAGGAAAATGACCGTGAAATGGTAATTTTCCTATACTTCCTTTGCAAAATGAAATGGTTAGTGTCCTATAATTCCTTTATAAAATTGTCTCTTCATAACAAGATTCACTTATAACATGGACTATTCCTAAAGACCAAGAACTAATGTTGAAAAGGGATTGTACTGTTGCAATAACAAAATAACCACTATTGATGCAATATATAGTACAGTCCCTTTATTACACTATTTGTTATAACATTAATATTGATATAACAGGGTCACATTATGGCTGCCTATTTTTTTTACCAGGCAAATTTTACAAAGGCATTATAGGAAAATGACCGTGAAATGGTCATTTTCCTATATTTCTTTGTAAAATGATATGGTCAATTTCCAGAATTCCTTAGTAAAATTGTCTCTTTATAACATGATTGACTTAGGCTAAAAAAAAATACAAATGTTTCTCGGGCACCGCCGCATCTGTTTAAAAAGCCCTGCATTACTTTTTTTTTTATTGCTTTCTAAAAAAGAAAACATCATTATCGGTAACAACCATGTGGTTTCACTCGGACGTTGTGGTCCATTGCCGGTAATGTTGGCTAGTTTATTTATTCTCGACTCCATTTCCGGTATCCTCGATGCGTTTCTACTGTATTTTGTTAGTTATTGCGCCCCAACAGTGTAAGTTTTATGCATAGGTGATGGCCTGACTTGAATAATATCCGAAAAAATCGTTTGAATTTCAAAAAAAAAAGTTCCCGCATCTGTTTTCTGCTTAATAAAAATTAAAATAAAAAGCCGCCCTCCCGCATCTGTTTTTAAAAAAAATGGCCCGAGAAACAATCCTCTTTTTTTTTTAGCCTTATAACATGGTCTATTCCTATGCACCTAGAACTAGTGATATAAAGGGACTGCTGCGTAGCAATATCAAAATAAGCACTATTGATGCATTTAACAAACATTATGCAATTACATATGAGCATTTAAATAATAATAATTCTATTCATTTAGAAGAAATCCTGGATTTCCATCCGGTCTGATTCTAGGATACCATTTGCAGTTTACTGCCGAGTTGGCGCTTTTGTGCCATTTGGCATGTGAATTTCAAATCATTGTAAAAGTGCTATATCTTAAGTATATAATAAATAAAAATTCCATTAATCAAGTGATTTCGTATTGGCCCAGCTACAGGTCCTCAGTCATCTGCATCAGCCTTCGGCCTAGGGCCAATACTAGGGCTGTCCTTGGTCGTAATTGTTTGTGTTAATTCTTCGAGTCAATTTCAATTTTTTCCCATGACAAAACCGGTAACTGGGTCAATAAGAAAATGCTATACAGGTCAACCTCGTTATGTCAAACTTGCCTATCTCGAATACACGGCCTATGTCGAAGTGATCATCCATTCCCGAATTTTTCCCCTATATTGCACTGTAATTCGACCTTGCTTATGTCAACTCGGTTATCATGAAAACTCGGCTATTTCGAAGCGATTTTTCATTCCATAAAGCCAATTTTCCCTTTGTTTACCACTGCTTGTATCGAAGTGGTCAAAAAGTGAGACGGTCCAATGACAAACAAAGTAATTTACCTGATTGATCGAACAATAGCCTTAATTTCAGCCCAAATAATCCATTGTTGCAAGTAATCGCCAATTAGTTATAGTGTGTTGTTAATTGATCAGCTGTTTTTGTAGATAATTGACCCGATTGACCTTGACATGACCACTCAGGTGTGTTCGATTGGAGCATCAGAAAATTAGCGGTCCCTTTCAAATTTTAATGACTTAATATTGTTCATCGGTGTCTTTTGATGAGAGATGTTTTAACAGTCTTTAGATTGCTGTGAGATATTTCGATATTAAAGGGTGTAATATTTCTTCATGTGCAGACTCTGATTAGACTGCAAGAGTGCAGCCTAATCTGATTCAGCTAGAATATCTGTTGTTCTGCTCCTACAAAATTGACGTTTTTTTCAGTGATGTGTGCTGCAAAGATCTCCGTTTTAGCTAGCTATATGCTCTCGTATATGGGGATATTAACTTGTTTTGTTTGATGTTTGCTTATTTTATTTTATTATGTAATTAAAATGGAAATAAAACAACTCAAAAGATTTTTCTTTTGTCTTTATTTCAATCCAGTTTTGAGTAGAAACAGTTTTACTACGTCTGTACTGCAAATGTATATCGTAGGAAATCTGGTTCAACAAAATTCAACATGTATACTGTATTTTGGTTACGTCACTTTTTGGCTATGTCGAACTTCGGATAACTCGAAGTATTTTCTCCATTCCCTTGGACTTTGAGATAACGAGGTTGACCTGTATTTAATTCTTTACATACTTGTGCCAAGTGGCGACTTTTGTCGTCTGCTCATAACCTTTGCAAACAGTTTGGACCCAGAACAGGTCCAACAAAACATCAGGCCTGATCTGCATCCACATTGTTTGTCACTCTGATGGTGTTCCTGAAAGAATTTTTCAAAAAAAATCAGCAGACAACAAAAAAGCACGCAAAATTTCCCAGTAGGCAGAGTCAATAAAGAAGTGATAATCCCCTTTTTGAACTACTGTCCTGCCAGCCAAGAGTGACAGTGACATCATGTTTTGTTTACAAAATTATCAAGGACTTCTAATTGATAGATCACTTGTGTATTAATCCTATCCTCAGGATAGGATTAATACACATGTTATCTATCAATTTGTGTTAGCTCAAGTATAGTGTACAAGTTTTACTTTTACAAGTGTTTTACTTTGCAATTGTAAACAAAGAATTGTGTCACTGTCACTCTTGGTTGGCACGTTAGTAGAAGTTGGCTCTTTAATCACAAAAAAATAACAGAACAGTGACAACAGATATCACAGTTTGATCACTAGGGCCTCTCCCCAACAAAACCTGTCTTGGGGGTTTCCAACAAAGTTAGACTCGAACCAATCTCCTCAGCTACAGAGAATATAGCTATAAAATTGAAATTTTGCTTGTACCAAGTTTAGATATGATGCTTTCCAAAATGTGAATATCAAGACAAATTTGTCGAATTTGACACTGCCATGCTTATCTACAGGCACTGGGCAATCACGGTCTATAGAGAGAAGTTGTTAATATATCAAGCCCTATTTATTTCTTTCAAAACTAAAACTGAAAAGGTTTAATTTTTGGAAATTTAAAATACTTTTGTCATATGCCGCTTTTTTCAAAATATTTCAAAAAAATCTTTCATGAATCAGATTGTCAAACAATTTAGATCCAGATCAGGCTGGATGTGTTGCAGGCATGATCTTGGTCCAGGACTTTAGTTAAAAGTGCGTAACAGAAAAATGATTTTCTTATATCTCAACCAAAACATATGTTGTGGGTACTCAAAAGAACCGTCTCAATGAGACGGTTCTTTTGAGCACCAAAACATATGCTAAAAACTATGGGTAAGAAAATATTTACAATTTTACGCTGAAAAGTTTTGTTTATATAACTCTGTGTGGGTCCAAACTGTTTGTATAGTTAATCAACAGAAGATACTAGAGATAAAGATACTAACAGGTAAAGAGATAAAGGTTAATTTCAATGGAGATTGGTCTGTGTCTTTGAAAGTTTTAACCCTTAAAGCGCCTATCTTAACTGCAGCAGACGACAAATTTTCCGACATCTTTCCTAATTTTTGAAGAAAAAAAACATGGTATGATATTTCATTAGACAATTCTCATGAAATATCATGCCTTATTTGTTATTTTTGAAAAAGCAGCAAAATTTGAAATTGTCGTCTGCTGCAAAATATAGGTGGCGCTTTAAGAGTTAATGGATGTGCAGTAGTTTATTTCTATGGCATAAATCATAATAAATATTCATGAAGAAAAGCCCTTCAATAAATAAGGTTGTATAGATATGTACAGAGCACAGTGGTAGAGTGCTTGACTCGAGACTGAGAGGCCGTGGGTTCGAGCCTCGCCGACGTCACTGCTTTGTGGTCCTTGAGCATATCACATTTATCCTAGCTTAGTACTGGTTCAACCCAGGAAGACCCGTCCCTGTTTAACTGAAAGATTGTTGACGGGATGTAAAGAATCTAATCAAACAAACAAACAAACAGATATGTACAAGATTACTCCCCAAACTCCCCAGTGAAGATATTAAAGCGTGAACTACCAATAAATTTTGAGCTGCAGGACAAGTGTCATTAGTGGCAAAGATATCTCACCACCTGCCGCTATAATTATATCTGAGGGGAACAAAATGATCACCGTGGACTTGGGGAGTTTGGGTAAATACAAACCAACGTCTTTAGGCTCAAGAAGTCAACTTTTTGCCTCAATATTCTTCAAGGCTTTCCATTTATTATATGATTCATCAAGCTCTTGATATTTATAAATAAATGAATATCTATGAAAAACATATCACAGGATATAAATAGGCCAGTACATCAGATATTGGTACCTATCACATTGGAACAAAAATACTTCAATATTGTACTTGTCCTGCAGGTCGAGTGACTTACAATTTTTCCCTTATCCTGCAAACACATGCATGCAATATGTGTATGCAATAAAGAACATAAGATAGTAATAAGTAATTTGACTTCTAATATGACTTCCTCGTGTAATTCTTCCCAAAGCACTGTAGGACGAGTGCTTTGGGAAGAGTTACTTGTCCTTTCTAGATTTCACTTGTAATTACGAGAGGACGAGTGGAATTTTTGTACCCTGAAAGTCTCAGACTGTGTGTTTTTGCCAATTTGCCAGGGTCTTCACAGGTCACACACACAAAGAAGGGACTTCAATGAAGGCTCTAGCTAAAGTTTAGTAGGCCTCGAGATAAGAGTGCATAAATTACAATCATTTTTCTTAGTTCTCATCCAAAACATGAGTTGTGGGTACTCAAAAGAACCGTCTCAATGAGATGGTTCTTTTGAGCACCCAAAACACATGTTTAAACAGACAAATGAGGAAACAAAATAAGGTAAATAGTTTTACTTGACTGGACCTAAGGAAACTTTAGTCCACTAGCTGTGTGTGCAGGTTTATAGAGTGACTTTGCTCTGATGTGATAAGGCCCAAAATCTAGTGTGCTGGACAAAACTATTATACAGGGCACGTACAGGCAATGCTATATTCAAGCTTTCTAAGGACCATTAAGTAACTGCCTTAGTTTTTAAGGACCGTTTAAGCATTTGAAAAATAATAATGTACATTTTAGATTCTTGGGTTTTTGGATTTTATCTTCGTTTTGGTTTGCTGATTTTTTTAAAAATATAACTTGTTAAAAAATTCTTTCAGGAGCACTATCAGTGCCCCGACATTGTGTTGCGCCTGATCTAGGTATTAGCTGTTTGCAAAGGTTAAAATAAAATGATAAAAGATGTCACTGGAAGGTAAAGCAGTATTTCAACTTTTTGCTTGCCTAGGCCAGAATTTTTTATTAGTTGATTTACGGGAAATTTTTTTCAGATTTAGGGTGAGGGGGACGAAAAAAAAAATAAATAAAAAAGCTCTGAAAATGACCAGTTAACTGGTCATTTTCAGAGCTTTTTTTTTTTATTTTATTTTTTTTTTTCATTTTCAGAGCTTTTTTTTTTTTTTACTAATATATCCAGAAAAACAGTAAAACTAGTATGGTAAACCAACAGTCTGTATTAAATCTTTAAATATTTTATCATTTTCCTAAAAATCTGGACAGGACAATCACTTTTTTACATTGTCACTCTCAAAAATACACAGACAGAACCTCAAAAAATTTTTTTTTTCAACAAAAAAAAAATAATATTTAGAATCGGCGGATAAAATAAAAACTTTTTTTTTAGAAATTAAATTTATTTTTTTCCTACTTTCCAGAAAATTACAGTAGGAGGGTTCGTAAATCAACTAATAAAAAAATTCTGGCCCTAGTTCTAATAGAGAAATCACTTATACATTAGTACACTTTTGTTTTACCTTTATCTAATGCACCAAATGCACGCCAAATAATTTTATATTGGTTTTAGACTCCATAAACAGGGTTAAGTCTAAGAGAAGATTGTAAAATCCAAGTACTTTTCAAGGCTTTAGAAAGGTACACAACATTTGATTTTCAAGGACCTTTAAAAATCCTTCCTCAATATAATCTTTTTCAAGCCTGTGTGAGCCCTGTTATAGCTACAATGGAACCTAATGTAGCTCCATAATGGGCCGTAATGTAAGAAAACCTGCCTTTGGGCTTTCAAACAATGTCAGACCAAACTAGTCTTCTCAGCTACAGAGGCTAGCTAGAAAACAGAAATTTAGCCTGTAGCAAGTTTAGATATGATAATTTCCAAAAGGCGAATCACAAAAGTGCTGATCAGATTACTCAAATGCACAGGCTGGTCTGCGCCTTTGTTGTTTGCAAACCCCCGAAGACAGGTTTTCTCAAGTTGATGACCATATTATCATCTCTGAATAACACAAGCCAATATTAAGACAGAAAAACTCTTAATAACGGTTATAAGTTAATCTTTTGTAAAATGGAAACCATTTAACCGGTGCTTTGAAAAAACAGAAGTCCCAGTTGAAATGCCACATTCTGTGCCATTTCATCAGGGTCTACAATTTTTTCTAAAACATAAATACTCCACGGGGACTTAAGCACAACATAATTTGGAAATTACCACCTATACTCCTTAAAATCTGTAATGCACTCCAATCCTTATGTTGGTATCTGCATGGGGATATCAAATAGAATACAATGGGTCAATAAGCAGTCAATAAGAATGTTCCTGGATCCTAATTAGAGGTCCCAGTAAAATTTGCTGTCTTTCTCAAATGAACAACCTAGTTCTCCTGTCCTTTGAAACATTTGCATAGATAAACAAGCCACACTTTTTCTGATTATCAGCTAAGGGCTTTTCCAGGAAAAAAAGGGACCGGGTGGTGGATGGCAGCTTTAAGTTTAATTTCTTAGGATGGGAGTCTAATAAAGCTTTTTGTTCTTTGGTGGGGCCATTCAAATTAATTGAAATTTCTATGTAGTATCCACTAAAAAGTTGTGTTCCACCCTTTGATCACACTTTTTTCCTGGAATAGCCCTAATCAGAAATGTTAATATCGTTTTTTATTACTGTGACCAGGTCCTAACCGGGTAGGCGGCAATCAAAAACGCCCTTAACAATCAACGAATGCGGATCAAAAATTGATAGACAGTGTTTTTGACTGCCATTTGTTGCCATTTGGGTGACTAATGGCAATTAAAAACTGGTACAATTTTTTTTATCGATGGTCATCGATGCTATTAATGCTTTCAACTGCCACCTACCAGATGTGAGATCCAAGTTCATCAAAACCTATAGATTTGGGTCTATCCATCAAAGTTTCTACACTAATTTTTACAGTCTTCGAAGATGTTGCAGTTTCATGGAATAGAAACTTACTTATTCTGCTATCAAAACTGTGGTATCTAGCAATCAAAAACACATTTTTTTAGTTTTGCATTCAGGTTTGCCACCTACCCTAATCTTTATAAAAAAAAAGTTTAGAACTATTTTCTCTCTGCTGGCTATTATCAATTATAGTCTGGTGGAGCCTTACACCTTATAATGTTGAGAAAACTTTTATCTATTTAAGCAGTGTCATTTGTTATTTTGTTTTGTTTCCTATAACTGACTTAAAAAGTTTGTTTTCGAAATTCATACAGTGTAGTTTTGTTTGTTTGATTTGATTCTTTACGTCCACTCAACAATCTTTCAGTTATGCGGGACGGTTCTTCCTGGGTTGAACCAGTACTAAGCTAGGATAAATGTGTCTTGCTCAAGGACCACAACGCAGTGACGCCGGTGAGGCTCGAACTCGCGGCCCTTCGGTCTCGAGTCAAGCACTCTACCACTGAGCCACTGCGCTCCCTCATACAGTGTAGTTAGTTCCTGATCAGTTTTTACTGTTCGCAAAGGCCCCACTAAACTCTTTGTTTATGAAAACCAAATAAACGTGGCAGCAAGAGGATGCACAAACAATATAGTCCAATATCAGACTGCTTCTAGAGGAGCAGTCCGATCAGGGACTATTTGTTCAATTAGTTTTTCAAAAGATAACTGGTATGAATTAATTCAAATAATCAACTGAAAATGTCCAATTTATAAATTCAGCATGCAGTAAAAGTTATGGGGCTTTCCAACTACAAAAATGTTAAATTGCAGTGCCAAAAGAAAAAATGAATGTTGAAATTCTAAATAATAAATGATTACTTTTCTAGATGATATCGCTGTTTAAACTCCACTCCAACAAGTCACTCGGAACTTGTCTGGAACAATCTTTAACCCTTTATCTCATAGAGACCTTTTAATGCTCTTGCAAACAGAGCAGACCCAGACCGGGCAGCTCTGCCTGATCAGGGTCTACTCTGTTTGCTTATGGAAATATGATAAATCTGATACTATGCAAGTGGACCTGACAAGAAATTTCTTTGTTCTTTGTACCCAAATGAAAGTTTACTTATATAATTATTCATAGTGGGTGGAGCCTAGCATGAATATTCATGAAGGAAAGGGTTAAACTCCACTCCAACAATTCACTCGGACCTTGTCTTGGACAACCTTTAACCACTCTAAGAGAGGCTGTAGATGGCTCCCAGCATTTAACAGCTTCAGCCATATACAAACCAATACTACCGAGATCCAGACCCGGCATTTCTTGATAAGAATTCTAGAGACCTTATGTCTCTAGTGGATTTGATTGAACACTCCTATAGACTAAACACTGAGATCAGCAGGTGCAAGAGAAGTTTTAGTCTGTTCTTGAACAACTATAGTTTGATCTGGGTCTCGTGGAGGAGTTTGTGGTAATTCTGTTAGAGCCGCATACAATAACATTACAGAACCCTGAAAAATAGTAGAAAGTATAAATAAACTGTAAATATTTAAGAAATGAATTCAATTTTGGGGATTTTCATGGAATCATGAATACTTCGGGTCTCTTGCAAAGTACTCATGATTCCATGAACATTCCAAAAATTGAATTTATTGCTTATATTTACATTTTTAAAAATATCTAAAATATAAAAAATATTTTTAATTTATGAATTAAAACAGTTTTGCATTTAAAATATAATCATATTAACGGTTAGTCAGAGTGTAAAATGGAAAAGGGGAACAGCCAGCTTGAACACGGACAGCCAATGGAGCAAACAAGAGGCTTGTTTTGCATGTGCGACTCAGGTGTGGCTTGCTGTCGATCACAACACGAGTAACACTTCTGGTGAAAGAGTTTGATGTTCGAAAGGTATTGAACGGGCAAGTGCGCTTTGCAACTGTCAATCAAATTTGTGTAATTCATGAGGCTATATGAGTGGTTGCAAAAATCTAAAGATTCATTAAATGACTGCTTCAAAAATGTAAATATAGGACAAAATAAACATAATTATTGGACAGCCATCAGAAAATATCAGATTGCATTTAGCAGTCCTGAATCTCAAAATGTTTCCTGGCTACCTCCAATCAAGTTTCAGTACAACCTGACAAACATTGCAAGAGATGTTATTTGGAGAATTTCAAGATTGCAACTATTTTTTCAGAATTTGAAATCTCCATGTTGCCTAGATAACTCCCACTGACATATGGGCTAGCACATAAGATCATCATTTTGGTACTGTAAATTTGTAAATTTCCGTGAGAATTTATTTTCGTAAATAGTGTTAAAAGAGATATTTGCGACATAAAAATTCGTGACTGTGACATGATTTACCTTCATCAGTAAATGACAGAGTGATTTCGTGAGGATTTTATTTTCAAGAAACTTCGTTTATGCGAAGTTTCGCAAAATTTAAACCCTCACGAAAATTTCTCAATTTATTGTATATATCGCAAATACACAAAAGGCTCCTTTAAAGGCACATGCTGATGTGTAATAAATTTTGATCCAAGACTCCATCTACATCCATACTTTGTGTATACAAAAAGCTAAGGCTTTGGCTAAACTGGGCCTATGCTCATGCTCATCTCAGCCTTTGCTACTCGCCAATGCAATAAGTACCGAAATATACAGTTCTGGCCCATATGGCTGTAGCAATGTCATTTGAAGAATTTTAACACGGCTGACAATACAGCCCTCTTACATTTTGAAATGGAGTGATTCTTGCATTTCTGTATCTTCTGCTCTAATGCCTTCCTCCCACCAAAATTTCAGTTCAACAGACAGTAAAACCGGTGTAATTTGTAAAACAGTCACTCTCAAAAAGACCGAAAATTGGTTTTCAAGACCAATTATCGCTTATTGCAGGTCAAAAGTGTTGCAGAATGCACCAAAGGGAGCATTCTGTAATACTTTCAACCTTCATTAAGCTACCATTTGTCATTAAGATATGTTTTGTCTATTTTTGAGTGGCGGTTTTACACAGGTTTTACTGTATAGTTTGGGAGATATCTTTAGAAGAATTTCAAGATGGATTTCATCACGGCCATCTTGGATATCAGAACAGAAGGAACTAATCAAATCCTAAATCTGCATGTTGCCCTGATGACCCCATCAAATTTTATTTCAATATGACATATGAATGATGAGATGTCTTTTAAAGACAGAAGGGGCCATGGCAGCCATCTTGGAAATCGGAACAGAACAACTTTAGCAATTCTGTATTTACATATCCCACCAAGTTTCACCTCAATCCAAAATGGGAGCCGCTGTAGTGTAGTGAATAAACCACTTGCCTTGTAAAGCAGGGGTCACAGGTTCGATCCCCAGCTTCACCAGCCTGTCGGATGAGACTTAAAGCTGTGGCCCCGTCTCCATATGACCTTAGCTGTTGGTGGGACATTAAACACAATAACGACAACTTCAATCCAACATATAGTTCCAGGATAAGATGTCACATAAACAATTTCAAAATGGTTCATGATGGCTGAATTTATCATGTGTATGAAAACAATGTGGTTCCTGATCAGATGGCTTTATCAGAAGCCATCTGATCTGGATCTACACTGTTTTCAAATGAGAGTATAAAATTTTCAAAGTGATATGCACAGTGTGTTTATTAGGTATAATTAGGTACTACCGATTATATGGGAGCACAGGAGCTCAGTGATAGAGTGCTTGTCTCGAGATTCGAGGGGTTGCGGGTTTGAGCCTCAATGGCATCACTACCTTGGGTCCTTGAGCAAGACACACTAATCCTTGCTTAGTACAGGTTCAACCCAAAAAGACCCATCCTGGCATAACTGAAAAATTGTTGACTGGGACGTAAAGAATCAAATGAAAAAAGTCAATAAGCAATGCTTATTAGATACCCCCCGCACAGTAAGAGTCAGTGAAAAAACTTGGCAAGTTATAGTTCGAACAAGAAGACCTTAGTTTTGATAAGAAGATTTCAGTAGAATCTGTGCAAACAAAAATTATAAACTCCTTCATGCATATGTTCAATGTGTCTACATTGTATCCGCAAAGTATCAAATTGCTCCATCAAAAGCTGTAGTAGGAGTTGATCGGCCCATAAAGGCACTATCCATGCATATACAAAAGCCATATAAGGGAATAATTGTCTAAGTTCTCACAGTTGTCATTTTGTCAAAAAAAAATTTTGTGAACCAAACTCCTTCATGCATATGTTCAATGTGTCGGCATTGTATCGGCAAAGTATCAAATTGTTCCATCAAAAGCTGTAGTAGGAGTTGATCAGCCCATGAAGGCACCATCTATGCATATACAAAAGCCTAATAAGGGAAAAATTGTCTAAGTTCTCACAGCTGTCATTTCGTCAAAAATTATTTTTTCTGAACAAAACTCCTTCATGCATATGTTCAATGTGTTTAAATTGTATAGGCAAAGTCTGAAATTGTTCCATCAAAAGCTGTGGTAGGAGTTGATCGGCCCATGAAGGCACCATCTATGCATATACAAAAGCCTTATTAGGGAGAATTGTCTAAGTTCTCACAGCTGTCATTTTGTCAAAAAATATTTTTTCTAAACCAAACTTCTTCATGCATATGTTAAATGTGTCTACATTGTATAGGCAAAGTATCAAATTGCTCCATAAAAAGCTGTGGTAGGAGTTGATCGGCCCATAAAGGCACTGTCTATGCATATACAAACACCTTATTGGGGAAAAATTGTCTAAGTTCTCACAGCTGTCAATTTGTCAAAAATTATCTTTTCTGAACTAAACTCCTTCATGCATATGTTCAATGTGTCTACATTGTATAGGAAAAGTATCAAATTGTTCCATCAAAAGCTGTGGTAGGAGTTGATTGGCCCGTATATGGCCTAAAATAGCATAAGCACAAAGCACTATATTAAAAGCCATTTAGAACTACAAAGGGAAATAACTCTAATAGAATTGGCCCCTAGCCCTTACTTTTTTGTCCCAAGTATTTGTCTTGCATATATGAACATGTTTGCAAGGTTTGATGAAAATCCAGCAATGACTCTTGGAGTTATTAAGGAAAAAGCACTATATTAAAAGCCATTTAGAACTACAAAGGGAAATAACTCTAATAGTATTGGCCCCTAGCCCTTACTTTTTTGTCTAAAGTATTTGTCTTGCATATATGAACATGTTTGCAAGGTTTGATGAAAATCCAGCAATGACTCTTCGAGTTATTAAGGAAACAAAGCGTTACGGACGGACGCACGGACGCACGGACGGACGCACGGACAACGTGAAAACAGTATACCCCCTACAAACAAAGTTTGCGGGGGGTATTATCAAAAAAAAACTTCTGATTATTACTTACACAAACAGCAAAAACAGCAACTACACCTATACAGGCCCACGGAAAGCCAAAATGATCCACAAGAACACCGCCTACTGTTGGACCAAGGAAAGCCCTGTCAATATATATAATAAAAGGTATTCAAACTTTTATCATGAATGTCATGTGGAAAAAACATTGTATATTTCATTTCTGGCCTGAAGTTGCTAATGAAATATCAGTTTTGTTTGTGTTGATGCTATACAATTTTTCGGCCATGTCAGGATGATTTAGTGTCTTCCTGGGTTAAACTAGTAATATACAGCAGATAAAGGGTTATGCTCAAGGGACACAACATAGTGACTCCAGTGATTTTCAAACTAGCAACCCATTGATCCCAAGTCTAATGCTTTACCAACTGAGCCACTGCCCTCTTTATTTGACCTCCAGATAAGAATCTGTAATTGAAAATTATTTTTTGTATTTATCAACCAAAATAGATGTTGAATTGATGGTGCAAGAAAATAATTATAAATTTACGCTCAAAAAAACTTCATTATCTGGACCAATTGTCAATGGGCATACATGTACATTCATTTAATGAGTTAGAGTCATGACACAAAAGGTGTATTTATGAAATGCTATGCCCAATAAGGGCTCACCAAAAGTCAAAAAAGCCACTGTATCAATTTTCTTCAAAACCTAAAATGACATGTCATCTCTTTTTTCATCCAAAGTAGTCAGGTGTCATTTACCCCAGACAGTAAAAATATGGACAAAATATTCAACAGTACATGCAGGATGCCCATTTGAATATCAGTACCTTCTCCCCCCCTTATTTTTAAGATTTGCAAAATTCAGCATTTTGTCTCAATTTGTGATACTTACATTTTGAAATAACCCTCTTTCACCAGCAAAACATTGGTCAGTGTCAAAAAATACCCCAGCATCCAATACAAATTCTTGTAATTTTTGTATATTAGGAAACCTGTATTTATTAAATATGTTCTTAAAAGGGTATCCCTTGGAAGCAAAGACTGCACCAAAGAACTGAAACTAGATCCTCCTGGATACAATTTTTTTAACTATGCTTAGCTGTTTGTGGTAATGTTTAATAATATACTTGCCTATTGGGCAATGGAAAAGGAATTGATATAAAACTTTGCAGAAATTCAATGAAAACATGCATGGCCAGTTAGAAATTTTGACAAGCATATTTGAATATTCTTTTTATTATGTTTTTTTCATTTTTTTTATTCTTTCAGGAACACTATAAGAATGTCTAAATCTAGATCAGGACTAACAGAATGCAAAAGCTATCAGCTGTTAGCAAGGAAGATTATTAGGAATAAATGAAAGCTTATACTCACCCGAGAGAGAAACTAGAATTGAAGAGACCCGACACTTTACCATGGGTATTTATATCATCATGCATACCAAGAGAACTGAAGAAAATCAAAACATGGTATTGTTAAAACATTCGTGTCACAATTTCCAACAGATGACATTTTCAAATTTGTCCCTGCTTTATTAGAAAAAATAATATGGTTTCGACTGATAAATATATTTCAATGGCTTAGGCTGCTGTCAGTTCTAAGGGGGTGGTTCTGTTGTTGTTGAATCATTGTTTATTGTTGCTCCAAATAACTATGGGGTTTTATGTTTTGTCCTTGTTTTGTAATGCAGTTAGTGTCTTCTCTAGTTTTGAAATCAGCTTGCTGAGAAAGGGAGAGCTGTTTTCTTTACTTATCAATTATTGTGTTCTTGCTGTTGTGTGGCTGATAGTGTTCTGCGTCTCTTCCTGGCAGTGACGTGGGTTGAACTGTGGTCTGTGATTGTCTCAATTCCGATTAATCTCACAGCCATTCCACATTAGGGGATACTCAGAAGTTGTTTGAAAATTGTTTCACTTTGTTTGGTATATGTTTGTAAATTGTCTATAAGTTTATCTGTATATAAACACTGAAGATTTGTATTAGTAGTTGCGTGAAATAAGATCTGTGGTTCAGCAGGAGCCAACAATTGTTTGTTTGATTTTGTTTGATTTGATTCTTTACATCCCAGTCAACAATCTTACAGGTCTTACTGGATTGATCCAGTACTAAGCTAGGATTAAAGTGTCTTGCTCAAGGACACAACACAGTGACGCAGGTGAGGCTCAAACTCGCAACCCCTCAATCTCAAGACAACCACTCTCCCACTGAGCCACAGTGCTCCATATGGAGCCAATAATTGAGATACTCCTTCTTTTGTCCTGACCACCTTTAGCCTCATCCAATCACTATTTTGTTGCTCTGAAAATGTTATCTGCTCTTTGCATCTGCTGCATATGATCAAATGCACTGCTCATTTTTTTTCATGGAAGCATCAAATATGAGTCCATTTTGTTTGTAATACAGGCTACCCCAGAACATAAGCAGATGAGAGAGCAGAAGACAAAACATGACTGGCGAGCTATGACATAAATAGAGAATACTAGGTGAGTGTGTTTTGATATCAAGTTTACCAGGCAATGCTTTGAGAACACTTGTTGACATCGCGAAGCTTGCGGAGCAATTCAACATGCGTTCTCAAAGCTGAGCCTGGTAAAATTGATATCAAGACGCGAACCTGGTATTCAAATTATCAGTCTACCCATTGTTTCACTCTTCAAACTAGCGATTATGACGTAATTTTTTATTTTTGTATTGATTCAGTGTCATTAGCGACGTCATTCGAAAAGTGCAATGTCATAATGACCTGATAAAGGCACATGCCGTGAGATAGATAACGTTTATCAGGCAACGTACAACAATGCAGTTAATATGAGAGGTAAGTGATAAGTGTTAATATTGTACTCAAAATACTTACAAAGCTCCTAAAAGTAATGATTTGAAGGTCGGTATCAATGAACATCCAACAAATAGACCTATCAAAGCCAGGGCTATAATGTTGATATATAGTTTACTGAAATAAAAACAAAAGAAAATTACTATGCCAACATAGTCCAGGCAAGCAATAAAATTTAGCATGAAATTGACTTATCCATCAGTTTAACCCTTAAAGCGCCACCTATATTTTGCAGCAGACAACAATTAAAAATTTTGAGGCTTTTTCAAAAATAACGAATAAGGCATGATATTTCATGAGAATCGTCTGCTGGCAGACGATTCTCATGATATATCATACCTTATTTTTTTTGAAAATTGGAAAATATGTCTCAAAATTTGTCGTCTGCTGCAATTGTGATTGGTGTTTTAAGGGTTAAATATGCGTTTTGGATGCTCAAAAGAACTGACTCACCGTGTACCCACAACATATGTCTTGGATGAGAAATAAGAAAAATAATTTTAAAATATTTTATCTATCAAAATAACGATACCAGCTACCATATCATCGTTTTTTGTTTTTTTTAACTTTACGTAGAAGGACATGCACCCTTATTGTCACCACCTGTTAATTAAGCTATCTATTTGTGTTCTTGCTTTAACAGGGTTCATTCAGGCAAGTTTGAGTAAAATTCACGGACTTTTCAAGGACTTCTAAAGACTATCCTACAGCTTTCAAGGACTAAAAGGTTAGAAAAAATCCTGATTTAAGTGTTAAAATTCTACTTCAGAAATGCTAGACTGAGATAATGGAGACACTAGTACTAAAAAATTAGCATAAAATTGTTGTGCTTTTATTTGGTGCAGCATTTGCTGCACCAAATAAAGGCACAACACTTTTATACTGATTTATGTCTGTATCAACAGTGCTAAGTCCTTCAGAAAATAGTAGAATTCAAGGACTTTTAAAGGCTTTTGAGTGATTTTCCAGTACTTTTTCAAGGCAGATTTAATTTTCAAGGACTTTTAAAGAAAGTCTTCTAAATTCAAGTACTTTTCAAGCCTGTGCAAACCCTGTTTGAACTTTTTAGTCATGTCAGAATGTTTCCTGTCTTCCTGTGTTGATCAAGTTCTAACAGTGATACAGTTTAAACTTTTTTCTCCATGGGCAAGCAGGGCCCCTAAAACAGTATGATTGGGGGCCCAGCCCAAAAGTAAGGGGCCCAGGATTCAGCAAAAAATTAATTGCAACACCATTGCCAAGCATTGGCTTTATTTATTATTCAGATAAGAGACCCTCAGAATATGTATTCCTCTATAATTAAATATCATTTATCATATGAGGTCGCGTCTGGGGGTAAAATAATGCCATGCAATAAAATCGATAATGGTTTATAGATTTACGGGAAACGCTATGACTTCCAAAACAACGTTGCGTACATAATGACAAAATTATAGCGTTTTAATGCCAGAAATGAGATTTCAAAGTATTTGTCATATGATAAATAGAATCTAACATTCCTGCTCCTGTATTATTGAATTTATTAAACGAGATGGGGAAAAAGAGATAAAATGCTTGGCAAGCCTCGCATTTTATCTCTTTTCCCCAACTTGTTTAATAAATTCAATAAAACATGAGCACTCATGTAAGATCCTCTATATATTAACAATAGTTAGAATCAGTTGAATCAAGATTTAAAAACTTCCAACAGCCAGTGCCAGATATGACAAGAATTCATGTTTTTGCTTACTGCCCTTTTTCAGGGGCAAGTTGGGCACCTAAACATTTTTAGGGGCCCAGCCCAAAATTCAAGGGCACTGGGCCCCTGTTGGTCTGTTTCCCTGTCTAAGCAGAGGATATATTGCCAAGCATTAAAATCCATACAGTTCTTGTGGTTTACCAATAAAGAGATCGAATATGTTTTTCTATGCATTAACATCTGCTGGACCCCGAGGGTGATGTTGAAACCCTAGCCAGAAAGGTGAGGGTTTTAACAACCCCGAGGGGTCTAGCAGATGTCAATGTATCAGAAATCCATGTTTGATCATTATTTAAGAAATAGATCAGCTCCAGCAGTGAATTGTTGAGTAATAATTCACTGTTTGGAGGTCAGTTGTAAAAAAAGATCAAATCACAAGCGCGCAGCGCGAGTGATTTATCTTCATACAACTGACAGACAAACAGTGAATTATTACTCAACAATTCACACACTTGAGCTGATCTATTTCGATTCTAACACACAATAAACAATGAAAACACATTCAAAGTCTTCAGCTTCTAACTTTTCCCCATTGCACTGAAGAACTCCCGCCAATACTTAGACTACGTCAAATACGTTTACATGTAATTGTAACGAGTTTCAAGCATAAAAACGACGTAACACCGTCTAACGCCATGAATGACGTCATTTTGCAGTGACGTCAGCTATCACACACTTTAGCTGTGAATTATTGTCCGATATATCACAGTTTGCTACAGTTGGCTCTATAGGCGAGGTGTGTTAGAATATTGCATAAAGTCATTTAGTCACTTGAAAACTTTGAAAAAACGCTTCGAAAAACTCATTTTTCTATTACTTTAATGGCATGCAAAAGCATGAAGGATTCATAGGTTTTGAAAACGCCTGTTTCAGAGGAAAGACTTATGTCATCCTAACGTAACTAAATTACCTTCATTCCTATGCGGGTTACTGTTGATGACGTTAATTTTTGTGATGGCCTAGAATGCGTATATGTAAAGTGCAAAAGCCATGCATCAACAGCACGTGAATTGCCTGATTAATATTTGGGTTTTGCCGGTTAAAACATGGCTGTTAATAGTGTGCGACACAGCTTTTTGTGCAATAATTTAGTAATATTAAATGATAGCCATTACAATGTCACGTATATATATATGGCAAAATCTATGTTATTTCAGAGTAGTTTAAATGCCATATGGTAAATATAACATAATTATGCTGCTGTATTAATAAAGGTATTAAACTCATTGCGAAAAAGCTATAAAATGCTCGGCTAGCCTTGGGTTTTATCCATTTCAACTTGTTTAATAAATTCAATAATACATGATCACTTATTTAAGGACCTCTATTTGAAGACCTTGAAATATCTTAACCCTTAAAGCCCCAATCACAACTGCAGCAGACGACAAATTTTGAGACCACTTTCCCAAATTTCCAAAAAAATAAGGTATGATATTTCATTAGAATCGTCTGCCAGCAGACGATTCTCATGAAATATCATGCCTTATTCGTTATTTTTGAAAAAGCTGCAAATTTTAAATTGTCATCTGCTGCAAAATATAGGAGGAGCTTTTAGGATTAAAATAGGCACTTGCACTGCATCACAACAATTATTGACATTTATGGAAAAAATGCTTATTTACACTGAAAATCATCCAAATTTTCACTTGCCCTGCAGTCTGAGGCACTCGTATATACAAGCGGACAAGTGCAATTTTCTAGCTCTTTTCAATTAATATCATACGAGGGTCCTAGTACTTATCAGAAATTAATTGCTTTTCTGTGAAACCAATATAATTTACCTTGTATATCATAAACCCTTTCCTTCACGAATATTTATGCTAGGCTCCACCCACTATGAATACTTCTATAAATAAACTTTCATATTGGTACATATAACAAAGAAATTACTTGTCAGGTCCACCAGTGTAGGATCAGATTAATCATATTTCTATAAGCAAACCACAGGTTTAGATAAACACAATTTTTGAGCGTAAAATTGTAAATATTTTCTTATCCATCAGTTTTAACATATGTTTTGGGTGCTCAAAAGAACCGTCTCATTGAGACGGTTCTTTTGAGTACCACAACATATGTTTTGGTTGAGAAATTTTCGATACGCACTCTTTGCAAAAGTCTTGCAAACAGAGTAGACCCTGATCAGGCGGCTCTAACAAGAGCTGCCTGATCACGGTTTGCTGTCTACAAAAGGGTTAAAAGGCGTCTCTATGAGGTAAAGGGTTAAGTAATGTACACTTCAAAGGTAAATGAAGAACTCCTACCTTGGTATAAATGAAAGAAACGGTGCTGGTCCTAATAGTAGGAAAGCAAAAACAGATCCTATACTTCCTCCGCCGATCATCAGTCGTATATAACCCTAAAACATTGACATGAAAAAATAAGTCATAATACCACCTCACAATTACTATGTACTTTGTTACCTTAGTTCCCTAAATATTTGTACAAAGAGACCTGAATAAACAGGGTCAACCCTTTGTATACTAATGGATTATTCAGGGGATGATTCCTTCTGCTTTGATACTATAAACTTGGTATAGTCCATTGTACATAGCTAGGGTGTCGGGATATAATTTTGAAAAAATGTATTTTTTTGTCTAAAGATCTTGATTACTTTAACAAACCAGTGTAGGCCCTGATGAAATGCCATATTATGCGGCATTTCATCTGAGTCTTCACTGTTTGTAAAAGTGCCCATTTAGGGGTTTCCTGCATACACAGGGTTAACCAAATCAGACTGATCCTGAAGGAGTGGTCTGATCAAGATTTACACTCATTGCCATAGGTTTAGATAAACAAAAATTTTCAGCGTAAAATTGTAAATATTTCTTACCCATAACTTTTAGCATATATTTTGGGTGCTCAAAAGAACCATCTCATTGAGATGTTTCTTTTGAGTACCCATAATATATGTTTTGGTCGAGAAATAAGAAAATTATTTTTCTGGTACGCACTCTTAACTAAAGATATCAAAATACTCACGTTATCAATTAAAATTATCAAAATACTGACTTTTATCATCTTTAGTTACCCAAATACTTGAGATACTCATGTTATTTTTTGGAAGTTACCAAAAGTACTCATGCTATCCTGAAAGTTATCAAAAGTACTCATGCTAGCTTGGAAGTTATCAAAAGTACTCATGTTAGCTTGGAAGTTATCAAAAGTACTCATGTTAGTTTGGAAGTTATCAAAAGTACTCATGTTATCTTGGAAGTTATCAAAAGTACTCATGTTACCTTGGAAGTTATCAAAAGTACTCATGTTATCTTGGAAGTTATCAAAAGTACTCATGTTATCTTGGAAGTTATCCAAAGTACTCATGTTATCTTGGAAGTTATCCAAAGTCCTCCTGTTATCTTGGAAGTTATCAAAAATACTTATGTTATCTAGGAATTTATCAAAAGTACTCATGTTATCTTAGAATTCATCAAAAGTACTCATGTTATCTTGGAATTCATCAAAAGTACTCATGTTATCTTGGAAGTTATCAAAAGCACTCATGTTATCTTGGAATTCATCAAAAGTACTCATGTTATCTTTGAAGTTATCAAAATACTCATGTTATCTTTGAAGTTATCAAAATACTTATGTTATCTTGGAAGTTATCCAAAGTACACATGTTATCTTGGAAGTTATCAAAAGTACTCATGTTATCTTGGAAGTTATCCAAAATACTTATGTTATCTTTTGGAAGTAATCAAAATACTTAAAATTACTCACACTTTGTTAATAAAAGTACCTCTGTTATAATTTAGGTCCTCAAAAGAACTCATACTATGCAGTAGATGTTCTAAAATTTCAAACACTAGCCCTCTGAACAAACAAGACACAGCCTGTTTGCTATTCTGTCAAGTGTTTGTGAGTTCCAGCCTTGATATCCAATATAAGGATCAAACATGTTTTTCTATGCATTAACATCTGCTGGACCCCGAGGGTGGTGTTGAACCCCGAGCCTGAAAGGCGAAAGTTTTAACGACCCCGAGGGGTCTTGCAGATGTTAGTGTATCAGAAAACCATGTTTGATCGTTATTATTGCATTAAGTCATTTTGTCACTTGAAAACTTTGGAAAAAGCTTCGAAAAGTTCATTTTTGTATTACTATAATGGCGCACAAAAGCTTGAAGGAGTTGTAGGTTTTGAAAATGCCTGTTCCAGAGCAAAGACTTACGTCATTCTAACGTTCATTTCTACGCACATTACTGATGATGATGTCAATTTTTGTGGTCGCCTAGAATGCATATGTAAAGTACAAAAGCCGTGCATCAACAGCACGTGAATTGCCTGATTAATACATGGGTTTCTGCTTGTTAAAAAAACATGGCTTTTAATAGCGTGCGACACAGCTTTTTATGCAATAATATATTATTAGATAACAGAGAGAAGTGTTCCAATTATTGACCATTAACTGAATGAAAATGTCAAATCTACTCTGATTATCATCTTAAATATCATCTGAAATACTAGTTACTATTCGAGGTTTTCAAACAGAAAAAAATTATTTGAATTTAAAGAAATTCTACTCATGTTATCACCCGAAATTTACAAATCTACTATAAACGCTTCTATTTGAAAGTATCTAAATTGAGCCATGACATCACACTGGTAAATGTATACGTCAATGTGCTAGTATTTTCGCGTATTGCCGGTACATCATAGACCGGATGTGGTAGATATTGGTGTTAATACTACATAAAAAAACATGCCGTATGCCAAAAGGACTATAGAATTCGATCATTTTTAAGTAGAAAAATTTAGGAATAGATTCGAGTTCCGATCCGGATGATAGGTATTCGATTGGTACTCGAATCTATTCCTAAATGCGTACATAAATCACCATGCACGTACTGAATACTTAAAAATGATTGAAGTCTATACTCCCTTTGGCATATGGCATGTTTTTCTATATAGTATTAATCCCGAAAAAAATGAAAATACCTACCACATCCGCTCTATGAAGTACCGGCAATATGCGTAAATACCGGCAAAGCGATGTATACATTTACCAGTGTGGACATGAGATTTCCAAAAATGTGGTATGTGCGACCAGCAAAGCTTCAGATCAGCTTGCGCATACTGATTGAACATCATTGGGGATTTCTAAGAATAAAACAAGACTACACAGGCTAGTCTGAGTCTACACTTGTCAAAATATCACATTGTTGGAAATCACATGTTGTGACTCATTTGAGGTTTGCAAACAGAAAACAAATCATTTGAATTTAAAGAAAATCAACTCATGTTATCACCTGAAATTTATAAATCTACTATAAATGCTTCTATGACTGTTAAGCTACTGACTGTTTCTAAGCTTAAAAGGAGGATGCACAAGCTCATCTGAGTCTACACTAGTCAAAATGCCATTTTGTTGGAAATCACATGTTGTGGCTCATTTTAGGTTTTCAAACAGAAAAAAATCTTTTGAATTTAAAGAAAATCTACTTAAATTTACAAATCTTCTATAAACGCTTCTATTTGAAAGTATCTAAAATAATTGTATTGTCATATAAAGTTATCAAAACTACTTGTCATGAAACAGGGTTCATACAGGCAAGTATGAGTAAAATTCAAGGACTTTTCAAGGATTTCTAAAAGCCTCTCCAACAGTTTTCAAGTACTTAATGTTAATGAAAAATACTGATCTAAGTGTTAAAATTCTACTTCACGCTAGACTGAAATAATGGAGAGATTAGTACTGGAAAACTAGTATAAAATTGTTGTGCTTATATTTGGTGCAGCATATGCTGCACCAAATAAAGACACAATAATTTTATACTGATTTAGGTCTCTATCAACAGTGCTAAGTCCTACAGAAAATAGAATTCAAGGACTTTTCAAGGCTTTTAAGTGATTTTCCAGTACTTTTCAAGGCAAATTTAATTTTCAAGGACTTTTCAAGAAAGCCCTCTAAATTCAAGTACATTTCAAACGCTGTAAACACTTCTCCTATCATCTGCAATTCAAGAAAATTCATCTCTTATTATGACCTGACATTATATAATCAAGTAATCTATGCTGATTTCTGAAAAGGATGTCTTTTTAATTTGTTTTTGCTTTTTCTTTGTATGTTTTTGTAATGCATTAATGAACAAAAGATATGAATGAACCAGCAAGGGCAAAGCCGTGACCTTAGAATGAAAAGCAGTCACAGCCACTGTGGTGCTTATTAGAGCCTGTGCAGTCTTGCCTGAGCCTTCACAGACAAAGTTTTGGAGATAGTTTATAGCTCAGACCTCTAGCCATACCAGATAGCTGCACATGCACAAGCTTAACCCTTAAAGCGCCAATCACAACTGCAGCAGACGACAAATTTTTGCAACATCTTTCCTTGTTTTCAACAAAATTAAGATATTAAATTTCATGAGAATTGTCTGCCAGCAGAAGATTCATGAAATATCATGCCTTATTTGTTATTTTTGAAAAAGTGGCAAAATTTGCAATTGTCGTCTGCTGCAAATTATAGGTGGCGCTTTAAGGGTTAAAAGTCAGTATAAATCTGTGATTGTCTCATAAAATTTCAGTATCTCCCATGGGTTGGAAAATAAATACTGGTATCTTTCAATCCAGTAACACAGGTTCAGATAAACAAAAAATTTCAGCGTAAAATTGTAAATATTTTCTAACCCATCAGTTTTAACGTAAGTTTTGGGTGCTCAAAAGAACCGTCTCATTGAGACGGTTCTTTTGAGTACCCACAACATATGTTTTGGTTGAGAAATAAGAAAATTATTTTCCTGTTACACACTCTTATCTAAAGTCCTGCAGTAAATAGGATATCCAGAATTAAATGACACATAAACATGTTGCCTGGTCTTCACCTATTCATATTTTCCTTGCCCTCCCCTAATTGATTTTTACAAACCTTTTTTCCTACCCTTCACCAATTAACTTTTCTTTGCCTTTCACCACTTGAAATTATTTTTTCGCTTCACCAATTTCATTTTTCCTTGCCCTTCACCAATAGATTTCTACAAACCTTTCTCTAATTGATTTTTACCTTCCCTTCACCAAGTTACTTTTCTTTGCCTTTCGCAAATCTATATAATCTTTTCCTTTTGCCCTTCACCAATTTTGTTTTTCCTTTTCTTTCCGATTGAAAATCCAATATTATCATAGATATTGGGACATTTTTACCTTAAAGTAAGTATCTCACATAAATTCCAAAACAAAACTTTGATAACATAGGAGTAGCTCTCATTACGCATAAAAGAGGTACATGTGTTAAGAGGTTCAGGGTTCGTACAGAAATAGGAAAACAGAATTCCAGGACCTTTCCAGGACTATTGCAGGACTTTTTCATTTTTCAATGACTCAATTTCTTCCCAATTTTGTATAAAACAATGCAAAAAATGCACTTTTCTCAGCCCAAAGTGTCAAATTGAAAAGGCGCACTCACCAAAATAGGCTGAAAACAGGTAATTGGTTATTTTGGAGCAAATTTGAGACATTTGACAGACCAATTTACATAAACCACAAACAAATACCAAAAAGATATTTTAACAGATGATGAGAATTATCACGGCAAACAACATTATTTGAAGGTTTTTTTTTGTATTTAGCTGTGCTGATATCCAATTCTTGAAAAATCGGCCTCCAAAAGCCTTAAATTTGGTCCAAAATGGTGATTTCTCTTATTAAGCCTGTTTTGTGAGCCATTTTCGTTACCATAGCAACCATAAAAATTAAAATAAATGCCAGAATTTTACACTTGAGTTATTCTTCTATTGACCCAATCAGAAGAACTTTCAGATTTTGGCTCCAGAGGGGGCCAAAATAGCCCCTTAATGTAGTACCCCTTTACACATCTGTGTAATGAAAAGTCTGCACATTCATAGGTAATCACATAATGTGGAATAAGTGATTTTTTCACCTCACCTTAAGGGACTGCTCTTAACGCTACTTGTGATCACTGCGAAATGGTGCTGAATTGCATTCGTAAGCCCATTCGCAAGCATATTCACATAGGTGTGAGAGTAGCATAAAGGAAAGAATTAGCTCCCTGAGGGAGCAAATTCTTTCCATTAAGAGAAGTCACAATTTTGAAAAGGGAAGCAATCGATGAAAACCACTGATCACTTCAGTAGTTACCCTTTGATTTGCATAACTTTTCAGCATTCTGGCTACGCTATTGGATAAGTGTGAATACAACACACATTTTCATATTATTCATTACCTTGGCAGACGGTGATATCAAAACAATATGAGCAGTGACATGTAATTTCCAACAATGTGGTATTTTGACATGTGTAGACTCAAGTGAGCATGTGCAGCCTCCTTTTAAGCTTAGAAACTCCAAATGATGTTCTTTCGGTAGACTAAGAGTCATAGAATATTCAAGTGACTAGCAAAGGCTCTGATCAGACTGCGCATACACACAGGCTGATCGAAGTTTTGCAGGTCGCACAAACCACATTGTTGGAAATCTCAAGCCGCAGCTCATATCGCATGATAGATGTACATGTCAATACAGGCCCTTATGATACATTTTTTTTATTTCTTGGCCATAACTTATGTTGTGTGTACTCAAAAGAACGGTTCATTTGAGCACCTAAAATAAATGTTAAACCTGATGGTAAGAAAATATATAACATTTTATGATCAAGATTTTTGTTTAACTAGACACAGGTTTAGATAAACAAAAATTTTCAGCGTAAAATTGTAAATATTTTCTTACCCATCAATTTTAACATATGTTTTGGGTGCTCAAAAGAACCGTCTCAATGAGACGGTTCTTTTGCATACCCACAACATATGTTTTGCCTGAGAAATAACAAAATTAAATTTTCGTTACACACTCTTAACTACAGTCCTGACTAGAGCTATGGAATCAATGTTAAGCAAATATGTTTCATTACAATGGCTGATAAAAAGCACAGTTTTCTTGCTTTAATGATATACAATGGGAATATGGACCTTGTCACCAGAAAACCTATCTTCCATGTTTCCTACCAAGTAAGACTCAAACCAGCCTCTTAACTATCCTCAAACAAGGGCAATAATTCTATAAAAGTATAACAGGGTTCATACAGGCAAGGTTTGATAACAATGAAGGACTTTTCAAGGACTTCCAAAAGACTAGCTAATGGTTTTCAAGTACTCCAAGCTTATGAAAAGTACAAAATTCATGTTAAAATTTTATTTCAGAAATGTTAGACTGAGCTAATGGAGAAATAAGTATTAGAAAAGTAGTACAAAATAGTTGTGCTTTTATTTGATGCAGCATATGCTTAAAGCACAACACTTTCATACTGATTAAAGTTGCCAATAACTGCGGTACATCCTATATAAAATAGTAAAATTCAAGGAATTTTCAAGGCCTTAGTGATTTTCCAGTACATTTCAAATCAGATTTAACTTTGTGACAGAATTTTGTAAGTCTATAATGTCCCAATATCTAATATTACTTCTCAACAATACAAACAAGGGGTGTTAGATGGGTAGGAAGGGAACAAGATAATTTATACCCCTTTATCTCCTAGATACCCAAATATGGGCGCAGTAATACCATACAGCCCAGGAGCACACAAAAATATTAAGCCTACAGCCCACGTTTCTAAATTAAACTGAAAAACAGAAAAGAGTGTGTAGGGACAAGCATACAAAGAGATCATGTTAATGTGATGATATATGTACAAATACGAGAAAACATGAAGTGTAAACCATTTGCTTTCCCTTACTCTGTAAAAAATTTTGTCCTGAAAATGCTGTCTGCTTATTATGTCTGCTGCATATACTTAAAAGCACACCAGACTACTTTTGTCATGGAAGTATATGCTAGTTTGTTTCTGGAAAGCTTAGACAAAGCAGTTAACCAATACTAGTAACTGACAGCAGTCCTTTTTTGATCAGGGGAAGGAGAATGACCGTAGAAAATATTTCATGATCAACTTCCAGGCCTTATGTTAAAGAGTGCGTAACAGAAAAATAATTTTCGTATTTCTCAACCAAAACATATGTTATGGGTACTCAAAAGAACCGTCTCAATGAGATGGTTCTTTTGAGCACCCAAATCATATGCTAAAATTTATGGGCAAGAAAATATTTACAATTTTACAATGAAAATATTTGTTTATCTAAACCTGTGATTTGTACAAAATTATGGGGCCAGTCTGGGATTATGGAAGTTTTGCTTCAATGGTAAAAGCATTCTGGAGTGCAGTTCAATATATTCAGCAGACATATTAAGCAGGCAGCATTTCAGTGCCCTAGATAAGCTTTTGGGTTAATTGGGTATTTACACAACGTGGTTATCCTCAATTGCGTACTTGCAAAAACAAATGCGTATTTTCATATTTTTACGCCACGTTTTTTTCTTCTGTGATTACACATTTTCTTATTGCATGACGCCACCGGGAATGTGCTTGCATATTTATTCACTCCCATCGTCTGCCTTTCTAAAGTATCAAACTAGCGGACTTTATTGTACCTGAAGCAAATCTCATCCCCTTGTTGAAATTCGAGCGTGTACACTTTGCAAAAGTTTCACTTTCATCATAGTGTTTTTCCGCGAAATACTGGACTGGGCACCGATATTTTCATAAAACTGGAGTTTTATTGAGCGCTCGCTGGTAAAAAAAATCAATACCTGACTGACATTTGTTTATTACCCAAATGGAAACGAAATGGACCAAATGGTACGCAATGACATTGCATGTAATTGCATACCGATCGTTAGAATTGCTTTTCGGTACGCATACATTTAATTTTAATTGCTTTTTTGAGGATTTTAATTGCGTATTTACGCAAATACGCTGCTTATCTAGGGTGCTGGCATTTTCAGCATAAAACCATTGGCAGGATAAATGTTATAATAAATCTATTTACTGGACCAGGTTTAAAATCCATGTTCATGCAATAATGAGCCAATCATTTGTAAACACTATCCCCCATTTATTGATATCAGAAATAATATCTCTTAAAGGAGATCAAGTATTTTTTCAGTAAAATATTGCCAAATCCTAATGCCTCAATCACCCTTGACTAACAAAAAATCACAAACAGACTAACAAAAAATCACTGCCAGGCACCAACAGATAAGACTTAACCAACAGATAAGACTTATCTGTTTAGTTACAGTACTAAAAATATACATGAAATGCTGTCTACTGCAAGTTTCTGAAGGAGCTTTAAGAGCTAAGCCTCAATCCTGACCCAATAGGGGCAGGGCTTGCATATGACTGACTTATAAACTGAAAACTATACACATATATGTATAAAGTAAGCAGTGAGAAAAAAGCATTTATATCAGTAAATTATCGCTTTGAGAACAAACAACCCATCTAATTCTGAATTTGTACAGGTCCATTTTCAATTTTTTGGGGAAACTGGTAAAAATTTCATTTGATCTAATGTTGAGAAATTTCTAATTTCAATGCTGTAGGCTTTTAGCCTTGTAAAACTGCAGAGTCTGACATGGGTCTACACTTCTCTTTAACTCGTTGATTACTAGTGTTGTCTGCTGATAACATTTTCAAACAGTTTGGACCCTGATCAGGCCTGACAAAATGTCGCACCTGATCTGGGCCCAAACTGTTTGACAAAAATGTCGGCCCAAACTGTTTGACACTCTGATGGTATTCCTGAACAAATTTTTTGAAAAAGCCAATTTTGAAAAAAATCAGGGGACAACAAAAAAAACATGAAAAAAATCACCCAGCAGATAAAGAGTTGAAGTGACCTAATAGAGCTATTCAGCAATCTGATTCAATTTGACTTTTTTGCAATCCCAATGATAGATGCAAAATTACAATATAAAGTCTTCTAAAAATATTTCATCCCAAAGCAATAATTCACCATTTATTAACCCTTAAAGCGCCAATCACGACTGCTGCAGACGACAAATTTTGCGACACATTTCCCAATTTTCGAAAAAAATAAGGTATGATATTCCATGAGAATCGTCTGCCAGCAGACGATTCTCATGGAATATCATGCCTTTTTTGTTAATTTTGAAAAAGTGGCAAAATTTGCAATCGTCATCTGCTGCAAATTATAGGTGCGGCTTTAAGGTTAAGAGCTATATGACTAATAACAAAAGGTGCACCTGCAAAAGCTGCAAGTCTAAGTCTACATTTAAAGGTAAATAAAGCAGTGAAACAGTAAATGGTTAGTATAATTGGTGAGCAATCAAACAGTAAGAAACCAGTGAGTTTGCCATACAAACCTTCGTGTCTCCGAAGTACCCGAAGACGGGTGCGGTGAATGCGTATATTCCTGGTGCTATCAAGAATATTAATCCTATCACCCATACTTTTAGATTGAACTGGAAAACAGAACATATTACAAATCTCCAGAAAACAATATTAACAAATTGTGTACTTTCCATACATATTTTTGCTTGTTTGATTGGATGGTTTGATGCTTAACGTCCCAGTCAACAGCTATGGTCATGTTAGGATGGTCAGTTCACTTAACCACACTTTTTCACTAGGCAAGCTTGACTAAGCCGCAAACCAGTACTTTGTGCACATACTTTTGCTTGTAACTGACAAATTTTTGAATGATTGAGTGTAGGTATTTTCATTTGGGTAAAATTTAGAATTGACATACAGTTGAATTGCATAAATTCAAAGTCCTAGGGACTGGTGATTTTATTTTGAATTATCGAAAGTTAGAATTATAGGGGTGTAGATATAACAATATAATACAATCAAAATATTATTATAATCATTTTTTTCTCTATTAAATCAAACATATGTTTTTGTGTGCGTAAAAGAAACGTCTCATGGAGACGTTTTATTTATGCACACAAATCCTATGTTTTTATAGATTGTATATATAATAGTTCATACATAGGCCCTTTTGTCTGAATCTATACTGCTGGAAATTTATTTCAAATTAGTGAGTATTCGAAAAATCAAAATTCTAATCTTAGGGGTTTTACGATACATCAAGAGTATTATAGTGATTTGCATTACGTAATTTCTTACATGTAATTTCAATTTATGTTTCAGACTAAACCTTACCTTTGTAAGTGCGGAATTTTTAAAAGTTGTTTTGTTTGAGGTTTTACTTCCCAGCCAACAGCTATGGTCATGTCGAGACAGTCAGTTCACCTAACCACATTTTTGCTGGGCAAACTTGACTGAACAGTTAACCAGTACTTTGTGCACATACTTTCTATTGCAACTGACAAAAACCATTCTTGAATCAATGGGAGGAGAATTACCGTAGAAATTATTTCATGATCAATCTCCACAAAATTATAGGACCAGGCCGGGATGGAACTCCTGACCCCTGGATCTGAGGTCACACTCCAATTTTTTTCAAAATGAAATCTCACAGATGGTGACCTGGTCTTACGAATGATGAGGCAAGTTATCAATAAATAATCTATTGAAGAAAGCAAACAAATATTCTAGGAGCAGGCTGATCTTGAGACTATCGACTGGAAATAAAAGTCTAAGGATCTCACTTATTAACCCTTTGTATACTAATGGATTATTCCTACTGATGCAAGGAACTTGGGATGGTCCATTGTGTATATCTAGGGGTGTCAGGTTATAATTTTTAAAACATATTGTTTTCTTTTCTTTGAAAATCTTTCTTTACCAACGGTATACAAGCAGTGCAGACCCTGATGGAATGACACATTATGCGGCATTTCATCTGGGTCTTCACTGTTTGTAAAAGTACCATATAGGGGTTTTCCCAATACAAAGGGTTAACACATGATCTTGGCCTTGATTCACACAGACCCATAAGTGAAAATTCAAAATTTCCAAAGTCCAGAACTTTTTATATCTATATCTTAAAACATGCAGCATGCCTACATTTTTTTTTAAATCAAGTTTAAATGATCAATGATCTTTTATGAGGCCAGCAAATCTTTGCCATAACAGTGTAAAGTAAAACGTACCTGTTTGAGATGTTCTGCCAGTGTTGGGTCCATAAATCCCAGTGAGATACTGCCAGCAAGAAGATTGAAGAATGTGAGTATGACTAGAGGACTTTTGAACAAGGTCAACACAGACCCAGAGTACATTTGTTTACTCTCTGAAAAGGTTAAAAACAGTAAATTGATTATGACTAGAGGACTTTTGAACAAGGTCAATACTTTTGCTTACTCTCTGAAAAGGTTAGAAACAAGAGAATGATGAAATTGATTATGCCTAGAGGACTTTTAAATAAGGTCAGTACATTTGCTTACTCTCTGAAAAGGTTAAAAATAGGAGATTGATGAAATTGATTATGACTAGAGGACTTTTGAACAAGGTCAACACAGACCCAGAGTACATTTGCTTACTCTCTGAAAAGGATAACAACAGGAAATTGATGAAATTGATTTTGACTAGAGGACTTTTGAACAGGGTCAACACAGACCCAGAGTACATTTTATTGGCTTTCTGGAAAAGTTAAAACAGGAGATTGATGAAATTGATTATGACTACAAGAATCTTGAACAAGGTCACAGACCCAGAGTACATTTGTTTACTCTCTTGAAAAGTTAAGTACAGGAAATAAATGAAGGTGGGTATTACGAGAAAACTTTTGTACGAGGCCTACATACATGTACCTAGTGTGCATTTGCTTGCTTTCTGGTAAAAGTAAAGATTTTTTTAATTAAAGATGAAACATCAAATGGAATGCTCTGTGTGAATAATTATTAGAGTGTTTTATAAGTTATTATTAAAACTAAGGTAAGTACTGCCGACTAAAGTTCGGAGATGTCAGAGTAATGAAACTTTACCATTCCACTGGCAGAAAAAAGGACCGGAAAAACATTGTCCACTGATGTTGTCTGCTGCATAATTTTGCTTACACAACATAATGATGATTTTCAAGTTATATGCAAACAGTTTGGACCCTATGCAGACTGCTCTATAGAGAGCAGTCTGATCTGGGTCCACACTTTTGGATATTTTGGCTTCCAAAGAATTTTCTGTAGTCGCCACTATGGGCAACTTACTACTTTACTGGACTTTTGCAATGAAAGGGTTAAAGATAAAGTTCTTATGTGAGATTATATTTGTCAATACACAGGGATTTTTTGGTGTTCTCAGTGGCCGAAATTCGTCCCCATTCCCTAATGGAATTTAGGTGACTTTTCTCCCAATTTTGAAAAAAAAATCCCAATCTTCAAAAAAAAAAAATTTTTTTTTTTTTTTTTGATTGGGATTTTCATTCAGTCACCATGCGCACAAGCTACATGATGGCAATCTACTACTGCATCTTATTTCTCTGGCAAAAGTATGTGAAATAGCTTATTTGTTTTATTATTGACCAAAAATGACATAATTGTGCACTTTTTCAAATTTCCCAATTTAGGGGTTTACCACGGTCATTTTCCAAATCTGAGAGGCCGTAGGGGCCCTTCTCCAAGTTGCAAAAAAATCCCTAATACATGCAACAAAATCAGGTTTCGTTGCCATAAGGCCAATTTAAGATTTTTACACTAACCCATTACCTGAACCTCAATCATGCAGTTCTAACCCTTTATGTACTTATGAATTCTTCCTTTTGGTTTGATATAATGAACTTGGGATGCCCATTATATATATTTAGGGGTTAAAGGTTACAATTTCCAAATAAAACTAAATTTCTGTCCCTGAAGATCTTTTTTTGTGTAAGCAAACAGTGAGGACTCTGAGGAAATGAGAAATGACGCATTATGCCGTGTTTCATCTGGGTCTTTACCATTTGTCAAAGTAGGCATTTAGGAGTCACTAGTATACAAAGGGTTAATAGGTATCTCCTAACCTCTTAGCATGCAGAAAACTTTTTTTAATTACCCTTTTCAAAAAAAAATCTTTCAGGATTCGAATGTCAAAAGGATTCGGGCCAGATGAGGCCTCACATTATGCATGCCAACAGAATATTAACAATTTCGAGTTATAATGATCAAAAGTCTTTAGATAAACTGAAAATAAACCAGAAAAACTATTAAAATCTGCCTAAGCTGACTTCAGAAATAGCCCTAAAAACTATCACCCATGCATCAACAAACATTATTCACATCAAATCCTTGATCTGTTGATGGCTAAGTTTATTTTCTCTTATCATTCTCAAAAGTAAACTTGCTCAGACAGATACTATCTGGCTCTGAGGTTAAAAAAATATTCATGATCAACTCAGCTGAGCATAAAATTGATCCAGGGAATAAACTAGGGGGCGACTAGGCAGTTTCGCCCTAAATGGGACCCAGGGAGAAGTGGGAGTCTCACTAAAAAATTGTTTGTTTTTTTATTCTCATTTTCATTCTGTCACCAAACAAACGCAAGCTACTACCACTTTATCTTACTTCTCCTTCGCATTAATCGCAATAGTATGTGTAATGGCTAATTCGCTTCTAAACTGACTAAAAATGTCGTAATTTTGCGCTATAGCTTCTCCCTATCTGACTGTCACTTCTCCCTAATTTTCCAAGAGGGAGAAGTCACTTCTCCCTACTGTCAAGGCCCAGCTTGAACCCTGTGATCATGCTCACAAAAGTTAGCATTTTAACATCTATTAGCATGATAAAACAACATCTGAAAGTTTGAAAGCAAGAAAACTTTAAAGTCCTTATTTTTCAGCCATTTAGTTTTTATGAGCAGTTAAAATGCTCATCTGAGTTGAGTCTGACCCTATCTATATCTGTATCTTGACTAATCATAAGGGTGACTCTTGACTGCTGGTCAAAATAGTGAACAAAAGAGTCCAGGCCCTGAGGTTATTAAACTTTTTTCCTGCTCAACTCAACTGAGCACAAAATTTCAACTGCTTATAAAAACTAAAATACCGACAAATTAAGAAGTTTCTTGCTTTAAGTCTCTCAAGTGTTGTACTTTTCATGCTAATAAATGTTAAAATGCTGAAAATTGTTGGCATTTTAACATTTATGAGCAGGATAAATTTCGTGCTCAGCTGAGTTGAGTATGAAACAAGTTTCATAACCTCAGGGCTAGCTCTGGTTCTGCACTGTTTGTCTAGGTATTTCTTGTCAAGTATTTAAAATTGTATTACTTGATACATTTTTAGAACAACACACTGGTTCAGTGGTAGAAAGCTCAACTTGAGATGGGGGGTCACTGGTTTGAGCTCCACTTGAGGCACTGCATGTTCTGCATGTGAACTTTATCCTCCACTTTACATAGAGTACTGTTTAAATCGAGCAAACATCCGTACATTACTGAAATATTGCTGACTGGTACATAAAGCATCCAATCAAAGAAAGAAATAATGAATATTTCCTTGAATTTGCATGCTTTCTTCCTTCACCCATGCATTCTGAAAATATGAGTAATCATGCACATTTGAAACAGAGGGACAAGTCTAACTTTAAAATATGCCATCTGGACTATGCTCTAAAAATAGACTTCCATATTTATAATTATTCTGGCATAAAGAAAAGCTGGACTGGTCCTTGTGGTTTGGAACATCTGAATAATGGAGGTGATAGAAATAATGTAACTCTAACGTTCTCTGTTAACTGAAACAAATAACACATTACAGTTAACTATTGATAAACCATACCAAGATAGCTTGTCAGAATAGCAAACAGGAAAGAACCAGATCAGAATGCTTCTTCAGAAGCAGTCTGATCTGGGTCAGCACTGTTTGTCTTGGCATTATGGCAAGCAGCAAGCATTCAAAATTTTAGAACATCTAGTGTACCTATTAATTTTTATCAGCTACATATAGGATTTCCTGAGTGGTCGTGGCCGTTCTGGGGCAGTGCTTCTTTTGTGGATCCTTTTTGTTGTTTGTGTTTCATGTTTGTCTTTGTTGTGCTGTCTTGTCTGTTCACCTGCTGGGAAAAGGCTGACCTCTTGGCTCTCTTGTGCCTTATGTTTTCTTGTGTTTTTATCACTTTCCCATATGGTGTTCCCGGTCAGGTGTGGTACTTGATTGTATTGATTCCTGATCTTTGCCTTCTTCTTTACTTTGAATGTAATTTAGGAAACGAGCTTCTGCAAATGGTCATAAATTTCATATCATTAGGTCGTTTAGAGTATTTTTAAAAAGTTGTCAAAATGGGGGCGGGGTTTTTTATGGTCCTTGCTAGTCACATAATTCACCCATCATTTAAGTTTTGCATGAAAACAAAAGCAGATATAAAATATATTCACTAGGTTGAATCAATTAATGATGACTGTGCAGAGTAAAAACATCATTATGTACATAGACTTAGAAAAAAACTTTTCATTCATTATTTTTGCCCCTTTTCTTCTTTCTCCTCTTGCTTTCTTTTCCTTCTAAGCACGAATCATTTGCACTTAGCCAGGCTCAATTGGTTCTGATTTGACTACATTTCCAAGATAAGGTATAGAAAAAGCCTTTTATAAAGAGGAAAGTTTTACACTTTTTTTTCAACTTTGGAAACTTCTAACTAGCTTATTTAAAATGTTGGCTAGCTCAAACTCCTAGTATGCCTAGTCAGTGCATGACCCTACTCTGGGTTATAAAAACATAAGACATTATTGCTGTCTTGTCGGAGTGATGGTCATTCAGAAAGTGTTTGGCTTCAATTACACATACATATGCCATGGCAGTGGAATTGATACGAATGTCCTATGACAAAATAGTTTATACTCAGGTCACTAAAAGCAAGCTGCACAGTAGCTAAGCTCCTCCAACTTTAAACCTCCTCCAATGTATAAGCTCCTCCCACATATATAAGCTCCTGCCACTTATACGTACACTTATGCATATATAGCACGACCCTTATCATGTAGGATTTTCAACTCAATAATGTCCCACTCTTTAAACTAAACCAGCCAGGCATAAATGGGCCTCGGTGCGAGAAAACCTGTCTTCGTGGGTTTGCAAACAACACAGGGGCAAACTAGCCTGCGCATATGCGCAGTCTGATCAGCGCCTTTGTTATTCCCTATTTGGAAAGTATCATATGTAAACTTGCTACAGGTGAAATTTTTATTTTCTAGCTAGTCTCTGTAGCTGAGGAGACGGGTTTGAAACTCGCTTTCTTTGAAACTCCGAAAACAGGTTTTTTCACTACAAGGCCCAAATAATGGTGGGCAACAGCCAGAACTCCTTATCTAAAACTTATGTGGGTGCTTAAAACATGGTGCACTGTGTGCCCTGAAAATGCTATATACTATGGGCCTCACTGTACAGTCACCAAAACTGAAAAACTATGACTACTTCAGGATTTTCTAAACTACACTCCTCCCCCATTCTTATCAAATTGACTTGCATGATGCTATTAATAGCATGTATTTAAAGCAAATTGAAAAAATAACACTTTCTCCTTTGGACCTATTGCTATGGTTACAGGGGTTTTCCGAGGCCCGATTTGGGGCCGAATATTCAAAAATGAGCAAAACTTCCCAAAATGGTGTATATCATCCCCAATTTCTTAGTTCTACATTTTGGCAGAAATTTCATGAAAATCCGAGCAGAATGAAAATTTGCATAAAAATGTGAATGAAAACATGTTTTCATTCACATTTTTATGCAAATTTTCATGAGTTTTATAAGGGCAATTAAGGTCACTACCCATAGCAATAACCGTAACTCTAAATCGTCAAGGGAGGTAATACTTGGTAGCGTTCGATTATGACAAAGTGTGATTTTACGCAACTATGATATGTTTTCTACCGACAGTAATGCCCGTTACACTGCACGTTGGTAATCTGAAAGTGATTGATATATCATTAAAAATGCAAACAAAATTTTAAGTATAATGAACAACAAAAGTTGGCATTCTTTACGGATACTAAACGATGGACGCTCAGCTCTGTGAGAAGAAAAGAAGTCAGTCAGTGTAATGGAACACGCATTTTACCAGGGAAATGTCAGTCGACTGTTCGCGGTTTTTTGACAGTCCACATCAACAATCATGATATAACTACTTGTATATAGATCTATATATGATTTTCTGGTTTTATTTTACCTGCATTAAAATTTCACCAAGACAGACTATCTCGTCACGTTCTCTAGCGTCTACTTTGAACCTGACGTGCGCTAATGACGTCACTTGCTCTTATGACGTCATTATGCGTATACGACAAGTATTGAACTTGACGTTGACGTTGAGAGTCCCTCGCTTTAGTTTGCGTCCTAAACAATTTGCCTTATGTCAAATGTGTTCCAATATTTAGCTACCAGGCTATCTTGGGCTAAGGTTGACCCAAGTATAGTCGTGATTCTAAATTATAGTAGGCCTACTCTAAATTATTAAAGGTACGCGAGGAATTCTGCCATCGGGGTCTGCAAACAAAAAAGGCGCGGACCAGCTTGCGCATCCGCGCAGTCTGATCAGCGCCTTTGCTATTCACAAATTGAATAGTGACCAATAGTATCGTATCTAAACTTGCTCCAAGCGAGATTTCACTATTCTATCTAGTCTCAGTGGCTGAGGGGGCTGGTTTTGGTATGATCTTATCGGAAACCCTGAAGACAGGTTTTGGCGCACCGATGCTCATTTATATTCATGTAAATGCGGACCCAATCTTCAAGCCTGGTTCATGTGATATGCGCATAGAAAATGTCTAGCCCCTCTAGACTACTGGTGGCCAATTCCGCCCATGACCAACGCCGACGGGATCCGTACCAAAAATAGTACCCCCTCCCCCTCCGCGCCACTGAATACCCCCTTTAGTAGCGGGAAGGATGTGGGCATAAAAAGAACCCTTTTCATATAAATGCGGGTCCAACCAAATCATAGGCAAGTTATAGGTACTCAGTGAGACGGTTCTTTTGAGCACCCAAAGCAAATATAAAAATAATGAGCAATAAAATATTTACAATTTTACGCTATTTTTTTTTTGCTAATCTCCAAGGTTACTCTACATTTGACATGTTTCAACTGAAAGATGTCCGTCAAGGGATATATAGATCTAATAGAAATAAGCCAACTCTGGTCAAGTGTTAAGGTCTGGCCTTGCTTCGCGATCGGGCATTAGTATGGCGCCCGAGGCCGCAACAAAGATTTAAAAACATTTCAAATTCTTGGATGAGTACATGATGTATATGCATCGATCAATTAAAGCGATGCATATTAAAACAGCACATTTTCACCTAAATTTGACATGCAGAGTTACCCCGTGACCTTGAAAAAGGTAAATGTCCCCAAAACATTACATCTCTATCCTAATGGTGTATCTATGCAAATTTGGCCAAAATATATCGACTAGGTGTTCAGACAAAATGCGGATAAGTTTCTTTTTACCGTGGGTGGGGTATTTTGGTATCGTTTTTGGTATTGAAAAGTCTTCACATATATGCATATAAATGTTCCAAGTATTTGGAGAACATATAATTTCATTTGGAAGTTCAGAGTGAGGTATTTTAATCAACAGTGTTTGGTTCGTAAGGTTTTAACATGCTTAGAAATAAGAAAAGCCTGCTAAGATCATTAATTTTTAGTTTAGGGGGTAGGGATAATTATTTGGTAATATCTCACTAATTAAACGGTGAATTTTTTTTAAATTTTGTCATAACGCATCTTATATAATGTTCACTTTCCTAAAAAAAAATTAGAAAAATTTATTTTTTTAAAGTATGTATAAATATTGAATTATCAGTCAGTAATTGCCGAAAACTAATGCATAAATATCGGTGAACGCAGGTTTGAAAGCGTGATATGAAGAAAAATAATTGTATAGCTGCAAAAGAATGGTTTGAGAAAAAGTTCTTAATTATTTATGGCTTCGCATGCTTGTTTGAAATAACGATATTCAAATATAAAATTGAGTTACAGAATATTTTACTTGTCTTAATGAATTTACAAAAAGCTGCGTAAAAAGCCAACATAGGCCATATAATGAAGAGCTGTAACTTTTGAACTGGACGGTAAATTTTCTTTATTTTGGGTTATTTTGCTTATAATATGATGTACTACAGAATATCAAAAAATGAAAAAAATCTATTTTTTGGAAAAAAAATCGCCCAGGTGTGGGCAGTGACCTTAAAGCAGCAAATATGTCACAGCTAAGCTTTATACTGCTAATTTTAATCAATTTAAATTGACGGTCAAGTTCTTTTAGACAGTCTCAATTTTTCCCAATTTCGATGGTTCAAATGTTTTTCCCCCAAATTCAACAGGCCCCTGGTCCCATCTTCAGAATGGTAGGAAAGTCCCTGGGTTTAAGTATAAAGTTTTGAGTCCTACCTCTAATATTGGGCATCATTTTTGCTGTTATCATTCCACACACAATAACAACAGTTCCCATCACCCAGAATGGTAAACCATAACCACCAAGCTAAAATATAACATAACAAAATTTTATTATACTCTGGTCTAAGCTCCTCCCACTTTACACCTCCTCCCATGTATAAGCTCCTCACACACATAAGCTCCTTCCACTTATACACTTATGTAAATAATAGCTTACCCTGAAGTATATGGGCAGGCCTTGAGATAAGAGAACGAAATTAAAAGCTATCTTTCTTAATTTTCAATCAAAATGTATGTTGTCAGTACTCAAAAGAACCGTCTAATTGAGGTGGTTCTTTTGAGCACCCATAACAAATGTTTAAACTTACAGATAAAAAAATATTCACAGTGTACCCTCAGAATTGTTTATCTTGACCTATAATGGAATACTGAGTCCAAAACTCCCCAAATCCTATCTCTGGTGCATTGGCATAGCTATAAATATTTTCTTATCCATCAGTTTTAACATAAGTTTTGGGTGCTCAAAAGAACCATCTCAATGAGACAGTTCTTTTGAGCACCCACAATATATGGTTTCGTTGAGAAATAAGAAAATTATATTTTGATTTAATACACACTCTTAACTACAGGCCAGAATATAGTTTGGAGGTGCAACATGTAGCACCCAATAATAATATAGATCATCATAAACACATCTCCATAATAAAAATTACACCCCCCCCTCCCCCAAAGTTGCACCTGGAACAGTCTTTTAGTTAAGAAAGCGCACCAAAGAATTAAATTTCTTATTTCTCAACCAAAGCATATGTTGTGGGTACTCAAAGGAACCATCTCAATGAGAGGGCGCTTTTGAGCACCCAAAATATATGTTAAAACTGATGGTTAAAAAATATTTATAAATGTAATTTTACGACAGAAAATTTGTTAATCTAAACCAGTGTCTTGAATATAATAAAGGCTAGTACATATTGATAATGATGTTTTCTTGATGAAACTAGATAAAGCCACATGTTGTAAGTATCATGATTTTACCAGGATTTCCAACTTAACTCAGAGAATATTCCATAAGAATTAGGGCTGGCTAATCGAAGCCACAATGCTAATCGATAATCGGTCCTTGCATTTCGATATATAACCGATTAGTAATCGCTCAAACTTGACAGAGGGTCTCGGAACGTTTTGACAACTCTTGCATGGTCAACGACATTTATTTTCCCATCATTTCGCAAAACAACACTAAGTAGGACGTGTTATGGATTCAAAAGATAAAAGGTTTTAAATAAAAAAGTGGCACCTTTGCTCAAAACAAGTTGTCATCCACTCTGTTGGAAGAAAATTGAAAGAAAGTCGGTAATTGAACTCGCAGTCCGCCATTGTTTGTTGTTAATTTCGGCATGTTGCGTGACGTCATACAAAAGTAAGCCAAGTATGCATGACATGAACAACTTTGTGTAAAATAAGACCCATAAAATTGAAAGCTTCTAAACTCGAATTTAACCGCGGAGAAAAACAACTTTCATGCTAGATTATTCATCTGATGAATTTTCTTGATTTTGTACTACTTTATTTAAAACAGAGGAGCGTAGGTATAACTTTTTCTAACAATCAGTTGTTGAGTTAGCCTGCAGAGTACAACGTTTTACTACTTCGTTACAGCAATTTATACGCATCTACTGTTTACAAGTTAGCGGGTCAACTCGGCCTGAAGTCAAGTCGGCCCGTGAGTCAAGTCGGCCTCGGGTCAACTCGGCCTGGGTCAACTCGGCCTGGTGTAGATTCCATTGTAACCTTTGAAAAAATAAATGTTTGGTCACTAATTAATGAATACATATTTTCAAATTGACAAACATTGCAATTAAGCTATTGATGGATTTAATTAAAGGTGAAAGTTCTACATGATTAAAGGTAATGACTGCCTTTAATCTAATGTAAGTTTTCGCACTTTTTGTCATGCGCGAATTCCCATATCTTGCAAACAAGGCAATTAATATTTTCTGAACATTCATTAGTAAATTCAGAGTTGGCAATTAAAAGTCTGATCAAAGCAATTAACATGAAAGGTGTCGATTGTTTTTTTTTGTTTTTTTTAAAAGATGATTAGTGCGGTTAGGTACACTCTTTATCAACTGACATCAACTGGTATCGAGTGTCCCTGGTGCGGTATAGAAAATGGAATAAGCGGCACATAAAATTATGTTTCTTAGTATCAGACATCCTTCCTCCAACTTTTGTTAAATAAACTATTTTTTATTGAAAACATTCCCACCAGGCTTAATATGGGACCAGGCCGACTTGACCCAGGCCGACTTGACTCAGGCCGACTTGACCCAAGGCCGAGTTGACCCGCATTGGTTTACGACAATGCACTTTACGGCACTTCCGGTTTAAATAGAAAATAAAAGGAGGCAATTACGCTTGGATTTTAATTGAATAAATAGACAGAACATACATTAAAAGTAACTGATTTTTGAATTTTCATATCGATAATCGTTTTTCTTTTGTATATCGACCGATTAACCGATATTTCGATTAATCGTGCCAGCCCTAATAAGAATGGTTTTAATGATAAAGAAAAGGATTAATTGATAGTTAAAATAAGCTGGAAAGGTAGAAATACTCATACATACATGATGTATGAGACATGTAGGTTTCTTACCCAAACATTGATAAGAAAATGGAAAACCACTGATCTTTACACAAGTCCAACCATCATATATAGACCATTGAACAACTTACCTCATATAGAGCCCCACCTAGTGGAGGTCCAACCATCATACCTAGACCACTGAATGTTTCAAGAAAGCCCTGAAAGAGAAATGGATCAACTGACTAGTATGTCCATATGGGCCTGGATGTGAGAACACCTGTCTTCGGTGTTTCCGATAAAGTTAGACTTAAACCAGTCTCCTCAGCTTCAGAGACTAGCTGGAAAATTGAACTTCCGCCTGTAGCAAGTTTAAATATAATACATTCCAAAAAGCGAAAAACAAAGGTGCTGATCAGTTTGTGTGTACCTTTGTTGTTTTCAAACTCAGTGTCAATATGTAAAGATAAGCAAAATTTTGGGCAATGGGCATAGAAATAAAAAATCTTATATGAGTGCTCATTTATTGTTGAATTTATTAAATGAGTTAAAATATGAGACTATGCACAAATTTTACATTCTATTTATCGTATGACGTTTCTGTCATAAATAATGTCTGGGAATGATATAATGCCATGCAATAAAATCGATAAAGCACTAGTGATTTACAGATAATAGGGAAACGTTATGACGTCCATAACAACATTGCATACATAATGACAAAATTATAATGTTTTAACGGAAGAAATGAGGTTTGAAAGTAATCTGACTGTAATATGATAAATAGAATCTAAACATTGTGCTTTTCTATTATTGAATTTATTAAACAAGTTGGGGAAAAGAGATAAAATGTGAGGCTTGCCGAGCATTTTATCTCTTTTTCACAATTTGTTTAATAAATTCAATAAAACATGAGCACTCATGTAAGATCCTCTATGCCATGAATGGGGGAGAAAAGATTAATAGATGAAGCAGTCTGATCTGGGTCCATATTGCTTGCATATCAAAATAGATAAGCAGATGAAATGGCAAACAACAATTGTCATAAATTGGGGAGAAAAGGTGAAGAATGCCTACCATAACTGTAATCACATTATCAGGAAATTCATGAGCCAATATTGCAAACAGTGCCTCCAATGAGGCTGATACCCGCAACCCCTCAATCCCGAGTGAAGAATACCTACCATGACTGTAATCACATTATCAGGAAATTCATGAGCCAGTATTGCAAACAGCGCCGTCACAAATGCAGATGCTCCTAAAGCTTCTATACTTCGACACAGGAAACACATCACAATAAATATCGTTCCATCAGGAGACTTGTCTAATAAACTAAAAGAAACAAAATACAGTAAAAACTGTGTAAACGGACACTCTCAAAAAGACCAAAATTGGTTTTCAAGACCAATTATCGCTTAATGCAGATCAAAAGTACAGTAAAACCTGTCTTAAGCGGTCACTCAAAAATAGTCAAAACAAGGCAAATTCGACGAATTTATATCCCCCGACGAAGGGTTATTTGAGAGAAACATGTAAATCACAAATTTATCTAACCCTTAGTTCACCTACAGTATCATTCAGAACATAACAAACGCCTGTCAAGTATGTTTTAGTGCTTAGTTCAATAAAAAATATACTAACATCTGCACAATTTCAATATCTGACCTTTAAACCCTAATTCAGAGGTCAAGATTGTGTGTAAATTCAAAGTGTTACCTTGCATGTAGGTCTACACTTCTACTTTGCTTTGATATGCAACATGACCATTTTTAGAAAAGAACAAAAAAAAATGACCTTTTGACCCCACCCCAGGGGTCGTTGGTGTGTGTAATGACAGCATATTTGCTTTCATGGTGCTCTGTGCTCAATTCCCTTTAATGTGATATGCAACATGACTACTTTCAGTAAAAGATATAGTTTGACCTTTTGACCCCATTCCCTGGGTCAAGGATGTGTCTTGGGCAAAATATTTGCTACCATGTTGCTGCCAGCGTCGTCAGCTTTAATTTGATATGCAACATGACTACTTTCAGAAAAAGATATAATTTGACCTTTTGACCCCACCCCTGGGTCAAGGGTGTGTCTGTGGGCAAAATATTTGCTACCATGTTGCTGCCAACGTCGTCAGCTTTAATTTGATATGCAACATGACCATAATCTGAAAAAGTTTAATTTTGGCCTCGGCCCCACCCCCTTAGTCCACCCAAGGGGCTCGAACCCAGGCCTTCGAACTGAAATTCTGTTTGATATGTTACATATCTATTGCTGCTCTGCCTGCATGCAAAATTTCAGCAAAAAATATAAATAATAGCCTTAGTTATTGCGAAATTTAAATATTTGACCTTTGACCAATTAGGTGGGGTCAAAGGGGGTGGGGTAAAACTTTGACACTGCCATTCTTATCTACAGGCACTTGGCAATCATGATGTATAGTGAGAAGTTGTTAAATATAATAGCCTTGATGAAATGTGAAGATCATCACACAAAAAAGCTAATATATAGGTTTTGCCTTATAATTGCAAGTACTTAAACAAGGACAATAACTCAAGTGTTAAATGGTCGATTTTAACCAAACTTACAGGCTATCGAGAGTCCATGGTACTAATCATTTGAACCAAGAATGAATTAAATCTGACCAATAGGTACTGAGATATGGTTCCGGACAGACAAAAAGTGTGGACGGACGGACGGAATGGACGGACTATATCCAAAACTATATCCCTCCGACTTTGTCGGGGGATAATAAAGGTCTTAAAGACAAACGGTAGTTTAATGAAGGTGGAAAGTATTGCAGAATGCTCTCTTGGAGCATTCTGCATACTTTTGACCTGCATTAAGCTATGATCCATCTTGAAAACCAATTTTTGGTCTTCTTTTTGAGTGGCGGCTTAGGACAGGTTTTACTTTTTGCAGCATGCTCCAAGGGAAGTATTTCAATACTTTGGACCTTCAATAAGCTACCATTTGTCATTAAGATTTTTGTTTTGTCTATTTTTGAGAGGCCGTTTTACACAGTTTGTACTGTGCCATTACAATCAATGGAGCCTCTAAAGCATTTAAACATCGACTCAGTTACCAAATTACTGTCATTGGGTATTGTTCTATGGGGAGATATATAGAAGATTAGGTGAGTGTCTTTTGATATCAAGTTTACCAGGCAAGGCTTAGAGAGCCCTTGTTGAATCGTGAAGCCAGCTGAGTGATTCTTCATGCGTTCTTGAAGCCGAGCCTGGTAAACTTGATATCAAAATATGGGAACATGGTATTTTATTCATCAGTTAACAAGTTGGTTCACTCTTCAAACTAGGAATTACGACATAATTATTGCTTCTAAGTCCATTCAACGTCTTTGACAATGTCATTCAAAAAATGCAACGTCATGATGACCTGATAAAGACACATGTCGTAAGAGAGGCAACATTTATCAAGTTAATAAGAGCGGTAACTGATAAATTTGGTATATGAAACACAGTGTTGTGCCTAGGTCAAGATTTCTGGGGGACATAGGTGGGCTAGTCTCTGGTTTACCGGGCGCACTTTATTCTATTCTATTCTACGTTTTGCGGCTGCGCAGTCGCCGCTTAGCAACTGTAAACAGTCGCCATATTGGATTTTATTTTGTCCGCTTCGCATCGATACTCCTACATTTCAGACGAAAAATAAACAGCTAAATCATTCATTTTTATCGATTTCCCCCAAAAATACGACCTGTAACTGATTAAAGTTCTTCACTTTGATAATAAAGAAATTAAAAACCGCCGTTGTCACTGGTATTTCTTCCCCAATGATGCCCTGCACTATCATTTTCAACAAATTGAAATATGAGGACAGCGGGGTTTGGGGGCGCAGCCCCCAACAAGAAAACTATTTGATATTAAAAAGACATACCTTACTGAAAGTCATCGTCGCTCGAAAGATTAAGAAAGGATGGCGGCAATGGGAGTAGGGCTGGTCTTTTGGCTGTTTTCAACTGTTCTTCAGGGATGGGTTCCTTTCGCTTGATGGGTCGGGGAATGGGATCTAGCCTCTTAGAGTCTTGTGGGGAGTAAACTTTCTTTATGCTTTCCAAGAAAGCTAGGAACTTGTCTTCAGCATCACTGAGATATCTTTTTCTGAAGATATACTCCACGAAATAAGTGTCGTAAAGACTCTTGACTGTCCCGTGCTTGGGTAAAGACGTCTTAACTGCCCTCCAAGTACTCTCTATCGTATTGGTGTGTGCTCCCGTTTCTTTGTTTACAAATTCCTTGCTGTGGTTCACTGTCTGGTGGACATAACCCTCTTCTGCTAGCCTAGTCATAAATTGGGGAGAAAAGGTGAAGAATGCCTACCATAACTGTAATCACATTATCAGGAAATTCATGAGCCAATATTGCAAACAGTGCCTCCAATGAGGCTGATACCCGCAACCCCTCAATCCCGAGTGAAGAATACCTACCATGACTGTAATCACATTATCAGGAAATTCATGAGCCAGTATTGCAAACAGCGCCGTCACAAATGCAGATGCTCCTAAAGCTTCTATACTTCGACACAGGAAACACATCACAATAAATATCGTTCCATCAGGAGACTTGTCTAATAAACTAAAAGAAACAAAATACAGTAAAAACTGTGTAAACGGACACTCTCAAAAAGACCAAAATTGGTTTTCAAGACCAATTATCGCTTAATGCAGATCAAAAGTACAGTAAAACCTGTCTTAAGCGGTCACTCAAAAATAGTCAAAACAAGGCAAATTCGACGAATTTATATCCCCCGACGAAGGGTTATTTGAGAGAAACATGTAAATCACAAATTTATCTAACCCTTAGTTCACCTACAGTATCATTCAGAACATAACAAACGCCTGTCAAGTATGTTTTAGTGCTTAGTTCAATAAAAAATATACTAACATCTGCACAATTTCAATATCTGACCTTTAAACCCTAATTCAGAGGTCAAGATTGTGTGTAAATTCAAAGTGTTACCTTGCATGTAGGTCTACACTTCTACTTTGCTTTGATATGCAACATGACCATTTTTAGAAAAGAACAAAAAAAAATGACCTTTTGACCCCACCCCAGGGGTCGTTGGTGTGTGTAATGACAGCATATTTGCTTTCATGGTGCTCTGTGCTCAATTCCCTTTAATGTGATATGCAACATGACTACTTTCAGTAAAAGATATAGTTTGACCTTTTGACCCCATTCCCTGGGTCAAGGATGTGTCTTGGGCAAAATATTTGCTACCATGTTGCTGCCAGCGTCGTCAGCTTTAATTTGATATGCAACATGACTACTTTCAGAAAAAGATATAATTTGACCTTTTGACCCCACCCCTGGGTCAAGGGTGTGTCTGTGGGCAAAATATTTGCTACCATGTTGCTGCCAACGTCGTCAGCTTTAATTTGATATGCAACATGACCATAATCTGAAAAAGTTTAATTTTGGCCTCGGCCCCACCCCCTTAGTCCACCCAAGGGGCTCGAACCCAGGCCTTCGAACTGAAATTCTGTTTGATATGTTACATATCTATTGCTGCTCTGCCTGCATGCAAAATTTCAGCAAAAAATATAAATAATAGCCTTAGTTATTGCGAAATTTAAATATTTGACCTTTGACCAATTAGGTGGGGTCAAAGGGGGTGGGGTAAAACTTTGACACTGCCATTCTTATCTACAGGCACTTGGCAATCATGATGTATAGTGAGAAGTTGTTAAATATAATAGCCTTGATGAAATGTGAAGATCATCACACAAAAAAGCTAATATATAGGTTTTGCCTTATAATTGCAAGTACTTAAACAAGGACAATAACTCAAGTGTTAAATGGTCGATTTTAACCAAACTTACAGGCTATCGAGAGTCCATGGTACTAATCATTTGAACCAAGAATGAATTAAATCTGACCAATAGGTACTGAGATATGGTTCCGGACAGACAAAAAGTGTGGACGGACGGACGGAATGGACGGACTATATCCAAAACTATATCCCTCCGACTTTGTCGGGGGATAATAAAGGTCTTAAAGACAAACGGTAGTTTAATGAAGGTGGAAAGTATTGCAGAATGCTCTCTTGGAGCATTCTGCATACTTTTGACCTGCATTAAGCTATGATCCATCTTGAAAACCAATTTTTGGTCTTCTTTTTGAGTGGCGGCTTAGGACAGGTTTTACTTTTTGCAGCATGCTCCAAGGGAAGTATTTCAATACTTTGGACCTTCAATAAGCTACCATTTGTCATTAAGATTTTTGTTTTGTCTATTTTTGAGAGGCCGTTTTACACAGTTTGTACTGTGCCATTACAATCAATGGAGCCTCTAAAGCATTTAAACATCGACTCAGTTACCAAATTACTGTCATTGGGTATTGTTCTATGGGGAGATATATAGAAGATTAGGTGAGTGTCTTTTGATATCAAGTTTACCAGGCAAGGCTTAGAGAGCCCTTGTTGAATCGTGAAGCCAGCTGAGTGATTCTTCATGCGTTCTTGAAGCCGAGCCTGGTAAACTTGATATCAAAATATGGGAACATGGTATTTTATTCATCAGTTAACAAGTTGGTTCACTCTTCAAACTAGGAATTACGACATAATTATTGCTTCTAAGTCCATTCAACGTCTTTGACAATGTCATTCAAAAAATGCAACGTCATGATGACCTGATAAAGACACATGTCGTAAGAGAGGCAACATTTATCAAGTTAATAAGAGCGGTAACTGATAAATTTGGTATATGAAACACAGTGTTGTGCCTAGGTCAAGATTTCTGGGGGACATAGGTGGGCTAGTCTCTGGTTTACCGGGCGCACTTTATTCTATTCTATTCTACGTTTTGCGGCTGCGCAGTCGCCGCTTAGCAACTGTAAACAGTCGCCATATTGGATTTTATTTTGTCCGCTTCGCATCGATACTCCTACATTTCAGACGAAAAATAAACAGCTAAATCATTCATTTTTATCGATTTCCCCCAAAAATACGACCTGTAACTGATTAAAGTTCTTCACTTTGATAATAAAGAAATTAAAAACCGCCGTTGTCACTGGTATTTCTTCCCCAATGATGCCCTGCACTATCATTTTCAACAAATTGAAATATGAGGACAGCGGGGTTTGGGGGCGCAGCCCCCAACAAGAAAACTATTTGATATTAAAAAGACATACCTTACTGAAAGTCATCGTCGCTCGAAAGATTAAGAAAGGATGGCGGCAATGGGAGTAGGGCTGGTCTTTTGGCTGTTTTCAACTGTTCTTCAGGGATGGGTTCCTTTCGCTTGATGGGTCGGGGAATGGGATCTAGCCTCTTAGAGTCTTGTGGGGAGTAAACTTTCTTTATGCTTTCCAAGAAAGCTAGGAACTTGTCTTCAGCATCACTGAGATATCTTTTTCTGAAGATATACTCCACGAAATAAGTGTCGTAAAGACTCTTGACTGTCCCGTGCTTGGGTAAAGACGTCTTAACTGCCCTCCAAGTACTCTCTATCGTATTGGTGTGTGCTCCCGTTTCTTTGTTTACAAATTCCTTGCTGTGGTTCACTGTCTGGTGGACATAACCCTCTTCTGCTAGCCTAGAATATGCTTTCCAGCAATCGGAAATGATATTTGTGCCTGGCAAAACGTGTTCTTTGATCTTTGCTATCAGAGTCTCAGCACTTCTGTCTGGAACACTAGTTAAAAAACAATTCTTTGATTCTCTCTCGATCCCGCCGAACACCCAAACACCTTCCTTTCTCCTGCCCTTGTGATACTTGCGCTTTCCAAATTTACTTTCGTCTATTTCCACAGTTTTACCTGGACCACCAATTTTAACATTCTCATTTTCAATTACTTCTGAACAGACTTCCCTACAAAAATTAAACCAGTCAACAACTGTTTCTTCGCAATTTATTCTGAGCTCACGTCTAACTGTTTCCTGCCTGGTTTTATGCACCCAATAATATGTTAATTTGACGATTTCTTTCAGTGTTAGATGAGAGTTTTCAAACCAGCTCCCAGCTCTTACCGATACCTTGTAACCACACTCTTTCTTTGTGCACCTCCATATAAATCCATCTCTTCCATAGCTGGAATCTTTCTTGAGAGTTAACCTTCCTTCGAAACACCGAACACAATCCCTAGAAAAATCCCCAATCGCTCCCCTTTCTTGCAGCCACACAATTAAATTATACGAATCTCTTGTTATTTCATAAATATCGTCGTACACTAACGGCATCCTTTGACAGCTCTTTGTTTACAAACAGACATGGAGGGCGCGTTTCACGTCACATCCAATCAAAGCGTTGGAATATATCACATGATATTACGTCAAGAAGAACGTCACGTGTCAAAACAAAAGAACAGCTGATTCTTCAAAATGGAAACCGATGGACGGTTTGTTTTTATCTTACATAACTAATTAATACCTTTCGGTATTATATACCGAAGGTATTAACATAAAATCGCACGTAGAATTCAATTTTGGGGTTAATTTTGCGTTTTGGGGGCTATTTTACAAGATCGACACGCTATCGCGTGTCTCTCTATATAGTGTGTTGCGTGCGAAGCACGCTGCGGCCTTCGACCGCCCACCGTGAGAAATATGCGCGCAAAGCGCGCCTTTTTCACTAATATTCTGCGCCCGGTATACCAGAGGTGCGCCCATAGGTGTCCCTCTACCTGAAATTCAGGGGGACATTTACAAATTCTGGGGGACACACCAAATCTTTCAAATTTTTACCTGTTAAATTGAATAGTTATCCTGAAATTTCTGTTCTCTTTTTATTTAAATTTGAGCTTGATGACGATAGATTTGGCTCAAGAAGGGTTGTAGATGACAGTGAAGTAGTTTCTGCTATTGCCCTAGTTTTGAATTCACCAGCAAATTTACTATTTCTATATTAAAATAGCTTTTTTCTGCACTTCTGCTATGAAATTCGAGTTTTCCGCCATTGTTGTTGTCTATTTAACTGCGCTATTTACTTCCCTTTAATAGGTTACACTAAATACGGAAATAGTAGAAAACCGCGAAAAATAATAAGCAGATTTTCGAGGTGCGCCCTAAGGCCCGCGCTGGGTGCGTTTTTAAGGGACATGGGCAGTAAAATCGCGGGAATCCCGCAATGCCGCGCTCTAGGCACAACACTGTGAAACATTCCATAAATCTTGGCCCATTTTTAGATTCAAGCCTACTGACGAATTAAGTGTAGAAGCAAACAGCCTGGTCCCAGAACAGACTGCTCCTATAGGAGCAGTCTGATCTGGGTGCACACTGTTTGCCATAGAGGCTTCTTAAACATTTCAGCAGACGAGAAAAGCAGACAACTTTGGTTGCGATTGGCGCATTAAGGGTTAAAATCAATTATTCTAATTACCCAAAGAGTTTTATCAGCATGTCAAATACACTTTTGGCTTTTCTATAACATATTGTTATAGCATCTTCCTTTCAACGAAGTTTATTGTTTTTACAAGTTTCAATGCGATAAAACTTGTTATTGTGTTGGCATGGTTTCTGTGACATCATTATCATGTTAGCAAAGTAGACCCTTGATGTACATCTGAGGTCTGATTCCAGGGATTGGCCAAGGCAGTTGCCGATGAAGAAACAAACTAGCTTATTTTGCAGATTTAGTAACATTACGTTATTTATGTAACTTATTATGGTAATTACATCCATTTCAAAAGTGACTTTTTCACACCAAAAATGTGATTTCTAAATAATTTTAATGTCATGTAATAAATAGAATCCAACATTTGTGCTCCTGTATTATTGAATTTATTAAACTCGTTGCGAAAAAGTGATAAATGCTTGGCAACTTGTTTAATAAATTCAATAAAACATGAGCACTCATGTAAGATCTTCTATATATTATCCAGGCCTGTGACCCCTTACAACATATAATGGACAAACCCATCCTTATTGTGTCCATCTGTATGGGAAAATACCTAAGTATGCAAAGGGTTAAATGAAAGGTCTTTTGACGTATAGTAAAACCTTTCTTAAGCGGCCACTCAAAGATAGACTAAACAAAGGTCTGACAGACAAATGGTAGCTTAATGAAGGTCAAAAGTATTGCAGAATGCTCTCAGAATGCAATATTTTTGACCATCATTAAGCAATAATCGGTCTTGAAAAACAATTTTTGGTCTTCTTTTTGAGTGGCTGCTTAAGACAGGTTTTACTGTATGCCAGAATAACCATTGAGTCTAAGAGGCAAAATTACTCACCCAAATAAAATAGCGCATGACCCACACACCATAATTCCAGACACATACAAAAATTTACAACCAATTTGAGATATCTGCAATAAAAACTTGTGTAGTCACATATACAGTCTGTGATTTTATTTTGCCATTATTACCGCCTTATATAGGAGTCATTCCCAATCCAATAAAAGCACTGCAAGTACTGCATAATACCCCATCACTGCTGGGGGCACCAAAAGTTATTTTGTGAGATATATAATGCCTAAATAGCAACAGATCTGAGATAGACAGTGATATGACGTCCTTAGTCACAATATGTAACCTTTGATGGTCAACATATCTGTGAAGTTTCATTCAGATATTTCATATAGTAAAGGAACTACAGGTCAAAAACATTTTCCAGATTAATCAAGGGCGGATAACCATGAACTGGAAAAGTAAGAGTGACGGTCCTTCGTTGTAATATGTAACCTTTGATATTCAACATATCTGTGAAGTTTCATTCAGATATCATAAACAGTAAAAGAATAACAGGCCAGAAACCATTTTTTAAAGGGAGAAAGGGCAGTAACTCCATCGAAAATGGTCGGATTTTGCCCAACAATCCCATACCACTCATCCCCAATAACAATATGTATGCAAAATTTGAAAAAATTCTGTGCATAAATACTCAAGTTATCGATCGGAAACAGTAAGCACGGACAGATGAAATGAACTACAGGTCAAAAACCAATTCTCAGATCAATCAAGGGTGGATAACTCACAATCTGGAAAGGTAAGAGTGACAATCCTTACCCACAATATGTAACCTTTGATGGTCAACATATCTGTGAAGTTTCATTCAGATACTCCATATAGTAAATGAACTACAGGTCAAAAACCATTTTTCAGATCAATCAAGGGCGGATAACTCATGAACTGGAAAGGTAAGGGTGACGGTCCTTACTAAAAATATGTAACCTTTGATGTTCAACGTATCTGTGAAGTTTCATTCAGATATTCCATATAGTAAAAGAAACTACAGGCCAAAAACCAATTCTCAGATCAATCAAGGGTGGCTAACTCACAATCTGGAAAGGTAAGAGTGACGATCCTTAGTCACAATATGTAACCTTTGATGATCTACATATCTGTGAAGTTTCATTCAGATATTCCATATAGTAAATGAACTACAGGTCAAAAACCATTTTTCAGATCAATCAAGGGCAGATAACTCATGAACTGGAAAGGTAAGAGTGATAGTTCTTTTTCACAGTATGTAACCTTTGATGTGAAACATATCTGTAAAGTTTCATTTAAATATTCCACATAGTAAAGGAACTACGGGTAAAAAACATTTCTTAATTCAATCAAGGGCAGATAACTCACAAACGGGAAAGGTAAGAGTGACGGTTCTTAGTCACAATATGTTACCTTTGATGTGAAACATATCTGTGAAGTTATATTCAGATATTCCATATAGTAAAGGAACAATAGGTCAAAAACCTTTTTTCAGACCTATCAAGGGCGGATAACTCACAAACTGGGAAGGTCAGAGTGACGGTCGTTAGTCACAATATGTAACCTCTGATGTGCAACATATCTGTGAAGTTTCATTCAGATATCATGAACAGTAAAGGAATAACAGGCCAGAAACTATTTTTCCAATGTGAAAAAGGGCAGTAACTTCGTTAAAAATGGACGGATTTTGCCTATTAACAATCCCATACCACTCATCGCCGATAACAATATGTATGCAAAATTTGAAAAAATTCCCTGAATAAATACTCAAGTTATCGATCGGAAATGGTGAGCACGGACGGACGGACAGACACCGAAAGGTATAACATAATACCCCGACACTAAAGTGTGGCGGGGTACAAAAATGGCCTTTATTTTCCCAATTTCATGTATTTTACTACTTGTTTTCCCAATTTTTTGTGATATATTTTCCCAAATGTGAAGGAAAAGGTAGCTTCCCAAAATCCCAAATAAAATCACTGACAGTATTCAGTTACGCTTTCGAATGATGGGTAGTTTTGCATGCTTTTTTGTTTTCTGCTAATTATTTTCAAAACAAATCTTTCAAGAATATTAAACAGTTTGGATTCTGATCAAGCCCAACAAGGTGTCCGTCCTGATCTTGGTTCTAACTGTTTGTATAGGCTATCAGCAGATGGCACTAGCTGCCAAAGAGTTAAGTTAGAGCATCTGTATATGAAATGAGCTGTAATATACTGGGATCATTCATAATTGTAAATGAAATTGTGAGATATTATTGAACTGGCGTGAAATGTGAAGTGACCAGAAACCCATTTCCGGTTATTCAGCAGGATAAGGGTTTTAACTTAGGTATTGCTATACGTTGTAAATTTTCTGAAGTGCAGCTTTAAAGTTTCCTTTGAGAACATGCTTTTTGAATCAAAGTGCATGTTTTTCTGATAACAGCATCTGGCTGAAATATTGAGTTATTTTAAGAGTAAAATTATCACATGTACTAGTGTTTAGCTAGTAAACAAGTAAGCTACTGATCCTTCAAAGATGCATAGTAATGAGATGATTCTATATTTCTTATAAACAGATAAAGATGACGTATTCACTACCACGTGCATATGCAGTACTCTGTGGTAGGTTCATTTTAACTGTAAACTGAGACTACCTGTATGCCCAAAAACAAGGTAAACTCGCCAGGGTTTGTTTACAATAATTTTTAATCCACCAACTAGCTCAAGAGGTATCTTGCACACAAGAGAGCATCACATTGACGCCAACACACAGGATCTGTACCAAAAACAATGACCCCCTCCCATTCAGGGGGGGGGGGGGGGGGGGGGGGGGGGGGGGGGCTAATTATTTTTCCCTTCTAATTAACAAATGAATTTGCTATTCTGTGAGATAACTTTTTGCATGCTGATTTTGTTGTGGTCTGCTGACTTCTGTCTAAATTATCTTTTTTCAACAAATTCTTTCAGGAACACAATAAGACTGTCAAATAGTTTGGTTCCAGATCAGGACCACCTTTCTGTCAGTCCTAATCTGGGTCCAAACTATTCACAAAGATTATCAAAAGACAACAAAAGTTGATGCTAGCAAGGAAAGTGTTATGTATGAGCATCTTATATACTTACAAAATTTCCAAAAATAGGTGACGATAAAACTATAACAAGTTCAAAGGTACCAAATATAAACCCAACAACCGTTGCATTTGCACCCTTCTGTCCAGCCTGAAATGTAATGAAGTAGCAAACTATATTGACCCTTTTTCCGCCAATTAAAACAAATGTTGTCTGCTTTTTCATCTGCATGTGTAATTTGGTAGCCTATATTGCAAACAATATGTACCCAGTCTGATCAGGGTTCATACTGTTTCCTTCTATGGTGTGCATTTGAGCATATTATACAGCAGTCATAATAAACAGACGTCATTTTATGGGCAAAAATATCGGCACCATAAGGGTTATGCTTACAAACAAAACAGTGTTCGGAATTAGACCCAACATTTTCTATTGATTATCCAGTGGCCAATCGAGAAATTCTGAAAATGCGTTCAGATGGATAATGGAGGGTTTGATTTGCTGATTTTACCTAATTTTTCATAATTTTCCCCATGAAAATGAAATAATTTGGTCTCAAAGGGGGGATGGAGCTAACCCCCTGAACCTCAGCTGGATCCGAGACACTATTTCGACTGTTTATCAATAGCAGTCAGAAATTATTGAACATGACAGCCATTTAATTTACCAAAGATAAGACATTTTTTCTACCAAAAAAAAAATTTGATTTTGTCTGATTTCTTCAAGAAAACATTTGTTATGGGTGCTCAATGAAAGCATCTAAATGAGATGCTTACAATAAGCACATACAATAAATGTTTTTGTGGAGCAATAAATTAGAAAATTGCAATCCAGATACCTCTCATAATATATGCAGAGCAAGTAAGTAAGTAAGCAAGTAAGTGAAGACTTTTTAAGAGGGACACAACATTTAGCAAATACATACAAGCACAATGTAACAGCTAATCTTCCATGAGGCCCTCTATAATGGTAGAGACATTGTAACATTATACATCTGTACATAAAATATACTTGTTTTATCCAAAAAGTACATAGATTACAAGTATCAATTATCCCAAATTATTACAAAATATATAAGAAAACAGTTTGAGGACCACTATATAATGATCCTAAGGTTTCAAACCAGAAAGTTTGCAAATTAGCAAAACGGTGTGGACACAGTCTGGTTATGATATGATTCTTATGAAACTAATTGATGCAGGAACTAATTGGATTTTATGTAAAGAACATTTTTGTCTCTTTCTAACTGCCTCTTGGTATAATTATGGATAGCAAATAAAATAGTAACATTTTTCCCGTTATGTAAACTTGTTTGTTAATGTGTTATCAAACTATGTATGTGTGCGCTTTTTTGTGGCTGTCAATATGTGTGCAACTATACTGAAGGACTTTAAAATGCACCACCTGCTTAAATGCTAATTTATGTCGAAAATTGGATATTTTCAATATGTGAAAAATAGAATCAACAAGTTCCGTCACTTAGCTTGCATTCAATAAGAAAATCGAATCGCTGTGGCTTATGATTGCCGTGACGTCACAATAATAATAATAATTCTGAGACAACTCAAATCAAAAAAGTCACAGAGTACCCATACCTTCCATAATGAACGAAAAAAAGTTTTCGAACCGATGTTTGTTCTTGAAAGCAAAAGGTAAGACAAAATCAAATCACGAAGTTTTAGGCCTCTGGCAACGTTCATTATGTCTACATGACGTCATTGATTTTTGACGTAATTGGTTGTTTATATCCTGAGGATCAGGAATAATCAAAATATTTTTGTTGCCAACAGACACTCCTAAATCGGTTGCATAAAAGACAAAAGTATCGCGACATGCTTGGACGTCACCCGTCTGTTATTGATGTTTGAAAATTTAAGACTGATGTTAGCAAAGAAACGCTGCGAGTCGGAGTGTAATAAGGTAATTTTTTCTGAAAACTTTTGTGTTTTTCCATTTGTTAAGACATCTGGCTACCACCTAAAAGTGTTTGTTTTCAAATTCAATCAAATTCACGTTTGTCAGCCGACAATTGCTGAAAAACAGTATATCAGAATTAACAGCATGAGCAAATCGAAATCACGGCAAATCATGGTCCATTTTGCAAGAGGATAAAAATTATAAAGAAAACATCCTCAAATCAATCATGTGGAAGAGACAGAGAATCTAAAATGGTGTGTTTTTAAAGTCCCTCAGTATATGTATTTTTTAATCAATTAATATTATATGCATTTTTCTAATGACTACAGGGGTCCTTGATTGAAAAATAAAACTCTACCTCAAGTAACTAACTAACCCTTTACTCCATAGGCTATTTATAGATCACGACATAATTTTCTATTTTAGATAACATTGAAAAAAAATCAAGAAAAATATAAGTAAAGTTTTGAAAACGCTCCATTTTCCATAATATTTTCAAATATGTGGTTATTATGGAGTAAAGAGTTAATTGATATATCCTGCCCCCTTACACTTACCTCATTCGGGAAGAAGGGAGCCAACAAGGAAAAGCAAGCTGATGCACAGAAATTGACAAAACTCATTGATATAAGAAACACTTTGTCTCTTTTCGAGGTCTTTTTAAACGAGAATTCTCCTTGTCCTGAGGATATGGGGGTCTTCGGTTTATCCAAATTCTGTTCACCATGGTCAATACCAACTAGACTGTTTGTTGCTATATCTGTATTTACTAGTAACGGAGTTCTTTCTGTGGTTCCCATAGCTATCTAATGTGTTCTGTCGTATGTTGTAATCTAAAACATTAAGGCCAAATAAAAAAAATATGTGTGGTCTAGGTTACACCCTGAAAAAATTAGGGTAGGTAGGTAAGATACTATATTTTTTTTGGAAACTTTTTTTCTTGGAATATTCAGACCTGCTTGGAAATATATGAAATAAGACAAAACTGATATAAAAGGGTCTATTTTTGAAAATATAACCTTGTTTTAATCCTTTTACTTCCAATGCATTGAAATTTAGATTTCCATTCTATATGTATTTTTTTCCATTCTCCATTCTGAAGTTGGAAGAGAATAACAGAACAAAATGTTTTTGTTCTGCTATTCTATTCCAACTTCAGAATTTGAAGAAAAAGTTTAGGGTAGGGGATAAAAATTTAGGGTAGGCCGGTAACCTGAACCGCTCACATTTTTTTTCTTGGCATAACACAAAAATCAGAAATTTTCGTGAGGGTTCTATTTTTCACGAAACTTTGCATCATGAAAAGAAACCCTCTGGAAATGGGGAAATCACTCTGCCCTTTACTGGTGTAGGTAAATCATGCATCAGTCACCAACTTTTAACATCGCAAATATGTCTTTTAACATTATTCCCGAAAATAAAATTCCCACAAAAATACTTGAATTTACATTATTATTTTGAAGATACAGAACTGCTTAAAATGCACAAAATCTGTAACCTGTGCAATTTTGCACAGGTTTCATATTTTGTACATTTCCCTTGAGTGTAACATCATAATATCATGCATGTTTAGTTATTGAGCAATATTTTGCATAAATTTGCTATTTTTTCCTTATCTATCAGGCTAAACATGTGTTTTAGGGGCTCAAAAGAACCACTTCTATGAGACATATGGCATATGGTCTCCACTGCACAACTGTATAGAAAGGTAAAGCCTCCATCCAGTTAAGCAATTTTTTGTGTAAATTTGCTATTTTCCCCTCATCTATCAGGTTAAACATGTGTTTTGGGTGCTCAAAAGACCAGTCTCAATGAGACAGTTCTTTTGAGTACCCATAACATATGTTTTGGTTGAGAAAGAAGAAAAAGTAGATTTTGTATGTATTCTTATCTGGGTATCTGGTAAAGTTGCCTGAAAAAGGGATATAAAAGAGAACACAGTTTCAAACATTGTATTTTTAATGTAGAGAAATCATAATTTTGATGAGAACTAGTGTGCAGTAATATTTTTAACATTGTCTTCAGCTTTAACCAGGAGGACAGATCTATACAACGAAAATGATATTAACTATATATATTTTACCACTTCCAATTCACAAATTAATTTGCTTTTTCGTGAGAAGCGATAAATCCCATTGTACAGATTTGACAATTTGTATAATCCGATGAGACCCACATGTGGTCGTCTAGATGTTATACTTCCAATATTGCACAACAAGTTAACAACAAATGCATTATCTTTCGATAGGTGGCATTCTTCAAATACTGACCTATCTGGGTACATGTGACATACTTGTTTACCAAATAGGTCACAAAGTCATGTGATTCCCCGGATTGGTTAATAATCTACCTCATCACATGACTTGGCCCCGAGGTTATAAAACTTTTTCCATGCTACTCAGCTGAGCACAAAATTTATCCTGCTCATAAATGTTAAAATGCCAACAATTGTTGGCATTTTAACATTAATTACCATGATAAATACAATATTTGAGAGACTAACAGCAAGAAACTTCTTTATTTCTCGGTATTTTAGTCTTTATGAGCAGTTCAAATTTCGTGCTCAGTTGAGTCGAGCATGAAAAAAGTTTACATTGATCTGATTAATATCCCATACCACTCCAAAAATAACCAGGTAAATATCCTGTATCCTGAATTACTTTATCTATGGCTAAGAGAGGCCACCTTATAATTCAGCATCTCATCTGAGCGGTTGAGTTGTGGTCATTACTGGTCAATTGGCTAATTGACCCACTACTGGTGAATTTCTACCTTAGACAGATCTCGGACTCAGTATAAACGGACTGGTCATTGACATACAGGTAAATGTATATATTGGAAATATGTTGTCGAGGCTGAGCTTTCAAAACAGATCTTTTTTTGTTTGCACAAGTTTTCAACAATTTAAAAAGCTTACATAGAGTTAACAAATGATATTGTTCACTTTTTCCACTCACCTTAGTGCATGCGCAGGGCCAATCAAAAAGTTATTGCCCTGCACCTTTATCCCTGCCACCCCCAACCCTACCCTGTACATGTAGGTAGGGAGCAGGGGTTACACATGACTAGAGTGTTATTTTAAATTAATCTGTGTCAATTGATGACTTAAATTTTCAGGAAAAAAATTCAATTGACCACTGACTATTGACCAACCAGTTACCACTGACATTTGATCACTTTTAACTGCCAAACCTTGAAAAAGACCGACAGCTCGGACAGTGCAATAGTCCAACAGGTTAGACACACACAAGCATTCATTTATTGATTCTATACTGTTTCAAGATGTGCAAATTGGGTTTCTGAATGTTAACAAAAAAAGTAAATGACAGCTTATAAGCATATAAAAGGCAGAACTCTCAGTCTCATTGTAAAGGTGCACATGACTTTTCAAAGCTTATTGCAAGCCTGTACGTCTGTGTAAATATATTATAATGAGATGGCTTGTATGGTTTTTTTTTGATAATTTATGAGAAGATATCCACCCCTCTCCTTTGCCTATACTGGGTAATTTTGCATATATCTACTCTAAAAATTGTCATCTGTGAATTCTTTTTCCAAATCAACTTTTCGCAAATTCTTTTGGGAATACCATGACATACCATCAGTGTCAGTTTGGACCCAGATCAGACCCATTGTTTTGTCCAGTCTGATCTAGATCAAACTATCATATTAATCAGCACTAGTAGGTAAAAAGCCCCAAAATCAATAATATAATTGAGCCAGTGCATGAGATTTCCAACAATGTGGTACGTGTGACCTAACCTGCCTAGAATGTCCGCGAGGGCGTGTGGCAGTATCTAGAGATAGATAAATAGCAAAGCCCCAGATCAGTCTGCGCATAGGCGTAGTCTGATCAGAGCCTTTGCTAGTCACTTGAGTATTCTCTATGATTGTTAAGCTACTGACTGAACACCATTTGGAGTTTCTAAGCTTAAAAGGAGACTGCAGAGGCCGGTCCGAGACTACACATGTCAAAATGCCCCATTGTTGGAAATCTCATGAACTGGCTCATATATATTTGCACATCATACTTTATCTTACATTCATTCTCTACTAACTAGAGCTACTTGCACATCATACCACCAAAGGCAATCATGATGTACCTACCTCAAATTCAATTATTAATCCAGAGTTATATCTGCAAATGTTAAAAGGATTCCTGCAGAACAATAACCAATGAGTTGCCACTCCTGTCACTTTATAAGCATGCGTGAAATTGCACCATCACTAGAACAATATTGAAATCGGGTCATAACAGTGGCCTACTTCAAACATTCTGTGCACCAAATAACACACAAATTCATGCGTTCATACATAGAATCAGAGCGTGACAGGCGTTTAAAAAGAAACTTTATGCTAGATGTTGAAAGTTACCGATATTTACTGGATTGCTTTTTATAGGGTCACTACCGGTATCTTCGGACAGTGGGGTATCTTCGGACACTTCAGCTTTTCTTTCCTGACACAAATGCGCTCCAGTGACATCAATCAGGCGCTAATTGGCCAAAATGACCAATAAAATACCTGTTTGCAACTAGCTGTATATCTTTTGTAGCATGTATATAAGACCTTATTTGATTGGACGAAAATCCAATACGTAAACAGCAACCATTTTGGCGCGAAAATAAACCAAACTAATTCCGAGAGGCACCAAGGGGGTGCATATTAAAACATTGCTTAAACCACAATCATATAACTGCATACCGATTATTTATGTATCCGCTGTGTCTTAGATATATTAATGTAAACTAAAATATATAGTTTTCAGTTTATATTTGAGTCAAATGGCAATTATAAGATGAAATTCAGCTGTCCGAAGATACCAGACTATTGGCAAATCACATACCGGTACAATCGGACATATTTTTGTTCCCCCGAATTTGCTGCACCAGCGTATAAAGGTGACCAGGTGTTATTTTCCATGTGCAACCAAGCCTTAATGTATGCAGGAGCTGTATACCAAATTCGTCATGTGTTTCAATAACAAGAAACATTAATAATAATGCTCATTTACCCCAATGCATATGATTTCTAGGGTCATCCTGAGGATCGGCTGATATTATAAGGTTGTCATAATTAAACTTTGCAGTGCGTAGCCCCCCCCCCCTCCCTTTCCCACCTAGCAGCAGCTGAAACTTTTCATATAAATAAGCCAAAGAAAGACATTCCATGTATGCAAAGTGATGACTCAGGTGACAGGTCAGCGGGCGCATCCGCACACTCGAAGCCCACAGTCCTTTAACATGAATATCACAGACTCTATATTGAACCGTGGTTATAAGTATTATACCGAGTACAAAGCCATGCGCGGATCCAGGAATTTATGCAGGGGTGGGGGGGGGGGAGGGGGTGAAAGGCTTGACTGTCAGAAAGCAGCTCTTTATTTTTAGTCCTCAACATTGTACGTAATTCTCCAGGCGGTCCAGACCCCTACCCCCTCTGGATCCGCGCATGAAAGCTAAGACTGACCTGTTCAGTTTCCCTAAGTGGGGTCTAAGGTTGATATGAAACTATAGGAAAGTGTGCGAATAGACTCATAATTTGGGCCAGCATACGAGATTTTTGTAAGCCTTATCATCGTATATACATGTATATGCGCAAACGTCTTCTATAAACGTCCATACGGGACTATGGCCCGAGGTTATAAAACTTTTTTTCATACTCAACCCAGCTGAGCATGAAACTATCCAGCTCATAAATGTCAAAATGCCAACAATCGTTCAACATATAAACAACAGCTTAGAGACTTAAAGCAATGACATTTATTTGTCGGTAGTTTAGTTTTTATGAGAAGTTGAAATTTCGTGCTCAGTTGAGTTGAGTACGAAAAAAGTTTTATAACCTTTGCGCTAGAGGTCTAAATTTTGATCTGAGTGTTCCATCTTCACCAATATGCTTTATTTATACGAGCCGAAACGGATCAAGAGTCTCTTGTGAGTCTGCATATGAGCTAGCGCAGGCTTGTCCGAGCCTCCGTTGGTCGATGACCATGGGACAGGTAACAAAATCTTGTGTACTGGCTCAATTAGAATGTAAATGTCAGTGGCAAATTGGTCTAAACATCCTAAAGGCTCGAGGAAGACTTTTAGAATTGTTAAAATGAAAAAAAGAAAAAAACGTGGCATTTGATTAAGTAAAAGTTATATGTTACATATTTAATTAAATTTTGGTCTCATTTAAATATTTTGGAAATGTATAGGACTTTCAATAGTGGTCATTTTTACAACCCAAGATCAGTGATGGTAACTGTAATGAATTTCTAAAGTTGTTTGTTCAAGCATAAGTATCAAAGTGACCAAAATCAATTAACATGCACCCTCCCCGCTTAAAATATTAAAATTCAACAAGCATATCACGTGCGGCATTAGCCCCAGAAACACAAGTTCGGACAGTGGCCAGGAACTAACTAAACATGAAGAAAATGAAGTTATGCATATACGAACAAACTTTATCTATCGTTCTCATACGGTCAAGAGGGGACCCATTATACTATATGATGCCAAGCCACAGATGACGGTACTAGCTAAAGTTGAAAAAAAAATCGGGCAAGTCGCTGTAAACTTGACGGTAAAGTTTGATAGTAAAATCTCGGAGCCAATAAACACCGTTTACATGGGTCCGAGGTAAAATATGTTTATTGCAACATTCAGAATCGTTTTTTCCATCATTCAAATGCTTAATGTTAGTGTAGTACTCGTTGTAATTCATACTAACTATTGTTTTGGGCAGATAATGCTATTGTCCGATCGTACCATCATGGGTGTCCGAAGGTACCAGACCCCGTCCGAAGATACCATACACCCGACGGAGCATTACTAGCAACCAACCATCGAGTGTTGGCAGCCGAAGGCTGCCAACACGAGAGTTGGTTGCTTTTACGATTAGACATGCTTTTTTCAGTGTCATACCCCACCCACTTCTACATACTAGGCCATAATTTTTCGACCGTCAAAGCAACTTCCGGCTACTGGAGCCTGGAGGTTGTTTCCGGTGTATTTCCGCACTGAATACAACTATCTTGCTAAATTAAACACTCAGAGCAATGCTTGCATCGCCACTTGTTAGAAATAAAACAAACCTTATTCTAGAAGATCTGTTGCGATTTTTTTCCAAACGGAAACCGCTCCGACAAACTTTTCATTTCCATTTCGACGGATCATAACACATGAAATAAGTCACATCAATACTGCAGTCTTTTTTTGCGACAATACCCTTTCCGTCACAAACTCTTCTATTTTCGTTTGATAAAACGTCCGATAAAACATGTGGAAGCGATTCCCTTAACTTCCACTTGCTGTCAATTCATTGTTGTTGTTTTTGCAATCCATTGCGTCATGTAAATGACGTCACGTCATTGTAACACAAGGGACAAACTCCCCAACCGTTGCCAACGCCCCAGACTCGGGACCGAATTCGGGGAGCATCAAAATCGTATCTAAAATGCAAATATCAACCTGTTATTGGATCACAAGTTCATAAAAAACTGACAGAGAAAATAATTTGACGATAATGTCCAAAGCACATGACATGCACATCTCCAAACCATGAGCAAAACATCTGAAGAGTGAGTTTTCATGCGAGGATCCAGAGGGGGAAAGGGGTCCGAACCCACCCCCAGGAAAATCACAAGTTATTTGGATATTTATAATTTGACCCCCCCCCCCCCCCCCGGGGGTAAAGTTTGACCCCCCCCCCCCCGGAAAACGTTGGACCCTCTCTGGAGTCTTGGAAAATTATAGTTTTCTTTAAAAAGAACCGTAAATTAAGTTGATGACTGAAAAAACTTGTGGCGGATGGGCCTGGACCCCCTCCCCCGACGATATTTCCTGGGTCTGTGCATGCACTATGATCAGGAAATACCACAATCTTGCAATGCAGACCAACCCACAGTAACGTTAGAAAGAGCCACAGACCAAAGCTTTGACATCGGTACGACAACTAAATAAAGCAGCCATCTCCATCTTCCTCGTCAAGATGTTTGCAAAACTAGAGAGGGCACATAGGTATACATAACAAGCAAGAACCAAAGAAGGAGAATAAACAAATGGGAGGAACATTGATTAAACTGTGAATCAACAACAACCGAATGACTGTATGAAGAGTTGCGCTCACAAAATACCCATGTATTGTAGAGGCTTGTTTAGATGGGGGGGGGGGGGGGGGGGGTAACAATATTCCTTGAAGTAAACAAGCAAGTATCCCTCATGAACTGGCAATTATCCCCATATTTTTCTGAATTGAATATCCAAACAAAATTATTGGACACAGTAGTAGGTCCTATACCATTATGGCATATCCATGGAGGTAAAACGTATAGAGTAAAGTCGGGTATATTCGGACAGACGGCTTATTTCGGACAGCAACCTAGTTTGTTTCATATTTCACTGGAATAAAAATAAATTACCTAAGCAAATAGTGAAACTCCTGATGTGACGGCTCATAAGGAGCCGTCTCATCTGGATTAGCACTATTTGCAAATAGTGTCCGAATTTACCCGACTTTACCCTACCGGGTAGTTTACACATGTAGTGAGGTAGCGTTATCCGGCGATGAGACCATGTGCGGATCCAGAGGGGGTGATAGGGGGCCCGGACCCCCCCCCCCCCCCCCCCCGGAAAATCACAAGTTATATGGGTTTCCAGAGAAATTAACACTTGGACCCTAGACCCCCCCCTAGAAAAGTTGGACCCCCTCGATCCTTTGAAAAGTATAGTTTTCTCTGTAATAAAACCATTGGACCCCCTCTGTAAACTGTAAAATAAGTTGAGGACTAAAAGAAAACAAAAAAAAAACAATAAAAGTTGTCCAGGCTGTTTTCTGGCCGTCAGACTACCCACCCACCCTGACAAAAAATTCCTAGATCGGCGCATGGAGACTATGCATTCTACCAAAGATCACCAGCCATCAGCCGATGTGCGTTCATAGACGTATGTACGTGTTTTGCGTGCCCAAAAACTACATCTTCGATCTCTGGATTTAGAGGTCATCTAAACAAAAATATGCCATGTAATGGTGTTAAAACATAAGGTCCTCAATGCAAGAAAACTTGTCTTTGGGGCCGAGGGTGGGAACAGCAAAGGCGCTGACCGGCGTGGGCCGATCTGCGCCTTTGTTATTTGCCTTTTGGAAAGCATCATATCTGAATTTGCTTCAAGCGAAATTTTAATTTTCCAGCTAGTCACCGTAGCTGAGCAAGCTGATTTGAATCTTAATAAGACCTTGTTTGTCGCATCGAGGCCAATATATTTTCTATTATTATATACAGCTATTGAACACTCCCATCCACTCTGGAAAATAACAAAACATTATGTATAAACTTTCCTAGAAATACTTGTCCGCACATCCTGGAAAATCATACGACGAAACTGCAGATGCCAAAATATATTTAAGAACAGGGGCTAATATGTGTCCGCCAGAGATACGAAATGTGCATGGTAAGCATAACTCTTTTGAAACCGCTAAACGGGAGTACTTTTACAAACAGAGAAGACCAGATTCAAAATTGAAAAGCAACATCATGCTGCATTTCACCAGGGTCTTACACTGTTTGCTATGGTAAAAAAGAGCTCCAGGTACAAAAATACAATATTTTAGAAAAGTTTAACTGACACCCTTTTTTTCCATACAATGGACTATCCCAAGTTCGTAATTGTTTTAAACCAGAAAGTAAAAATTCATTAATTATTATACAAAAGTTAAAGTTAAAGAGGATGAGCTGCGAACTTTGTTTGGTTTGATTCTTTAAGTCCCATCAACACTCTTTCAGTTATCTACGGCCGATCTTCCTGGGTTGAACCAGTACTAAGTTAGGATTAATGTTCTTGCTCAAGGACATAACACAGTGACGCCGGTGAGGTTCGAACCCGCGGCGACCAGTAGTCTCGGTTCAAACACTCTATCACTGACCCACTGCGCTCCCATGAGCTGCGAACTAACAAAGAAGTGCAAGAACATATAGCATCGTCAGAGCTCTCACTAACTGCTGATTGGCAGTCCTGAACCCCTAATTTTGGTGCTGGGACTCTCATTTTTGAAGGAGGCTAAATTCTTTAGTATGGCGGCACTCCCACTTTTTGCAAAGAGGGCTATGGGACTATTCATATGTATAAAAATATATGAGAACCCCACCCCATAGAATCAGCCTCTCGGAACTATGGGGACATGCACCGATCCGGGACCTCCTCTCTATAAATCTAAAAAAATGTCAGGGTTGTTTTCAGGCAGCCCCCTCCCCCCCCCCCTCCAAAAAAAATCCTGGATCCGCGTATGGGAGACTGACTATTCATGCATTGATTCCCAGCATGGACCTCCTTTTAATCAAATAACAGCCTGTATCACAAAAATGTACAATTAACACCAATAAATCTTGAGCTTGCAGCATTTCAAAAACAGGGGGGTCCCAGGATTTCTTTCTTTCTTATAGTACTGACACGATCAAATTTTGATCATTACACCAGGGAGTGCGGTTTTGGAATTTTGAAGAAAAAAACAAAACAAGTAGTTCGTCCAACAGCTTGGCGACCCTTTCGGGTCAACTGTTATGTCCCCCATGGGGGAGAACAGACTAGCCCCTTTAGAGGGCGGGTCAGAGTCGCCTTCGCCTGTGAAGGCTGATTGAAACTGCCTATAGCATATATTGGCTTTTTCCTTTGTATCTGTCTTAAGAATTCCATTCTCTCTGAGTGATGCGATCCCAAACGCGTCTTTTTTAAAGAGATTCGACAAATGACCATTTTTATCTTTATTATGTCTCCCTGTACTAAAATGAGCAGGGGTGTCCAGGGGATTTTGTCGTACACTTACACAAAGTAAGTAAGGGTGCAAAGATCAGGAATCAAGTGGGACAGTGATAAACTAACAGTTAGAAACCACAAACGAGAGCCAAGAGGGCAGCCATTTCCCAGCAGGTGAATCATTAAAGCCAAATGCTATTATCCATTTGTTGGTTGCAGTTAGGTCGCACCTATTTCATATTATTGGTCTGGATTTATAGTAAATAATCATATTCTGGACCCCGGCTTAGTGTAAACTGTTACATGAGACATTGGTCTATTCAGCCAAGTAGTTTTCCATAGCGTCAGATTTACCCAGAAGCCGCTATAAGCTGGGAACCGTTCAGGTGTCCGAAGGTACCGGTAATGACCCTAGTCTACACCATACTTTCTTCTAAATAATTAAAAACAATGAATAAAGATGCGGCTTCGCCAAACAGTCCTATTTTCTCACTTTTGTTTGGGTGGATAAAAAATAATGAAACGAACCAAAAAATAACGTTCATTTATCTCATTAAATATTGCTGTTGGTTTTCGTAATTATCGCGGGGAAAATTATTATTATTATTATTATTATTATTATTATTATTATTATTATTATTATTATAATTATATCATTAGTGTAGTAGTAGTAGTAGTAGTAGTAGTAGTAGTAGTAGTAGTAGTATGCTGGGACCCTGGTTTACCGCGGGGCTAACAAGTACCAACGAGATTAAGTATTATCAAAACAAATTACCTTTTATTTAATTACTTCACATTTCAGTTAGATCCTTCATCCATAATCTTGCCAGACAAGGAAATGTTTGTCAAACGATTTGCTCCAGATAATGTGCTTCGCGGTGGCCATGTTTGTTTTCGATGACGTAATAGGGTTATCCTAGTTTATCGCGGAGTTCATTTAAATTAACAAAATACAAAAATTAGGAAACCTAATGCGCTAAAAATCTTAATAATGTTTAATGAACACTTCTTCAATGAATATGAAATGTTTAAATCAATCAAAAGTACTTAAAACATTAAAATGCAACTTTAAGATAAAATTTAATTATCATTTACAGTTGTTAATTCAGAAACTGGAATTTATTGTACGATTTCAATACAGTGGGGGCATCTGAATTCACTGCCCCTCCTCAGGAACTTTACTTGTGAACAGAAATGAAGGTGGGTCCAATGTGGACAGTGATCACATTTCGCCCATTTCACAAAAATAACAGAGGCACATTCTCTTATGGCCTCTGGCTCCCACTTTCCACACATGCAACATTTCTCCTCCTCTTCCTCCGAATCTTCACTGTAACTGGTCAACTCTGTAATGTCCTCTCTTTGTAGGTTCTTCTTGTTGTATAGCCCTGAAGTGCTTGGAACTGGCTGTTGGATTGTGTTGGTAGGTATTTTTGGCTTAAGATTAGAATTACTTTTGAAACTAGGTTGAACTGAGTTGATTTTCTTTGGTGTTTGGCCTTTCCCTTTTACAGACTGTTTTATAACTGGTTTCTCCATTTTCCTAATTGCTTGTTCCTTAAGTGTTTCTGTAACTGAACTTTTAAACAGATTTCCAGTAAGTAATGGAGGGACAAACTTCTTCTTTTGTTTTGGTTTGACAACACTGGTGATGGTTCTGGCTTTAAAGAAGTCATCAGACTTGGACAGAGATGGTGTTGCTTCCTTTGCAGGGGTTTTGTTACTTTCACATGGTTGGGTAAGTATTTTTTCCTCTTGATTATCATTAATATCTAAAGTTACCAAATCTTCTGTATTATCTAATTGTTGGGTTTCAGCATCTGCATCTTCTCCTTCATTAGGTTGTTGGGTTTCATCAGTTTCCATGGAAACTTCACTTCTATAAATGGTGGCTGGAGCAACTTGAGAAGCTGTCATAACTTTACTGTTGAAGGGATATATCCCTGTCTTCCGAAATGCGGAGGCCAGATTTTCAGCAGTGAGTGATTTGAGGTAAGGTTTATGTGTTAGTGCTGCAACTTGGTACTTTGTTATTGTAAGTCCTGGGTGGTTTCTCATATAAGATTGACACTCACGGTTAAACATGGTTTTGAAAGGAGAGAATATGGCGACGTCCAGAGGCTGTGTTAGATGGCTGGTGTGCGGTGGCAGCACAAACAAAATCACGTTGTTTCTCTTGGCCCAGTCTGTTAATGCCAAAGAAATATGAGAGCGATGGCCATCATATAAAATCAAAGATGGTTCCGTGGCTGATCCTGAAGATATATTAGAATACTTCATGAAATGTTTAGTCAGATAGTTCTGGAAGACCTCCATATTTGACCATCCTGATTTTGTCATTTCTCCATCAGACCCAGCTGGA